>OW119925.1:98910929-99510929 GCA_933210815.1 Meta bourneti
GTTAACAGATATTATTTACAAAGTCAGAGGGAGAGCATAGTCAATACTCCTCTTCTTCATCCTCACCGAAAGACAAAAGACTAGTATTTTTCACTAGTTTAGTGTTTCCCTTTTGTGCATTAAGTTTTTTCTGTAAATCATCTTTTTTCTTAGATGAAAAGTCAAGGGAAATTTTTTCTTCACTCTCCTTTTTCTGAGGTTTAGAAAATACAATCTTTTTGTTTTCATCATCTGAAACACACAAACAGGGTAAGAAAAAAAATCAAGATTTTTTAAAATCGAAACCATTGCATTTATTTGATTTAAATCAGATTCTTTATTTAAATTGGATGATTATGATTTTAATTAATTCCTAGCCCGTACAAGTTTAAATTTCTTCGACATGAGACACAAATAACAGCATAGTTTCTAGATAGTTTTGATTTATTTAAACATTAATATTTTTATGTAAAACATTAATGTATTAGGAAATGTGGCTGGGTAAATTTTTGAAAAATTAAAACGCAACAGGAAATAGCAAAATAAATCACATGATGGAGTAAATAGAACAGTGCCTCAAATGAAAAGCATGAGCAATGGTTTACTATCTGGTTCTCAGGCAGTTTAGATTACTTAGTTTAACCCATAACCAGTGACGTGAATTTTTTGGACCCAGATAAATAAGGTTGCCAGATCCTACCGACAAAGTATTATGAATTTTTTCAATCATACAAATTTCAGAATTGTTTTGCATTATATATTTATCATATACAAATAAAATGTGTTTTAAATTACTTCAATTAGTTTGATATAAAATAATTAATTGGTTCAAGACTTGCTTTTGAGAAAAAATCATGTCACCAATAGAAAATAAAAGGAACTTACATCTTGGATTCCTACATCTCATTAATTTTTAGCTTGCAAAAATAACTTATATAAGTGAAAAAACTTATTTTTTGTAAGTTAACGGTAAAAATGAGGTATTTGTATATATGAGGGGGGTATTTCAATTAACGTCACACTAGAGCAACACAACGGGCTATGTAAAAATGAGACATGAAAATACATAAATTTGAAATCAAATGTCTATTTTTCAAATTCTTTGAGCACTGACAACCATTTCATATGTATATTCGAAGCACACAAAAAGGGTTTATATATAAAACAAAAAATTAAACTTTTCTCAACGAACAACATAGAACAAGTGTAATAACATCCCCCAGAACCCCCAATTCAGTGGAATTTTGAGCTTGCAATAAAAATTTATCAATTTCAATAGCTTTCTGCTTCAACCCATAATCTTTTCTCAACATACTCACTCAATCATCATATGAGTGAATTAACTTTTACATTCCAAATTTCAATTCCATAAATATTGAATAGTTATTCTAATAGTGCAAGGAATTCTAAGGGATCAATGCAAAAAATTTCCCAATAAATTGGAATAAAAATTACCAATATATTACACAAAACAAAATGAAACTATTAAAATTGCCAATAATAAAGATTTATGTGCAAAATTGGAATGCTTTGTGATACTGTTGAAAATCTTTTCATTGTAAGTGTCTATTTTTTATGAACAGACAACAATACTAAATAAATAATTAGAACATTTAAAAAAAAGAAAGCAAGTTGGGCCACAATTTTAATAAACTGAGTGAATATATTTTGAACATCTTCACTCATCACATGGTGAAGGTTTAAAATTGGCCATGTGCAATATATAGTTACAGAGAATGCTTAAAACAAAACCAACACTGATGAGCAAGGCTTGTGAGTGACACCTATTGGTCAATGGCCCAAGATGGAAATACTTGTCTGGTAATTATGATCCCAATCAGCAAATACTGTTATTTGGTGTCTTCAAAGGGAGGATGATTTTTAATATAATTTTGGGGTGAATTCAATACGAGCGAAGTTCTTAATTTATTTGAATAAAACATGCATCTCATTCAGTATTTCATTCTCAATATTAGTAAATATAACAAAGAAAAATTAAATATAAAATTTTGATTTAAATCAATGATTTTTTTAATAAAAATCACTTGATTTAAATCATGATTTAATCAAGCTGATTTAAATCGGCATACCCTGCACACAAACCATAGATATAAATTCATACTCAAATATAAACTAGCAGAAACAAATATTTGACATTTTCTCAATGTTACAGTGTATCCTTTTCCAATATACACTATCAAACTGGGCAACAGCTACAGAACACACAAAATATACTTTTGAATGTTAATTTTGTGTATAAGATATTTTTAACGCTCCTGGTGGTTGTCTCCATGAGGTGGTGTCTCTTCATTAGCAAAACTGACCAGATCTTGATCTCATCATAAAAAGAAATCGGTAATATCTCAATGACACGATATCTCGTCATTAGCAAAATTGATCAGATCTTGATGGATGAGAGTCTCATCGAAACCACTCAGAGGTTCAATAGATGCGTCACAATACCTTGTAATATACACAACCTACATACTTGTTAAGTGGTGGGATATAAATTCAATGGTTGTGGATAGCTAACAATGGAACAATGGTCAAGCAGACTTAAGATATAAAAAAAATTATTGAGCATAAAAATCCTGATTTAGGATTACAAAAGCTATTTCTTTCATTTGAATCTTTAATTTACTTTTTATCTTTTATTATTTAATGAATTTCTGGAAGGAATTTTACAAAGTACCACACCAATTTTTGTCATGCTTGCATTTATGGGACAAAATCACAATAAATGGGAGAAGTCTATTTTGTACTTGTTTCAATCTTGTTTTTCCAAGGAGTTGTAAATTCTTCAGTAAAACCCAAACATCTAAGAAAGTTTGATTTAGAACTCCAAAGATGCCACAATTATTTTATAAACAAAATAAAATAAAGGTACTCAAAAGAAAGTTTTAAATTTAAGTATTGTACCATCTTTAGTAGGAATAACAAATGATGACTACACAAAACAGGAGTGTTTATTATTGTTGGTCATCTGAGATCAATCTAGCTTTTCATTTAATTTTAAATATTCAAACCATAGAGGGATTACACTTCAAGTTGGGCAGTAACTTGGTAATGATTTTGTAATGAGTAATGGTATTTGAATAAAGTGACTAATATTATGGTTGTATGGTGACCTGATGGGTAATTCACTTTCTAACAAGGTCAAAATTCCAGCTTTTAAGTTAAAATGACTAAAAAATAGGATACCTTATGCAGGCAAGACGTTAACAGTGCACAAAAGAATTCTTTACTACACCAATGTTTTAAGTTATCTTATTTCTTAAGGGTTTAGCCTAACATGAATTTTTCTTTACTGCAGCATAGAATTTGATAATGAAAATGCTCTGGTAGTTTTATATGAAAAAAGTTAGACCAGCATAAACAATATGGAAAGTAAAGAATACTAATTAATAAGCTAAATTATACTAAACCTTTTTCAGTATAGGCTTTCAGGTCCTCTTCAGTTAAATCGCCAGGCTTCAAAACAACTACAACAGGCTTTTCATCGTCTCGTTCAGTAGTATCCTCATCATAATCAGCAATTTCCCTCTGCCAAAAAATATGTACTTTAATTTTAAATACAGAAAAGCTTAAAAACATTGACACATTTTGGAAGTATAATAAATATGAAAAAACTTGTCTGTGAATGTGTGAATAGGTAACTTAAGATTTAAAATGTGCACAAGATCTCTAGTACTTAGTAAAATCAACTTGAAAATGGAAGGAAAGTTGTTCAAGGCTAGCATAAAATTTAAGAAAATAACTTTTTAAGGACTAATGAGTGATTTTAAATGCATGTTATAAAATAAAAATTAGCTAACAGGACAGAATGCGGTACAGCTGTAGTCTCTGCCGCGCGCGGTGGCAACGCGTTTTTTTTGGCGCACTTTTTATGTCGCCACGGAAATCTTCCAACATCGAATATATACTGCATACGTATGGATGAAATATGTAAATCTGAATGAAACAACATTTGAATAAAAAAACACTGCAAATATGGATGAAATGTATGGAATTTTGGCGTAGTTATAAGCGACTCATGCCGGTGAGGGTAACCCATTTGTTCTCGGATTTCCAACAGTGAATCGATATCATTCTCCACATATGAATGAAATGAATAAAAAAAATGTACATTAGTAGAATATAAGTTATTCTAATATTTTAACAGATTTCACTAAATGAGAACTGGACGCCGGCAAGGTTGCCATAAAAATAGGTTAACCCTAACCAGAAGAAAATTCGAGAAAAAAATGGCTTACCATCAGCCTGCATGAGTCGCTTATAACTACGCCAAAAGCCGCGCCAAAACGCGTTGCCACCGCGCGCGGCAGAGACTACAGCTGTACCCATAATGCAAATAGTCGGTTCAACAAAATGAATTTTTTAAAATTTGTTTTAAAGATAATTTGAGGCAATCGTTATTAACTAAATGTGACAATGATAAAAATTATATCTTTTAGCAATTAAGATGGCATCCCATTTGTAAGCCAATTCATGTTACCAAAAACGTTATCGAAGAGAAAGTTTATTTGTTTCAGACTTTTCATTGCATTATAGTTAGCTGACTTGAAATATTAAATTCAATAATCTAAAACTACAAGGAACTTTCAAATTAGACCTTATAGATCGAGATGATCTTAAGCAATGGCTAAGTTGTGATACCATAACGGTATCCACACAAATGAAGTGTATCAAAATTTATTTGTTTAAAGGAAGAACAGTCAGCAGCAACCTAAAAATTAAAATGCAATCGATACAATAACATTCGTTTCAAAACAAACTAAAGGTTTTTATGTTATATTGGAACCCAATCAGTTCCGAATTTTTTATTCATTACGTTGTCTCCACAATCCAAAACGGTTAGAAATATCGTCTAAGACAAAGTGAATCTTCAAAAACCTACTTTTGTGTCAATTGTATCGGGCTCTTGGTAACCAATACTTTCTTTCATTTTCTTTATAAAGGCTGGCTCCTCAGGTTTTGTGTAAGATATATTTCTTTTAGGCCCCATTTTGAGTTGGATCTAAGCAACTTTTAAACTATTTGCGAAAATTAATCTGTTTGAAATACTAATTACGTTCTAACAAGTTATCATTTTAGATTGCAGGAATAGTAGAAATTGAAACAACCGGAACAATTTAGCCGAAAATGTAAATATAAACACTAATTCTTCACTTCACGCAGCTTGGATCTCGCCAATGAACGAATATACGATTTATCTGGTTGGTAGAGTTTTTATGGCACAAAGGCCATATTTGACCATGTTGCGCCCACAGAGTAAATAGTTACACATCTTTTACTCTGTGGTTGCGCCAAACACTCGACAGACAGCGTCAAGTAATAGACATACACACAAAAAGATTGGGACGCTGTGGCCCGGTTGGAAGAGTAACGGACTAATCCAACGAAAAGACCGTCGTGTTAAAAGGGGCTGATGGAATTTAAATCTGTCGTGGCCTCAAATGTCCTCACGTTGGCGTGGTGTGGAAGTTTGGAGAGTGGGGTGCCAGCTCAGGTATTACCTCAACATCTGACCGTTGTTCAAAATTGCGGGTTTTTTCTTCTACCCTTTCTCTTCGGGATTGATCCCTGACCGTCGCCAATAGCCCGTTGTGTTGCTCTAGTGTGACTTTTATTAATTACACAAAAGAGGGGGTATTTCAATTAACGTCACACTGGATCAACACAACGGGCTATTGGTGACGGTCCGGGATCAATCCCAAAGGGAAAGATCCGAGAACAACACCACGTAATTTTGAACCACGGTCAGATGACGAGGCAACACCTGAGCTGGCACCCCACTCTCCAAACTTCCACACACGCCAACGTGAGGACATTTGAGGCCACGACAGATTTAACGTGCACCAGCCCCCTTTGTACACGACGGTGTTTGGCTGGATTCGAACTCGCAACCTTTCGGTTGCAAGTCCATTACTCTTCCAACCGGGCCACCGCGGCCCAATTACACAAAAGAATTACCACAAAAAGAAAGTTTCACTGATACAAGTTTTTTGGTTTTGGGGTTTTATTGCGCAAGCGCCATATTTGGCCATGCTGTGCCAGACACGACATACAATATAAGTAATAGACACACACAATTAAAGTTTTACTGACACAGAGAAAAACACCCAGGGAGGAATGCACCTGACAGGAATCGAACCTGCGCCGCCTACAACTCGAAGATTACAAGCGCAGTGGGTATACCCACTGAGCAACGACGGCCCTTTCACTGATAGAGAAAAAACATTTAAGGAGGAATTGAATCTGTGCCTCCTACGACTCCTAGGTTGCTAGCGGAATGATTAAACAAGCCACGACGGCCAAGAATTTTCGATTAAAAATTGCATTTCGCTTTTGGTTTTGAAAAAAGGACACTTGAGACTCAAAAATGCAATCGTTTTAGAAATATTTTATTTCAAATTGTTACATTAAAAGTTCTCGATTTGAGTTTGAAATTGAGGTAGAGGTAAAGTACGGTACGAAATTGCAGATAAATGAAGTTTTGAAGGCATCATAGAGATAATTATTGGTCCTTCCTAAACTTCAGATCTTTGAGAAACTATGTAGCTGTTTTGGTGCAAATCTTTAACAGCATGTAACATGCCAAGTGACGTCATAATTTACGAATGGTTACCAAAAACACTAGTGCCCTGGTTTTAGCTTCATAGAAAAACCCTTATACCATCTCAATGGATTTCACCGGGTCTATTTTTGCACAAGGCACTCCTGCTTGGTCAAATCTGCCCCAACATAAAAACCAGAGTTTGGGGATGGTTGATTACAACTAACCTACAGGTAACTCCTTTTCTCCCGATAGTCCTCGGTTCTAATTCCACAGCAAGCCGTAAGAATTTGTTTTCGATCAAATTTGTCCTTGCTCAGATTTTCAGTCAGTTCAACGACTGTTTCCAATTCCTTATGGTTATGTTCCTTGTTACTAGTCCCACAGCAAGTTAAAATTATTTTTGGTTGAACACTAATTTTTTAATCGTTACCTTCTGATAAACCTAGTGGCACAACAGGGAAAGTCTGTAATGCGCGTTCAATTTAGCTGTCCACGGGACAGCGCTGGGGATTCGTGCCCTCCGTCGTCAGGATTTAACATGCACGTACCCGATGCGTACATGAGAGCAAACGGAACGCGGAGTTCCAAGGGAATTACCCTTCCCAAATCCCGACTGTAGCTAATGATTCCGACTGAATCGTTTTTACCATGGTACTCTGCGGTTCTTTAACACGAAATTTAGTTCTCTTCCATTTCTTGTCCATCATCTCCATCCTATTCTCGCATAGGCAAATATGGCCCTTGCGCCATAAAACCCCAATACCAATAAAATTAAACCATCTTGTTCTCAATAGCCCGCTGTATTGCTCCAGTGTGACGTTAATTAAAATACCTACCTACCATCTTGTTCTCACTTGCAAAACGTTTACTTCCAACTGTCAATTCCCGAAAGTAGGTTTCCACTTATAGAAAGTTAATTCTTGCTACAAGTCCTACTGCAAGGTGAAAATATTTGTTTCCAATAGCTAAAAGTGAGTTTTGGCTACTGTTTCCTAAGTCAATTCAACCTAATTTTAATTAACAATTAATCATTGTTACCAGTACCACAGCCAGCTTAAATGAGTTGTTCCATCTTACAGAATTTTATATTCTGATTAAAATTCAATTAGGTGGTTCATATCTGCACTCTTGGATGACATCATTAACTTGTATTGCTTTAATATTTCAGTAGCACTCAACTGATTCATACATAACTTATTGGTACAGAATATATATTTTTGCGATGACATGAACTGCTATTTAATGAGCACAAAAAGGTATTTAGTGCTAAAAATGCATGTAATTAGATCAGCTTGTTTTCCAGAAGGGACAACTTATTGGTTACCCGCTACACAAAATCTATACTAAGGATCCATATATATCATGCATAACCTCAAAATTTAATACACAGTAATGTAAATTATATTAGTTCTGTTCCTATCTCGACTGACTGAGCCAACATTTTTCTCCAAACTGATTGATTTAGAATTCAAAAAAGGAAAAGGATTAGAGTAAAGCAGTGTTTAGGGTTAAATTTTGGCCCTTATCAGGTATCAAAAGGCTTTAAGTTACGTTTCAGAAGAAAATGGTCATTACAAGGGTTTGTTTGCTCAACAGGTGTTTTCTATTCATTAAAAACTGTTTTTATATGATACAGGCTAAGCATTAATCTTTGAGGAGGAAAGTACACAGCAAAGTATTTTCTTTTAGTAAGTTTTGGATTAAAAAACCAAATCTCCATGGATGATCAGTAATTTCAACAATATATTTAAAAATCATGCCACTGAATTTCTGACATTGTTTCCAAATCTACAATGACTACATGTCTGAAAAAAAGGTCCAACTGTGAGCAAGAAAAGATATATTTTACTGTCAAACATTAAAACAAAGGAAAGTATTATATTTTGATGTTTGATTATAAAATTTCAAATTTGCTATCAATGTATTCAATCATAAAATCAGATATAACTTTGGTACAATAACTTAAACTAGCAAAATGTTTTTGTGTGGGAGTGATGCCTAGAGGGGGAATGATTGTATTTTTATGTATTACTAATTGATTGAATCTCTTGAAATTATTTACAAAAACAAAAACTAATAATTAATTTTTTATGCTTTAGAAATGCAGTAGAATGTTTAGATTTGCTTGTTTTAACTTAATATTTCCCACTACACAATTACAAAATTATTCTTAACTAGATGACTTTTGAAATCAAGATTAAACTTGTTTTCCAAGGTCGCAATATGATTTCATGTGCAAGATCTGTATAACGAATGCTATGTTGAATTGCCTTGATTTGTCTAAAACTGTCATAAGTAATTTAGAAACACAGGATATATTTTAAGACTTAGAGAAATATAATTTCTTAAAATAGAACAATTATCTACACAGGAATTTTTCTTAATGTTTTTATTTACAAATGTAACATTCCTTTCAGACGAATATAAAGTTTATAAGAAAAATAAATTTTATCACACTAGAAAAGTATGTAAATAACTCAGACTGTTCAGAATAAATAAAATTTTTTTGATAAAATCAAAAAGAATCCAATGGTTGGGATACATGGAGAGAATGGATTGGGACACAAAAAAGATTTAAAATTCAGTGTCAAGGCCAGAGAAAACCGGGAAGGCCAAAGAAAAGATGGCATGAGGAGGTCGAAAAAGACCTCGACAACATGAAAATAGAAATTGGTGGACTAAGGCCAAGGTGCTTTGGAGTTGTATCATTAGAAAGACCAAGGTTCAACATGGACTGCAGTGCCGGGGACTTTTAAAAACTAACAAAACTTTTAAACACTTAGAAAGGTTAGAAACAATATTTAAACAAATCTAAACACAATTATTACAAAGTTAACAATAAAATATTTAAAAAATAAATAAAATGTATGACATTTTAAATCTAAAAAATACCACCATATGAATGCATACAAAGCACATTTTTATGTGAAGATATTTACACCAACTACAGATATAAAACACTATCTAAATACAATAATTTAACATAAAAATTTTCAAAATTGTACAATTAAGATTTTTTCTCAAACTCTTTTATTGCTTCTTCAACCAAACGCTTATCAACACCATCGGAAACTAATATACTCATCACTCCTATTAAAACATAAAAATAGAATTATTAGTAACACAGCTAATATTGTAAGTGATACAGTAATTGTAATAAAGTAAATAAACATCACATAAAACCAGCATACCTGTCGATTTTAAGTCAAATATATTTCTTGGCTCATCATCAAAAAATATCATTTCAGAATAACTAATACCAGAGTCCTTCTGAATTCTAAAAAACAAATATACGATATGAGATAATATGAAACATCTACACATCTATTAATTTCATTTAAATAAAATGATGAAATTTTTATGAAAATATACCAGGCTATCCTACTATTGCTTCAATTCATAGAAGCAATGGACAATTAAAATAATAATATATAAGTCACAATAACAGAAATTATAAGCCTGCAGTCGTGACAAGAGTGGTATAAGGCAAACGGAGAGAATGATTGGTGCTGAGTATAATATTGGTTCCACAAATGGAGAGGCAGAAAATTCTATAATGGTTTATTTACTTTAACAAACAAGTAGTAACATCATAAGGCATGGAGGTTGTTGAGGGCAGGGTGTTTGGGATGGTTCTGAGAGCTTCTTAGTCCAAGGGGCTCATGAAAAGAATGAATAGTTTACAATGAACTTGCTAGGGGGATAAGGATTAAGAGAAAGATTATTGGACCAGGGGATCTATCAAGAAAGTTCATTGGTAGAAAATTGGTATCTTAATGAAGAAGTAATTTGATCTGAAAGGAAGAGAAAGCATTTCGAGGGAGTGGGTCCTTGGGAAGTCAAGGTTAGTGAAATGGTTTGAGTTCAAAGGTGAAAGGGGGTGGCAAGATATATTGACCACATGGCTAGAGACAAAGACTGGGAGAAAAGGGGAATGTTAAGGGACTTATCTGTGATGAGTATTGTACTTAGGGGGTTAGTTATAGGTATCGCATTTCATATATTAATAAAATGTGATTGAACTAATATGGAATTATATAATTGCTCATTAAATCAATTAAATGGAGGTATGCTATCACATGCATATTCTGTAAGAGGACTGCCAGTCAAAGCATACAGATGCGAAATAGAAGTATAAAATTTTAAAAATAGTGTCAAAAGTCGCATCTTAAACTCTATTTTAGATGCAGATACAAAATGAATCAGATAAAACACAAAATGTGCTACTTAAGTATGAAACAGACGTTAAAGATTTTGAAAAGAAATTAAAATTTTAAAATTGACAAACTAAATATTTTCTTAATAAGGTTTTCATGACAATCTAGCAACCACAGATTCTGATGTTTTTCTTTCATAGTTGACATGCCTTGGAACCAAAACTCTGAAATTGGGGTCCTTGGAAATTTTCCCCCAAAATCAAAATCCTGAGAAATATTTGTTTCATCTGCAAAAGTTAGAAAAAGGGACTAAATTTTTGTTGACCTTTGGTAAATTTTCAAAAAAAGTCGCCAAAATTTTAAAATTAGGAGCTTTTTAGACGATTTTGCTTAAAAAAATACCCTAGTCACCAAAGTTGAAAAATAATAGCAAAAAGTCACCTTTTAGTCGCCCGTGGCAGCTCTGCTGTGATGAAAATGATGAATTTTAAAATAAAATTTTGAAAGTTTTTATATAACATTTAAATCACCTTAAAAAGTATTCTGGATTTGTCCCAGAAAGCACTTTTTGAAGCAGTAAATTAAAAAACATATTTGACTATCTTCAGGGTCATAGTTCTATATAGGCTAAGTCAAGAACTGCAAAGTTCGGGATTTTTTGCAAATTTTAAGTACAATTGAAAATTTGTAGAATTGGAAATGAATTCATTGCAGAAGTCCCAACACAGTAAGCCTCGATGATCTTAATCATTTACTGTGGAATCTGTTTGAGAAAACCTTTCACTTTTAAACCTTTTGCTAGCAACTACAAGTTTCAGTTTAGGCCAGGCATTTTATTCAATCCCAAAACGGTGAAACTACTCAGTCAAATGAATTTCATGTATTCATTCAATTCTACAAAAAATAAATATAACGTAAAATAAATATATTAAGTAATACAGGAATGAACATACAAGTGAAAAGTAAAATTATACAAAGGTAAAATTGCATTTGTGGTTCCATTCGAACTTAAAAGTGAAAGGAATGCGAATTTGAGTTGTCCAGATTAAGAACGAGTGTTGTGTATAAGAGAGAGAGACCTACAAAGAATCTCAAAACTTACAAAACTACTGCAACATATATAATGTTAATATCAACACTGAGCTGAGTCGCCAGAATGAAAGACAAAATGTAAAGCATTTCAAAGGAATGATGAAAAAATTTCACTCTGAATGATTTGTCAGTTACCCCTCGTTCCTAGTCTGAAAACCTGAAACCAAACCAAGTGAAGAGCACCAATGCTGATTAGTAACAATCATAATTTGGCTTTGCTAATTCTGACTTTCTGAATGTTGCTTTTCAATAAATACGATTAATCTAATTCTTGACATAAGATTTTTGTTTATCCTTGTTTGTTACATGCACAATAAACCCTTTCTTCAATTTTGTTTAATTTAATACTTGTTACTAGCAATGTGTATAATACAGACATTGTATATAATGCCTCAAAATCTATAGAATACATAATGTTTTAAGCAAAGCATGAAATGTCTGTAATTTTAATTTATATATACTACATACTTTCTCTAGGAATTGTATATAATACATAGGCATTAAACAGAATAACAAGTAATATTTAGGCAAAGTATGAAAGAGTCATGAAAAGGCCTCATTGAAATGAAATGAAAGATGATACATGAAGTAATGTACAGTATTTTACTAAAAAACGAGAGAAAAGGACTAGTGCTGACCTACTTGTCCTTTTCTCTTGTAGGAAGGCTAGAATGGCATTTTGAATTGCATTGAATTGTCTTTTTCACAAGAGCACTTCATATTTTGTTCCCATCTTGCATACACTCCACAAATCCTTCACCACTAACCATGCACTGCGATAGCAGAGGACTGGAGAGGTGTTTTGTGGTCATTTTATACTGTTGGTTTCCCTTTTGGCATTGCATAGAATGCCTAGTAAGAGAGTGAAATATTATGCCTTTCATACTTTGACGCCCCATTTATGGCATTCTATATATTTTCTAAGCATTATAAACAATGCCTAATTTCACACATTGACAGTAACAATATCTATTCTATTTTATTTTTTTAAATCTTATATTGATTATTTAATATTTTATCTTATTTATAACAAACTGATGAGGCTTCAGAAAATTCTGTCTTATTGTGATTTATTCATTAAATTAGATTTCTCCAATCTATTGTTGTAGATCTAACTTATCAAGACTATGACAATTGTGAACATAAAATTTCTTATTTCACAGGAAAGAACATCAGATTGTTAAGATTGGTACGTGAAACCTGAATCCTTGACATAAATTCAGCACTAAATATTATACACATGTAGGAAACCATCTATTTTTAAACTATTGCTGTCAGTTGAGTACCTTTTATATTACATTTCATTTTTGAATAGAGGAATGGCAGATTAGAATGACACATGTTGCAGACTAAAGTAGTATAACGATTATCAAATAACATAGTAGAGACAACAAAGAGCATCCTGGAGTGTAAGCTCTGAATTCACATTAGTATTTCAGTATGCAATATGTAGATAGTAGGCAAAACTTGCATTCCTATTTTAAATAGTTAAATAAATAAACTTGCTTTAATTTAACAAATTAGCAGAAAACAAAGAAATATACCAAACAAAATCAAGACATAATTGAGTAATTTTTTTGAGGAAAATAGTATATAACAGTAAAAGAGTAAACTTTGTCTTGTGTATCTTACAGATCAATGAAAAAGTTTTCTTAGAAATTTTGAAGCATCTGATTGAGATACAATAATTATAGTAAACAAAAAAAGCACAAAACAATGATTCACCTTTGAAAGTGAGTAGTTTTTTTCCCAGGGTAAATTTCTTTGTGAGTAAAATATTTATTCCAGTCAAATAAATTCAGTAATTTCTCCGCTCCTTCAGGCCATTCAGTTCTACAGTGGATTAAATAGGATTAAAGTTATTTTTTTAAATGTAAGTAATGTTAATTAAATATGGAACAGATATAAACATGAAAACTAACAAAAATGGTGTCATACACAGTATTAATAAAAGCAATGATGGTTGGTTTTGGGGTTTCATGGCATAAGGGCCATATTTGGCCATGCTGTGCCAGACACAAGACATACCACATAAAAAATACACACACAATGAAAGTCTTACTGACACAGAAGAGAGAAATACACCCAGGAAGGAATGCACCTAACAGGAATCGAATCTGCACTGCCTACAACTCGAGGGTTGCTAGGGCAGTGGACATACCCACTGAGCCACGATGGCCCCATAATAGCAATGTGGATTTATTACAATTTTAACATTACAAAATGTAGTTTATTTCACTTTTGGGGGTTAATTGAGACTAGAACATTTTGGGCTGGTAAAGAAACTGTCCCAATTATAAGTTTGATAAGCAATATGGTTTTGGGTAGGGTATGCCGATTTAAATCGGCTTGATTTTAACCAAGTGATTTTTATGAAACAAAATCATGATTTAAGTCAAACTTTAAATTTTCTCTTACTTAATTAAGGTTTAGTATTGAAAATGAAATAACCTGGGACAGAATGTATGCTATTTTATTACAAAGTTAAAACATTTTCCTCTACATAGTAACACCTGAAGAATGACCTTCCCTACTGTGGACAATAGAGATGATAGAATTGATAGGGATGCAATGATGTCAACTCGGAGAAATTATTGAGGCCTAAATAAAATATCACTTGCTTATGTATAAATGCGTTTAGGGAGTGAATTTTGTGCATAGATTACCATTTACTTGTAATATTTATCCCTATGTTGGAGGGTCGAGTTCCAACCATATAAATATTAGGGCTAAAGCTGTTCTTGTCCTTAGTACTTTTCACCCCTTCTGATAAATGGGCCTATTAAGATATATAAATCTCTGCATATTTGTAATATTTATACTAATGTTTGGGGTAGATATTTAATTGACGTCGTACTGGAGCAACACAACAGGGCAATTGATGACGGTTCAGGATCAAATCCGAAGAGAAAGATCAGAGGACAACACAATGTAATTTTGAACAATAGTCAGATGACAAGGTCACACCTGAGCTAGCACCCCTCTCCAAACTTCCACACCATGCCAACATGAGGACATTTGAGGCATGACAGATTTAATGCACACCAGCCCTCTTTGTACACGATGGTCTTTGGTTGGATTCGAACTCGCAACCCTCCGGTTGCTAGTCTATTACACTTCCAACTGGGCTACCACAGCTCCCTAATATCTGGAGGTCCTGGGCCCTACCATAAATACCTTTTAGGGGTCAAAGGGGGGGGGGCAGACACTAGGGCATACATAATGTATGTACTTGAGCTAGGGCATACTGATGTGGTTTTTTAAACATTTGTTTTCTCATGAAAATATCCTGTTTGGAGAAAAATGGGGTTGGGCCGGTAGAAGTTGGCACCCATTTGGGATGACAATGACAACTGACCAAGGAACATTTCTTTTTGCTCACTGTAAAGAAGAGGCCAGTCCACACATTGCACAAAGTGCTTTTGGTTCATTTTGACATACTCTTCTTTGTAGAAGGATTGGAATGACTTGAACTGACGACCTTTCAAGAGGGGATTTGCTATTTCTGATACAGGAATCAGCATTTATTTTCCATGTCTAAAGCGAGTAATCGGTTGCCCTCAATTCCTAGCTTACTTAGTAAACCCTCTGGAAGTAAATCAAATGAGCTTGAATAGAAAGAACCTCTAAATATTTGTAAAAGCAAAATGTTCATGAAGTATCATGCCTGTAACAGAAAATGTAAGTGGGAGTAGGTAAGTTTTTGATTTCCTTTTGATGAAAACATTGTATTGCAGATGTCCCCTTTCAAATGGGGAAACTCACTAAATGTTAACTACTAAATTTACTTTAAAAATTAAATCTTTTAATTTAATTAAAATTTCTAAATAATTTTAGTACTAAACTTTTGTGTGTAAAGACAAGAAAGTCTTCCAAAAAGTCATATAACCATCATGGTTACTTCTGTATCTGTAGAACAAATATTTTCAACTTGATGTAATTTTGAAACAAGTTGGGAAATGGGCAGAAAATTAAAATTTATTAAATTTAAAAATAAATTTTCTCCCCTTATTAAATTTAACGTTTTTAATTCAGAATTTTAAGTATTGTGGATTTGTATTATGAAATAGAATTCAAATGGTGTAATAAAAGTGACAAGAACCAATGAGGTTTAATTGTTTTAATCTTAATGTACATCAATACTATCTAGAAACTACATGGTGATTTGCAATGTCTCCTATCTAACAAATTTAAACCTATTGGGGTAAAGAATTAATTAAAATCATAAAAATAATTTAAAAAATCTGATTTAAATAAAAAACATCATGATTTTTCACATCCTGGTTTTGGTTTAGTTCTTTAAGATTTGACCCATACAAGTAGCTATTTTGATTGCCAGATCCAAATTATCTTAAATTAACTGTATAAGAAAAGTATAGGCTCATTTTTTAACAAACAAAATTCATTTTTCTTTAAGAAATTGTGTAGTGAAAAATTGTAAAATATTGTAGTGAAACTAAAATATTTTAATTTCTCAGCAATTTGAATTTAATTAAGACTAAAAAGGCATGAAAAAACTACATCACAATATTTTTTTGAGTATATGACAAAAATACAAAATAAAGTAACTCAAGGAAACTTTATAGTTGGTTGGGTTTATGGTGCAAGGGATATTTGGCCAATCTGCACCAAACACAAGACAGACAATGTCAACTAATGGACTCACACAAGGAAAAGTTTACTGACACATAACACATAAGAGAGAAATATACTCAATGTAAGTCACAGGAATCAAATCGCAGGTTGCTAGCAAACCCACTGAGCCACAGTGACCCATGGAAATTTTATGAAACACACAGCTTTAGTTCAGAAACATAACAGACTGAATTATTTGTAAAACATCTATAATATAAAAAATTTATGTGATGGTAGAAAAATTATTCTCTCCTTCAACACTGATGAAACAAAAATAGTTTCGAATGACATATTTAAGTTGCAGCCATTAAAGGCAAATTTATTTGAATTATGGAAACGACCACTCCATGAGTGTTATCAGCATGGCACAAAAAATGAGTCTTTTTTCACAAAAGGAAATGCTCATTGAAGATGTAAAAACAATAATCAAAGTTCTGAGCTATGATTGAACTATTTACTGAAGAAATGTTTACTTGCAAAGAGACTTTATTTTGGTTGGTTGTTTTCCGGTCTCATGGCACAAGGGCCACATTTAGCCAAGCTGCATCAAACACAAGACAACGTCAAGTAAAAAATGCTGTGAAAAGGGAAAAAGGTTTAGGGAATAGAGTTGATTGATGAAAGCAGAAAAAGATCACTTGGGTATCCCAGGAGAGTGACTCCCATGTTTACTAGACTACTACTTCCCCATGGGAAAATAAAAGATCACTAGAGTACCTTGAGTTCGTAAAGCCTGTACACACCTAAAAGAGATGTGCCCCAGAGGGCACCTCATTTTGGTGAAAGAAATATTGATGAGTTTACTTTATTTAAATGATCAAGAGTGGAAAAGTAAATGGTTTGTTGGGTTAGTGCAAGGGTGATATTTGGCCAAGCTATGTCAAACAATGTCAAGTAAATGAATATAAACACAAGGAAAGGTTTTTACTGGTTCAAAAGGGAGAAATATACCAAGGAAAGAATTGGACCTGCACAGCCTACAATTTGCAGGTTGAAACATATATTTAAGAAGGGTTATTAGAAAGTAAGAACAGGAAATTGCAAGTTGCTGTGACAAATAACAAATTCAACAGCAAAGTGATCGATAAAAATAAAACTTTAAACACCAGAGCATTTAAAACTAGCATTTCAACACTATCATACTAATGATCAGAATAATGAAATCAATGAAAGGTAGTATGTTATTAAATGAGTAGGTATAATATGAAACCATGTTTACACTAATGTGAATATTGCCATACATTATTCTTTCCTTGTATTCAGAATTGTTTTTTAAAAAAATTCAATAAGCTTAATCAAGCTGTACAACTCACTCCCCATTTTAAAAATAGAGAAAAGTTAGCAAGCTTACTAAGATATGCTTAGAATGTTTAAAAGGTTTGAAGCACAGAGAAATAAAAATGCATAACAAACTGTCATCTCAATTGTTTTTTTAATCTATTTTTACACATTAAAAGAGCAAGAAGCCATACTTGAGGTAGATTAGATAATTAAGGTAAGATATATAGGTGTTTATGGGCATAATTTATGATATTCTAGTTGCTTGGAATATTTTTTTCATTATGAATTGAAAAATGTCTGTTCTTGAAACTTTCCTGTACAAAGACAAGTGTATCTTTAACATATATTTTTTAGAAAAAATACATTTTTCAAAATTTAAGGTCAAAGGTAAACTTGAATGACCTTGGCCATTCAAAGGGGCATAAAATACCATAAGGAAGGTTACATGTTTATCTATAAACTAAGCCCTATTTGAGACTAGTTGGACCATAGGACTAGGTCAAGATACAAGGCATTTTAGTGAGCTGAGAATCATGAAAAATCATCAGATTTTTCAAATTCAAAATCACAATAAATGAAAAAAAATATTGCAAAGTGACAAAATTTTCCAGATTTCCTTTCATGTGTGACAAGGTAACAAAAATGTTATGAATTGGAAGAGGTTCTGTTGAAAATGAAACTTTTTGCATTGATTTAATGTGGAATGACCCTTCTACTTACATGTACAAATCTTCATAATTGGAAATTTTAGCATTTGACTTTCATTTTAAGTAATGCTTGGTATTTAGATTTTAAATTTTTACTCGAGAATTTTACATGCTTGGGTTTTGCTAATGCACTTATTATAAGTTTAGGATTTTAGCAATCAAGAGTTTGAGAACAAATGTGAAAAACATTGCTTGTGCTTGGCATGCATTATTATTTCCACTATTAGGATACTGATTTTGTTGATTCCCGCACTCATATCGTTTACTTTTGGTGGAGTACAGAAAGAGCATACTTTTCTAAAGTTCTGCTCAAAATTCCATGTTGTATATACAGAGATAACAGAGGAATATATATAGCTACATACAGAGGGGAAATATGTATGTTGACAAAAACAGGTATTCAAATTTGAATTTCAAAATACTTTTAATCATCATAAAGGACAAACCTCGATGCAATACCAAGTACATATCCCTCATTTTTCAGTTTCTCCAACACTTCAGGGACTTCTGGAAAGTACTTCAATTTCTTTCCATTTCCATCAACAACTTGATTACTTCTGACAAAGAAAGACAAATACCTTTAAAAATATGCAACAAGAAATTTTACATTCATAAGTAATTGTACTTTTGAGTGAAATTACTGAATTCATAAAATTCAAAGGAAAAAATTCAAATTCGCTAGACATAAGACATACAATATCAAATAGACATACACACAATGAAAGTTTTACTGATACAGAAGAGAGAAATACACCCAGGGAGGATACATCTGATAGGAATAAAACCTGTGCTGCCTACAACTAGCAGGTTGTTAGCACAGTAGGCATACTCACTGAACCACTATGCCCCCTGAAATTCAAAGGAAACAAACTACTCCATCAAACAAAGCATTAAATCAATATCTTTTAAAAAATTCTTGAATAAAAATGCACAAGTTACATTATAGAGAAGGAAGGCAAAATCCAGAACAGTATGACCTTGGCATGATTATAATCGTTTATCACCAAGCCACTGGAAAATAGTACTGATGATTGTTTGGGTTTTATGATACAAGGGCCATATTCGGTCTAGTTGTGCAAAACACAAGACAGACACCATCAAATGATACTGATAGCTGTTTGGGTTTTATTGCTCAAGGTTCATATTTGGCCAAGCTGTGCCAAACACAAGACAATGTCAAATGGTGTTGGTGGACAGAAATATATGGCATTGCAACATGGAATAGTTGGATTGCTAATATGGTAATCACATATTTAACAAATAAATCATAAAATAATAAATATTAGAGATGATAATTCAGATCCTCATTCTTCAGATATGAATTAATACACCAAGTATGTAGATGCAAAATACTGAACATTTGCTAAATGCAATAAGAGGTTCACCCAAGAAAATGTTCCCACTTATAAAGCACTCTTTATAAGTGGGAATTTTTTTATAACATTCAGTTAAACAAAAGAAAGTAAATTTGATTATTACTTATCTTTCCTGATAGGGCTTCTTACATGAGTATCGACCCAAAATGGCCATAAAGTGTAATCTGAAAAAAGATAACAATTTATCAGGCAAAATACAGATAGTAAGTGGTAACAATATATTACTGGATTTTCAACAAAATTTCTAAGTTCAAATCATGTGATTTATATAATCTAAAAAACTGAAACAAACAATTCACAAATTTATTTGAAATAGTAAACTGGAATAGGTTTTAGAGCCAGTCACTAAAATTAAACTTATTTCAATTTTTGTAAATACTTCATTGGTCATCTTATGCCTTCGAGGTTTGGAGTGAATTTACGTCACATGGGAGTAATGCAAAGGGCTATTGTTGACAGTCCCAGATCCATCCCAAAGGGAAAAATCCCAACAAAACATCGTCATTTTCAACCAGATGACAAGATCAACACATGAGCTGGCACTCCTCTCCAAACTTCCACACCACACCAACGTGAGGACATTTGAACAGATTTAATGTGCACCAGCCCCCATGTACACAATGGTCTTTGGTTAGATTGAGTTTCGAACTCACAACCCTCTGGTTGCAAATCCGATACTCTTCCAACCACGACCCATTTGAGGTTTCAGAATGCCTGGTTGTTGTTCTTTACAGTATTGGAAGGTGATATGCTTGGCTCATGCTTTTTCTTTTATGTAGATTACCACCAAAACAAATAGCGCCCCTAGAAAGAATAGGGCCACTGTAGCCCATTTGGAATAGCAAACTGAGGGTTCCTAATCCATTCGAAAGAAATTCCAGATCGAGTTCAAAACTCATTCCAGCCCGAGATCATCGTGTATATGGGAGCTGGTGCACGGTAAATTTGTCATGGCCTCACGTTGGCATGGTGTGAAAGTTTGGAGAGTGGGGTGCCAGCTCAGGGGTTGACTTGTAATCTGACCTTGGTTCAAAATTACGTGTTGTCCTCGATCTTTCCCTTTGAGATTGACCGAAACTGTTGCCAATAGCCCATTGTGTTGCTCCAGTGGAATATTAATTAACTACCTACTTAGAAGAAAAGAAAAATTGAAGCACTAGAGAGACAGCCTCATTTCGAAAGTGAAGTGAGTGTAAAAGCGGAGAGCAAACCTATTTTCACCATCAAATCATACTTGTACTGGTTTAAAGTTAGTTGCAGATGCATGCTGTATAAATGCTTTAAGTAACATTTTTTGTTGTAATTAATCACTTTTCTTTAATAACTTGTGATTATTTATCTCCCATTAAGAAAATATGCATATACACTGAGCTAGTATGGCAATTTTGGTGATACCAAAAATCAAGCTTAATATGTGACATGTTTCATTTTAGTGTCTACTTAAGTACTTGTGAGTATCTCTATCCAACACATGGAGGAATATTTGGCCGGAAGGAACCATTGGATCCCCGAGGGATGTTGGCAGGAGTGCCCTTGAACAATCATTCGGGCCAGAAGGAAAGAAAAGGGAGAACTGTAAGGGGGAACTCGACCGGTGGATGGATGTGTAAGGAAGGTCCTTTCGCTGTAAACAATCCATATTAACGGAATGCAAATAAAGTTATTTAACCAAGAACCCCTTGAAGAAGCATCACTCTTTAGTAATCTATATGGATATCCATTGAAGTTCTCCCCAGCGTAATGGAAAGCAAGGGCGTTTCACAATTGGCGCAGTCCGACGGGATTGACGGCTGAGAGTGACGCTTGGGGTTGAGGAAAGCAGAGTGGATAGATGGTGGAGAGGGAAGTTTGGTGTTGAGACAGATGGTCGAGGGCTGTGCGAAGGGGGAAGAGCATCATTGAAAGTGTGGTCCGGTCATCATTTGAAGTGTGGTCCCGTCGTCATCGAAAGAGTGGTCCTGACACCAAACCGGAAGGACATCTGAGGACCAGACGACTTCAAACACAAGGAAAGATGGCAGAAATGCGACAAGGACAGCCAAGTAAGGGTACTGGGGTAAGTCCCTTCTGATTTTATCCCGGAGAGTGAGCCATTAAGTATATCGGGGTAACACATATATATGTATGAAAAATATAGTATAGTTTGATGGTTATTATGTTGTTGATATTGCAATGTGTATTTATTTAATGGGGCTAGGGATGGGAGGGTTAAATGTCTAATGAGTAGCATTTAACGGATAGTTTTTAGGTATTGCTTTAAGTAAATGGAAGGTTGAACTTGTGAAATGCCCTTGCATTCCATTACAAAGGGGAACTTCAATGGATTCCCAAAGAGTGACGCTTCTTCAAGGGGTTCTTGATTAAATAACTTTATTTACATTCCGTTAATATGGATATTTACAGCAAATCTTGCACATTTACAGCAAAAGAACCCTCACACTTCCATCCGTTTCTGCATACGCCGGTCGAGTTCCCCTTCTTCCCCCTTACAGTTCTCCCTTTTCTTTCCTCCTGGCCCAGATGACTGTTCAAGAGCACCCCTGCCAACGTCCCTCAGGGATCCAATGGTTCCTTCCAGCCAAACGTTCCTCCATGTGTTGGACGGAGAACTTCACAGCACTTATGATCGATTTGCTTTTAGATCCTATCTATCCACAAAAAATATGAACAGAAAAGTTGAAAATTCAGGCTGCACCGAAATAAACTTTTAAATTCCTATGAGTAGGATATCTAAGTTTTCAAGAGCATCTTAAGATGACCTTTGGTTAAAAATCGGTAATTTCTTATTCGTTTTTCTAAAGGTATTTATTTTGTTTGAAAAAATATTAGTGTTTCAGAATGGAAGACATAAGGTTATATTCTGAAATTAAACAAAAAGATAGAAGGAGAATAAATTTAATTTATATATGTATTTTAATTAACATTGCACTGGAGCAATACAACAGGCTTAGTTTATAATGAAACCAAACAATAAGCCCGGAAGTCTTCTGAAATAATTACTAAGAACGAATACAAAAATTAGGAACATCCATTCACATCAAAATATAACATTGTCAAAACCGGTCAAAAATAGAAACGCTTTATTTGATAGCGGTTTGTTTTTTCGATTGACAAGACGCAAATAATCAAATGAAAGATATTGTTTCTCATAACATGGAAAACCTTAAAAGTTAAATACCTAAATCAAATACAAGAAGTTTCGGTTTGCCCATAAGATTACTGTTCATTCGACAAAATGTTCGAAATACCGAACACATGGAAACTAAAACAAAAACACAAGTAAACTAAATAATGCATTCAGTTCACTTCGCAGATGCAAAATATTCTCTAATATAAGAGGTCTAATACTCATATAACATTGGTATGTTTCAAAACAACAGAAAGTTTTTAAGAGTAAAAGTATAAAGAAACATTTTATACAGAAATTTTTAATCACGACTCAGAGAGCAGAAGTTTATTCTAACTAAAATTGAAGCATATGTTTAAAAATATAGTAGTGCTGCCATCTAGTGAGAGAAATCGAAACGTTATTTGTGACAAATCGGACATTGTTATATACAAGATTTCTGTGATTGAGTTTTTAAAATCAATTTTGCAGACATGCTATTTTGAATGTTCCCTAAATTATTTTATACAAGAAATATTGAAACACGTTTGAAAATTTCTAAGGATCAAGTTTTAATGTAAAGGATACTAAAGAGATTTTCTCTTCTATGGAAATTCAAATTAACAGGCATAATTTTCTTTTAATCATAAAAGTTTGGATTTGTATTCGAATTTCATTAATTTTCTTTTTGGTTTGTTCTGCTATCTAGTTGAGAAAGTTTAAACTTTTCACACAGGCAACAATTTTTTCTTTCATAATCTACGTGGTTCGAGGTGTGCCCAACAATGTGGGGCCGATAGCTTGTTACTCAAACGTGAGTAGTGTTAGGACTGTATGAACGACGACACTTCATGTAAACTCAACAATTTTATTGTCTCCACGGGGAGTGCGATCACGGGATCGCTCGATATACACGGGTTGCAGGTACTGTTACAAGAGGTGAAGTGATTACATCAAGGGCTCCTGCAGCGTCCTGTCAACAGGTGTCGTAACAGATATAAATTTGCTGTTATTAAATACAGTTTGATGTTCCATTTTATTTCTCATTCGCTATCAATACATGGAAAAATTTGAAATCAGATATAGCTTTGATAGAATTTAAATCAAACTTTAATATAAATTGAATCTTGTAATATTTTTTGCGACTTTAAGTTTCTTTAGGGCAGCATTATATATTGATCAAAAGTGTAACTTTCGTAACTGGGGATGATGACATTGGATTGAAAGTAAGAACAATCTTATGCTTAGCTTTAAACAACTTTATAAGTGAACTCCATTTGCTGTTTCCCTTCTTTTCCTCAGATTACAATACAAATAATTTTTAGCCCTGTTAAAGACCAGAAGGCACAATTGTGCCATCTTGACAACTGTGTATGGATGATTCAAACGCTGCCGTAAAACTTGAGGCAGTCTTTCATAAAGGCTGGAAATTGGGATGAGAATGATAGACCATGTACAAGGAACTGGCCATATTATGTTATCGTGATTGGAGAAGGCTGGAAGGGCTGATGCTGAAGGTACCCATAGTGCATGAAAAACGCAGGGCAGCAAGCCATGAACTTGCATTTGTGAAATAGTAACAAAAATGTTTTTAAATAGCAAGTCTCCACTTAAACCCTATTTTAGTAGCAGGGCAACGGTAACCCATTTGGAAGAGCAACGGATTAGCAACCACAGAGGGTTGCGAGTTCGAAACTAGGTCCAGCCAAAGACCGTTGTGTACATGGGGGCTGGTGTAAGTTAAATCTGCCGTGGCCTCAAATGTCCTCACGTTAGCGTGACAGCTCAGGTATCGAAATCCTCATCTGACTGGTTCAAAATGACGGTGTTGTTTCTTTCCCTTAGGGATTGATCCCGGACCGTCGCCAATAGTCCATTGTGTTGCTCCAGTAGATGTTAATTACTTACCTATTTCATAGCAATTTTAATTGCTCAGATGCATTAAATTTAAAAATCCAAATATTTTCTTAGAAATCGAGCAATCAGATTCTGATGTTTTTCTTTTCTGATGCCCATGGCTTAGTGACAAAATTTTCTCAAATTTCTCCCAAAAGAAAAATATTCATTCCGTCCAAAATTTGTTAAAAAAAGGGAGTAAAGTTACGTTGACCTTTGATGAATTTTCAAAAAGTCAACAAAATTTTGATAGTGGCTTCCAGGGTAAGAAAAAATTAAGATTTAAATATATAAAAATCAGATTTTTTAATATTTAAATCGGATTTTAATTAATCCCTTGCCCATACAAGTTTTAACTTGTTGGATGAGATAAGCAAATCAGTGGTTTCTAGATAGTTTTGATTTGTGTTAAACATTAATATTTTTGATGAATATTAATGTATTAGGAAATATAGCAAGGCAAATTTTTGAAAGATTAAAAGCGATATAGGAATTAGAAGTTAATCACATGATAGAGAGAACAGTACAAGTGCCATTCATAAGTGATGTTTTTCCATCTGGTTCTCCAGTGGCTTAGATTAGTTTGATTTTAACTCGTAACCAGTGGCATGAAATTTTTTGGACCAACATAAATAATGTTGAGGATCCCATTAACACCATATAAAATTATTCAAAAATCAGACAAATGTCAGAATTTTTTGCATTATATGTGTGTAGAATTTCTTTTAAAATTTTTATATTGTAATTGGTTAGACTTGTTTTTGAGAAAAAATCATGTCACCAATAGAAAATAAAATAAAAGGAACTCTTGTACCAAAATTCATTAAAGTCTCATTAATATTTAGCTTGCAAAAAGTACTTATATGTGAAAAATGTTATTTGTGAGAAAAAATAAAAAATGAGACAAGACATCAAAATATACATAAATTGAAATCAAATGCCTTTTTATCCAATTTTCTCTGAGCATTAATAAGTATTGCAAAGTGATATTCCTAGCACACCTAAAGGGTTTACCTAACATACAAGAAAATTAAGGTTTGCTCTATGAACATAGAAGTGTAGAACATAGAAGAATAACTTTACCCCAGAACATCCCAATTGAGAGGAATTTTGAGCTAGCACACACACACAATAAAAAATTCATTGCAATCATCAAAATAGCTTTCTGCTTTAATCTATTTTGTTAATATACTCAATTATCAAATGGGCAAATTAACTTTTACATTCCAAACTCTAATTCCATAAATACAGAATAGTTATACTAGCAGTGTAAAGAAATTCTAAGGATCAATGTATAAAATCTCCCAATTAAATTTAAATAAAAATTAGCCAACATATTTGACAAAATAAAATGAAAATATTAAAATTCCCAATTATAGATTTAAGTGCAAAATTGGAAAGCTTTTCTGATACTGCAGGAAACTTTCATTGTGACTAAGTGTCCATTATTTTTCATAAACAGACTACTTATTTTATATAGTTCTTGACTTATTGAAATAAAATAACATGTATCTTGTTCATAGCTATTTCATTTCTATAAACTTAATACAGAAAGAAAAATATTAAAATCAATGATTTTTTCTAATAAAAAACACTTGATTCAAATCATGATTTAAATCAAGCTGATTTAAATCGGCAAACCATGGAAGCTATTGGGACTATTTTGCTCAAAAAGATACCCTTAGTCATCAAGGTTGAAAAATAGTAGTGAAACATAACCTGTGTGTGGCAGCCCTGCAAATACCATAAACCAACAGTAAGAAACCATCAGAAGCTGAAATGGTCGGGCATTCACATTCCCTGGTTAACTTCTTGTTATTAAAATCAAAGTTCAAATAATCAAAACTGGCTGACTTTTCTACCTTTCATATTTTTAACAGCTTAATTTATAAAACCTTTCTTTAGTCACATAATTTGGAAATCACAATACATTTTTTGTTTTGCAAGGTAACTTTCAGTGTCAAAGTAATAGTAGTATGACAAACTTCAAGACTTACAAGAAATATAATTCTTTGAAATAGAAAACAATTATTGAAGCAAGAACTTTATATGATTTTATTTACAAATGTAAAAAAATATTTTAACAGCATCAAAGGTTTATCACAAAAATAAATTTTATCACAAGAGTTAAAATATATAAAACCAGCAACATAAAATTAAAAATTATATATTTAAACATAAAAAATAATAAATAAGCAAAATAGTTTTATCTCATAAAAAGATATCAACATCTTATGCAAGAGTGAGTTTTCTCTCTCTCTCTCTCTCTCTATATATATATATATAAGGGGATATCCCTTTTAAGTTAATTCTGTAAAACTACTGTAACTCAAATCGTAAAAATAATGAATATACAGCAAATAAGTTTTCCTCAATGCGTTTTCTTTCAATTTCAAAACTTTTTAAATGCGTTTTGATGAAAAACATACATTTTAACTTGTAACACTCTTGCATAAGGGTGATATGAATGTATGTAAGGCACATTTTTTATGAAATGATAGTTACACTTATTGCACTTGAAAGATACGGAATGCAATTTAAATAATTTAACATACAATTTTAAAACTCTACAACTAAGATTTCTGATCAAATTCTTTTAAAGCCTCTTCAATCAATCGCTTGTTAATACCATCTGGAACCAATATGCTCTTCACTCCTATTAAAACATAAGATAGAATTATTGTCATCTCAGTTTACATTTAAAAAATGAAATAGCATCGCGCAGAACCAACAGCATACCTATTGATTCCAAATCGAATATATTCCTCTGCTCATCATCAAAGAATATCATTTCAGAATAGCTGATTCCAGACTCCTTTTGAATTCTGAAAAATTACAAATATTTAGCATAAAAAACCCATGGGGTAATAATTTAATTAAAAAATTATTTCATGAAAATATCAGATAAGCTATCAAATAGTGTTACAATGAAGTTTATGAGAGAAAAGACCACAAATGTAGATGAAATCATGAAAGGGTTCTGGAGTCAGCTGATTTCCGGCTTTCTTGATATCACTCTGCACAAATTATTTTATATCAATTGAAGGCAGTTTTATATAAAATTAGCTGAATTGCCCAATGTTGCTCAGGTTGAATTGTTTATAATTCATTGTAATATTACTCAATAGCATTCCTATGGAAATTTTGAATTGTTTTTAGCCCCCTGCAGACCCAGGACAAATCGAACGGGGTTAATATATAGCCTAAGTGTCTCGCAGAATTCTACAGGATGAATGTACCAAATTTAGTGTGAATTGGCACTGATCATATAAATACGCAATGTTTTTCCTATGAGGATTTCGAATTGTCTTTAGCTCCCTGTACCATATCGACGATAAAAAAGACCACTTCCTATGAAACTAATCTTATATTATCAAAAAAATTTACATTCCAATAATAAAGCTACAGTTTGAGAATTTAGACGGGATACATTTTCGTACTGAGCGATTTTAAGTGCAACCGCATCCATCTGCGATTGTACCATACTAAGATTCTAAAAAAAGTCCAAGGTCATCTTGAGGCAAGGATAGATTAAAGGGGGTGCCCCCAAGAGCAAAAAAATATGTTTATCAAGATATGATCAGAGAAGATTTCATAGGTTTTATCAATCGTCGTGAGCCTGAAAAAAAATCCGTGGAAACAAAATCTCAAAGTTGACCTCAAACGTAATGGAAATGAAGATTTCTCTTCAGCTTCTGAAAGTGACAGTGATGAACACGATTCTTTTGAAGATGACAAAGATGCCAATATGTGTGACAAAGATAAACCAGATGAAGACAATAAAATCCCGAATGACGAGAAAAATTAGGTAAAACTGTGTTAAACACTATGAGAAGTCTTAATCTCAATCTTGGTAAATGCATCGGTGTTGCAACAGATGAATGCTCTGTGATGACTTCAGAGATTGTGGGGGCAGTCACTACAATAAAAAAAGAGTGTAATAACGCCAAACGAGCCCCTTATTTGAATCATTGTTTGTATTTCTAAGTGTTCTGATGTGCAATCAGTGCAAAACTCAATTGGAATCATTAAAGAGGTATCTTTCTTCAAAGCTTCACCGAAAAGAACTGTACTCATTAAGCAAGAAGGCAGTCAGCTTGTTTCCATGTGTGAAACAAGATGGGTAGAAATGCATCTGTCTGTAGGTTCTTTTCTAAAAAACATTGAAAAAATCGCGACGTGCCTTGAGCAAATTTCACAATGGTCACATTTTTCAAGTGACAACTCTAGCATAACAGCTAGGACCCTTTTAAGTGCAGTCACTAATGGATAATTCATCTTAACTCTCGTGTGCCTTGCTGATGTACTTAGCCAAACATTGCCTCTCAGCAGGTTTTTCAGAGACTATTGAAGTTATCAAAGCAACTGAGGTCTTGACCGATACTTTCTCAGTCTTAAAAAAAGTGAGAAAAAGCTGATGCAGAATTCAGTCAACTGTATGATCAAGCCAAAAAAGTGGCACTATTCAAACATCCAGGATCACATCTAGATATGTTAACAGACCTAGATGCTCTATCAAGTACAGAAAGTTACTTTAGGGTGAATGTCTTTATCCCTATTCCTGACTCAATAAACAGTGATCTTGAAAACAGGTTCTCAATCTCTACAACCTCAACTCACTTCTACCAAGTCTGCTCATCTTCACCAACGTCTATGGAGTCAGTGATTAGGGATGCAGAAACACTGGCTAAGAAGTACTAGAGTAATTGGAGAAGATGAAAGTGACTGCATTTCTAATCTGAAGGCAGAAATCAAGCTGTGGGTGGTAAAGTGGAAAAGGGAAGAGTTCTATGTTGAAAAAAGGCTTATAGAATTTCTGGTTTTGATGTTAACAGTTATGTAAATGGAACCAGTTTTGCAAAAGTTTAAAAGCTACGCATTTCAAGAAATTTAAAGTGATTATTTGTCTAAAATAAAGTACATTTTTACACTAATTTTATGCCAGTTTTAAGTCTCAAAACAGCCTTAAAATGCTAGTTTTTGAAGGCAATTTTTCAAAATTTTCAGGGGGAGGACCCCAGTTTCTCTGGGGGTATCCCATACCCCTGGTTTCTTCCAACCAACAGCTCCCACCCACAAAATTGCATTAATCTGTCACTGTCTTGAGAGCAGACTTCTGTAGATGTTAACTCTGACGTAATCTGCACAGCCAGACCGGTAGAGCGCCCCCTAACAAGTGCTCTGTCCAGGATGATGGGATGTTACACCCCTCTGCATACCAAAGACAAATAAAATGGGGGTAATATGAAGCCTCAAAGTATAAGTGTACCAAACTTGGTGTGGATTGGTCAAACGGTATAGATTTGTAGACAACAGATAGACAGATGCCAACTCTGCCCCCCTTTATATGTATAGATTACACATTAAAATATTTTGTTACTTAAAAGAATAGTGAATTTCTCATAGAAGATATTACATCAAATTATATTACATATGCATGAAACATAACTCAATTTAAACCCCTAACTACATACAAAGTGTGGCTATTAAATAACTGGACTGATCGTCCTGCAGACAATCGGTGAGCAAGACAAGTTCGAATGGCACACGAGCGTGTCACATGATATCCCCCTCCCTATTGCTGTCATCGTCAAGGTTGAGCACCGCTCAGTTGGGCAGTGGCATTCGTTTGACGTGGACCTTGCATCTGTGCTCCGTCGGAAAAATGTTAAGTATTCAAGTAGAGCAACACATCAATGTGAATTCTCTTGTGAAACTCGGAAAATCCGCCACAGAAACTTATACTTTATTGAAAGGAGTATACGGAGATGAGTGTTTATCACGCACTCAGGTTTTTGATTGGTTCAAGCGGTTCAAAGAGGGACGAGAAGATATCGCAGACGACCCTTGCCCAGGACGACCTTGCACGTCAAATACGGACGCAAACATTAAAAAAGTCGGTGAGTTGATCCGAAAAAAACCGGTGGTTAAGTATTTGCGCTGTTGCTGAATTCATAGGTATCGACAAAGAAAGTGTTAGGCAGATTTTACACAATGACCTGAATTGTGAAAAAACAAGTCAGGGCTTCTTCATCAGGACAACGCTCAGGCCCACACTGCACTGTCTGTCAAGAGGTTTTTGGCAAGCATGGGATCCCTGTGTTAGAACATCCACCCTATTCACCGGATCTCGCCCTGTGTGACATTTTTCTATTTCCTAAGGTCAAATCAGCACTGAAAGGAACCAGATTTGAGACAGTAGAAGCTGTGAAAGAAAAGCAACAGAGACCATGAACATGCTTTCAAAAATTATTTACAGCACTGCTTCGACCAATGGAAAATTCTCATGGAGCGGTGTAGGGATCGTGGAGGGGAGTATATTGAGGTGGATAATGTTAAAATTGTAAAGACCAATAAAAGATTTTATAGCACTAATCCGGTTATTTAATAGCCACACCTCGTATCAGTGCCTTAATGTTCCAGAATAACCTCCCCTTTTTTTAATCTTTTCAGTCTGTCTCATTGCTACAATCACTTGGTTCATGTCCCCAATGCATGTTTAAGTCACTTTATAACCTCCTGAGAACTTCCTTGTTATTTAAGTATTCAAACTCTCAATAAATCTTAATGACAAGGATCTTAATTTGTGGTGGTGTGGTGTGGTGTTTCGAGAGGTTTACTTTAACTTTGTAAGAGCATAATGCAGATAAATTATACATAAAATATGTATGAATCACCCCATCTTATGAAAAGTGACACCACTCAAGAAAGTAAATTTTACAGAACCCAAAGATGGAATACTTAGCATATTTTACTGTTAAATTTGAAATTAGTAGAATTTATTCATATCTATAGCAATTTTGCACACACTACACTTAAATCCATGGTTTATTTGGGTTTAATTCAGTCATTTGTTAATTGGAAAAATAAAATCTTAATTTTGAATACTGACTTTTCTTGAAAATTGGATTGGATGTCAGGGCTTTATGGCGCAAGGTCTAAAAACGGACAAGCTTCAAACAAGACTGAATATAACCCAATAAAGGTATAAAATATTTAAGAATTAAAAGTCCAAGACAAAGATAAAAGGTAGATTTAAAACATGAAAAATAAGGAGATGAGAATTAAAACATTCAAACAATAGTCAAATCATAAAACAAGATCATTGTCTGTGGCATAACTAATGAAGAATTTAATTTACATATGTATAAAATTTTGAAAGTGAAACTAAAAAGGTAGAAAAAATTAGATGAGGTTTAAAAAACCAATTGAATGTAAAAATGCAAAAAGGTATGAATGGGGATTTTACCCAATCAAATCTCGCAGATTCAAAATTGTACTTTAAAAATTTGAGACGATTAAAAACAGGACAGACAATTAAAATATGATAAACAGAAAATGGAGTAGAGCATGGAGTTGCAATTGGGTGCACACTCCTAATAAAAGATGCCGACTTCTTGAAAAAGAGCATCATTTTAAAGTTTTAGAGAGAAATAAAATTGTATTAATTTCATAAAGATAAATATGGATCACTTGAGCTATTTAGTCAATAGAGAATTCAGGAATGGAAAATATCAAATAAAAACAGAGATAATGGGTGAATGTTTTCAAACAAAGAATATAGCTTTAAATTTGAAAATTATATTGTTTATCTCTTATAAATTATGCTAAAAGTTTTCACAAGAATTTGGAAGCACTTGTTTTAAATATATTAATTTCAATAAAATTTTAAATAAAAACATACTAATTCACCTTTGGAAGTGAGTAGTTTTTCTTCCAGGGTAAATTTCTTTGTAAGTAAAATATTTATTCCAATCAAACAGTTCCAGTAATTTCTTTGTTTCTTCGGTGCAGTCAGTTCTACAGTACATTAAAATAGAATAAATGTTGTTTTACAAAATGATATTAATTAAAAGGAAATGGAAATCAGACAGACTGATAATATATATATAAATGTGCAATATTAATAAAAATTGAGGATAACATATACCTTGCAAAAAAGAAACACAACACAAAATGATTTAATTTTTTCAATCGACAAAGTTCCAGGAAACCAGAAAATATGCTACTTTTTAATAAAGATTTGAATAGATTCCATAAAATTATGAGGTACTTTTTGGTTGATAGGGCACCAGTCGCAATTGTGTATCAAATATGGTAACATACATATATTTCACGTGACGACTAACTGTGCAATGTCATTGAAAATGGTTTTGGCGATTTTAAAGGATATTTTATACCTCCTGTGTTGTCTGAAATTGTGGTAAAATCCATTTTGTATTTTTGCTATTTGTGAATTTTTGATTTTACTAAAATAGCAATTCTTTTCATAAAATTGTATATAGTTAGGGTTGGCATTCCTATCATTCTTATCTCAAGTTAAATTTCGTGCGACATTTGGCACACATTTACATATATATCCCATGAACTGAAAAGTACCAATTTTGAATTAAGAAGAGAAATACATTTAAAGATTTTCTATCTTTTGGCATCCCTAAAATTTTACTGTTTTGTTGGATTTGGCAAGCAGCACCAAATGAAAGACAACACCAAGTAAAAATGTGAAAAGGGATAAAAAGGAATTGGGGAACAGAGTAGTGGGATGAAAGTATAAAAAGATGGCTTGAGTATCCCAGGAGTGTGACCCCCATGTTTACTAGACAGTAAACCCCATGGGAAAAAGATCAATAGGTCTGTGAAGCCCACACACACCTAGGAGATGTGCCCCTTAGGGCTTTACTGATTTTAAGTAGCATCACTTTTCTCAAGAAGGTGCAAACTTCATTCAAATCAGCTTCTCTCCCTGTCTAGTTTTAATCGACCGAGAGTTTTATTACATAACAAGCCTCTTTCCCGGAAATAAAATTTCATAAAAATAGGGAACAATAAAACCTACTAAGACTGGTTATGTCAAACAAATTTCAAACATCGTGAAATAGAAATGCATTATTCAATACGAATTGCGATCTGCCAAAAGTTTGATTTATTTCTATGTATTAAATGTGCGAAATTGTTTCTTCCAGCAAACAGTTGCAGTAATTGTGTATAATCTTGATGCAAATAAACAAATTTATTTAAATTGAATCATTTGTAGAAATATTTTCAATTTATACTTGTGTTTTTAATTATATTTGACAGCTATTCCTAAACTAAATTAGTATTGTATTGGATAGTTGAATAAGTTCTCGCTGTTTTCGAACAGATGGCGTTACCGGAACTGGTTGCGTTAGTTTATGATAGTGACGCATCTATTTACAAGTACTATAAGCAAGCTTGAAATCCAGTGTATGTTATTTCGCGGAAGTGCAAACAACTTTATTTTTCATTGCGTTAAATATGTCAAATTTCGTGCCAAAAAAAGAGTATTTGCGGAGAAATTTACTGCACTATTTTATTCAAAAAAAAATCTGCAGTTGAAGCTCACAGAATTCTTGTTGAGACTTACGGCGACCATGCTCTGTCTGAAACAACTTGTAGAGATTGGTTTAGACGCTTTAAAAATAATGATTTTGATCTTGAAGATAAAGAACGCTCTGGCGCACCGAAGAAGTTTGAAGACGAACAATTGGAAGCATTACTTCATGAAGGCTCATGTCAAATGCTAGCTGAACTTGCAGAATCATTAGAAGTTGATCACACAACAGTTTCGAAACGTTTGAAAGCATTAGGAATGATTCAAAAGCAAGGTCATTGGGTGCCGTACGAGTTGAAGCCGAGAGACGTCGAACGGCGTCTTTTCACCTGTGAACAACTGCTTCAACGGCAGAAAAGGAAAGGATTTTTGCATCGTATCGTAACTGGCGATGAAAAATGGATACACTACGATAACCCTAAGCGTAGAAAATCGTGGGGTAATTTTGCATTTGGTGGGATCAGCTGGGTATAGTTTATTATGAGCTGCTCAAACCAAATGAAACCATCACGGGAGATCGCTACAGACTACAATTGGTGCAATTAAGCCGAGCATTGAAGGAAAAACGGCCGCTATACGAGCAGGGACACGACAAGGTCATTTTGCAGCATGACAACGCTCGGCCACATGTTGCAAAACCGGTAAAAACCTACTAGGAAACGCTTAAGTGGGAAGTCCTACCCCACCCGCCGTATTCACCGGACATTGCCCCTTCCGACTAACACTTGTTCCGGTCGATGACGCATGGCCTGGCTGAGCAGCACTTCCATTCTTATGAAGATGCCAAAAATTGGGTCGACTCTTGGATAGCCTCAAAAGACGTGTCGTTTTTCCGATGTGGAATTCAAATGCTGCCAGAAAGATGGGGAAAAGTAGTGGCTAGCAATGGACAATACTTTCAGTAACATGTTTTTTAATGATTTTTTAAAATAAAACATTAATTTTCACAAAAAAAAACAGCGAGAAATTATTTAACATCCCAATATGAAGTATATTAGGTAAAGCTGTTTGTCCGAACTATTACTTCAATACCATGGAAATCTACAAATCTCACCAAAGAAATTTTAAAACTAGTCTGTGTCCAGAGAAAGATATCCATCAAAACAAAATAGCTGCTACAAATTACAAAGGCATTCTACTTAAGTGCAAGAATTTTTATGATTGGCAATTTTTCTATTAAGGTCCTATTGTACAAATTTTTGGTCAATTTTACAAGTTGTTCATACAATATACAGAGGAAATAAACATGTGTTGTTCATAAAAACATGTCTTCCAATTTAAACTTAAAAGTATTTTCAATAATTTAACTACAAACCTGGATGCAACACCAAGTAAATAGCCCTCATTTTTCAGTTTCTTCAACACTTCAGGGACTTCTGGAAAGTACTTCAATTTACTTCCATATCCATCAACAATTTTATTATTTCTAACAAAGAAAGAAATAATATTAAAAACATTCCAAATCAAATATTTATTTTCACTCTTTGTGCAGATATGGTTTTAAATGAATAACTGAACTCTAAAAATTGAAAAAATTTAATTCAGTTATGTAAAAATTACCTCTATAATGAACAAGTGCTTATCATAAAGCTAAGTAAAATTTAAGGGTCCGTAAAAATAAGGTTCATTTCTATAGCAACAGACATGTGCAGACTTTGTATCCAGGACAGTTCTGGTAGTAGACAGACAGTATTTGATACATTATAGGCTATTATAGGGGGCCAAGAAAGGGTCAATGAATTCAAATCAAAACATCACACAAGTGACATATACATTTCTTACTCCTTATAACCTAATCTATCAAGAGGGCTCAGATGTAAATAATCAACATTGATATGCACTGAGTCTACTTTAGATTACTTATTTGATCACTTAAAATAAATTGGGAATCTTCCTAGCCTAGTTTTATCTCTTGGAGATTGTCATTTGGTCACTTTTTATACATGAATGCAGTTCTTAAGTGAGTTTATTTTAGTTCCTTCCATATTTCAATATTGAGGCTTTGTGAAACTAATGATGCATTTCAAGGAAGATAATCCTTCTTTACATTTAATAATGCACATTAGTTAATAAAGCATATCATTAAAAATATCCATCATGCATTTATTATACACAATAATTAAGTACAGTGCATATTTAAGAGATCAAATGTCTAAATAAAAGGTATCAATGAATAAAATACAAATTTAAAAGAAATATCCTCAGGCCAATTTTATCCAATGCATAGTTATATTTTGAAACTTCAATGAGGAGTCATTGTTCAGTTATAAGAAATTATAAATATTTGCTTAACGCAGAAGGCAAAATTGAGAGTCAAAATCAGTAATGAAATCATACCCCACATAGAAGCAGTATGTTGATCATAAAATAATAAATATATCTAATATTAAAACACTATTACATTAAGAGTTAGCCTAAATATTGTACAGTTATTAAACTCTTACAAGAGTTTTCATTTCATAAAAAACGTGAGATTCAGTTATTACTTATCTTTCCTGATAGGATATAAAACCGAATCCACCCAAAATGGCCATAAAGTATAATCTGAAAGAGAAAATAACAATTTATCACACAAAAACGAAATTAAATTTTCCAGAAATTTTTGTGCTGTTTATCTGAATAATACAATCTTCACTAACTGAACCACAAAATTCAGTACAGCTGTATCTAGCGCCTCGTCTGGTGGCAACGCTCTTGGTGCACTTTTAGTAGCGAGTTATGGCAGGTGAAGGTAACCCATCTTTATTAGTGTTATTCCCGTTGGTACAGCTGTAGTCTCTGCCGCGCGCGGTGGCAACGACTCTTGGCGCGGCTTTTGGCGTAGTTATAAGTGACTCATGCCGGGTGATGGTAACCCATTTTTTTCTCGAATTTTCTCCTGGTTAGGGTTAACCTGTTTTTAGGCTAACTTACGGGACTGAGGGAGTAGTTAATCGTTTTTTTTGTTACGAGTTGTGTCGCGATAAAGAGCTTTTTTTAACTTTTTTAAAGGAATCGGGATTAATTAAATCTAAAGTTTCTTGCGATAAATGTAACGGGGATATGACTTTTTCAGTTAGGGTTACCCTCACCGGCATGAGTCGCTTATAACTACGCCAAAAGTCCAAATATTTAATCAATATTTGCACTGTTTTCCTAGTCAAAATGTTGTTTAATTCAGATTTACATAATTCATCCGTACGTATGCAGTATATATTCAATGTTGGAAGATTTCCGTGGCGACATAAAAAAGTGCGCCAAACACGGCGCCAAAAAAAACGTGTTGCCACCGCGCGCGGCAGAGACTACAGCTGTACCTTCCCGTTTTATGGCAACCTCGGCAAGCGGAAAGATTTATCGATGTTATATTTATAAAGATAAAAGATTTTTCTAAGATTTCTTTCCTTGGCGATATAAATGCGCCAAGAGCGTTGCCACCAGACGAGGCGTTAGATACAGCTCAACGTTTATATCCTCCCCTATTACTAACCATATATGCTTTTAAAGAGATTTGTTTTGTATGCAAACATCTGTTACATTGTTTCGGAATGCAAGATATATGGCTACATCAATTTTAAATTAATCAAAGTAGGAGACAGATGGGAAATATTTGTAAGTCATGAATGATTATACAGATTTTTAAAAAATGAAACAAAGATTCATGAACCCGCCTTTTGAACAATTGAGTACAAATATAAAAGTTAGAAGAATCCCCTTCATCAGAGAAAAAGAATATTAATTGATAAAACGCCAAACAGAAAAGCTTCATTCGAAATCGGTGCATTCTTTTGATTGTCAACACACAATAAATCAAAACATTTCTTTGAATGCTTAAAACCTTATGTTAAATACCTAAATCAAACACTAGAAGTTTTAGTTTGCCCATGTCGATTGTCATATGGCTTTCCGATTAAACATCGAACCGGAAACTGAAAAAAGAAATAGGGAAAACCAAAACATGATGAAACTAAATAATTCATTCAGTTCAGTTCACTTCGCAGATACAAAATGCCACAGAGTAAAAGATATTATGCGTAGCTATTTACTCTGTGCAAAATGCTTTCCAAGTTCAAATTTACGTCCCACTGAAGCAGCGACGGTTCAGGGTCAATCCCGAAGGAATAGAATTGAGAAAAATGTGGATAACCATCTTGTTTCAAGTATTTTCAATCAGATCCAGAATCTTAACGCAGATCTGATTAGTACAACTAAAAACTGAGAAATTCAGTCGTGCTGCCATCTACTGAGAAATCAAAACGTGAATTGTGATGTCACGTTTACCTTTCTCTCTTCTCGCACAAAAGAGAATTGTTCATATATAGCACTGATATTTATCGCGCAAAAAAAAAATATTTAGAAATGTCATTTTAAAGCAGAATGATACGATCGTGATACAAATGGCAAAAGTTACTGAATTGCATATTAAAGACAAACTTTTAAAAAATTTTCAAAACTTACATTAGAGGATAAATTAGCTGCATACTAAAAAGTCGATCTCATTGAATCGCTATTAAATAAATAGCTGACTCAACATAAACTTCCATTTAGTTGTGCATCACAGTTGGAAAACACATGCTTAAATTTATGTTGAAAGATAAACTTACTTTTCGAACTGTATGATTCAAATTTCTTAATACTCCAAAACCACAGGCATACACAAGACACCTCACTCAGGATTAAAACGCTCACATCCATTCACTCTCCACTGCGGATGTCAAATGATAAGGGGGCCGCGGTGGCCCGGTTGGAAGAGTAACGGACTTGCAACCGAAGGGTTGCGAGTTCGAATCCAGCCAAACACCGTCGTGTACAAAGGGGGCTGGTGCACGTTAAATCTGTCGTGGCCTCAAATGTCCTCACGTTGGCGTGGAAGTTTGGAGAGTGGGGTGCCAGCTCAGGTGTTGCCTCGTCATCTGACCATGGTTCAAAATTACGTGGTGTTGTCCTCGGATCTTTCCCTTTGGGATTGATCCCGGACCGTCACCAATAGCCCATTGTGTTGCTCCAGTGTGACGTTAATTGAAATACCCCCCCCAAATGATAAGGGGGAAAATGGTTCTGCTTTGGTGAAAAAACATTTCTGAGGAGCTGTCGATATAAGGAAATTTCTCAACCAAGCACGAATGGCTGACGATTTTCACAATGCGGACCAGAAGGAATTACTTAGGTATGGTATTTGTAATTAACTCCGCACTGGAGCAACTCAACGGGCTATTGGCGTAGGTCCGGGATCAATCCCCGAAGCGAAAGATCCGAGGATAACACCACGTAATTTTGAACCACGGCAGAATACCATCCCCCAAAAATCTTATTCAATTATTCACCTATAACCAAAGAAATCTCTTATGCCCAGATAGTAAAACCGAAATCTCAAGATCAAAATACAAATAACTGAAAGTACTAGACCAGCCCAATTAACTAGCGACATTCCGGTTACTACCCATCCGAATCCTGCATTACCATTGGAGGGAATTACCGATGTTTTGGGGACCGCGGAACCTCGGTTGGAAGAGCGACCGGAGGGTTGCGAGTTCGAATCCAGCCAAAAACCGTCATGTACAAATCTGTCGTGGCCTCAAATGTCCCCAAGTTGGCATGGAAGTTTGGAGTGCCAGCTTAGGTGTTGCCTCGTCATCTGTCCTCGGTTCTTTCCCTTTGGGATTGATCCCAGACCGTCACCAATAGCCCGTTGTGTTACTCCAGTGTGACGTTAATTAAAATACTTACCGATGTTCTGGACCTTTTTAGAGCTTTCAAGCACTTTGGGGCCGGTAATTAACGGCAGTGGAGCAATACAACGGGTTATTGGCGACGGTCCGGGATGAATCTCCAAGGGAACTACACCCTCTAGTCATTACTCTGACCATGGTTCAAAATCCCTCCCTTCGCGATTGATCTCGGACAGTCGCCAATATACCGTCGTGTTGCTCCAGTGTGCCGTTAATTCAACTACATACCTGAACCTTTTTTAGAGTTTTCAAGCATATTAGTCGGAGCCCCGAACGCACTGCACTCCCATCGATTGGTTGGGGGCCATGCTGCGCCAGACGCAATATCAATACACACAATGAAAGTTTTACTGACACAGGAGAAATGCACCAGACAGGAATCGAACCTGCACCGCCTACAACTCGAAGGTTGCTAGCGCAGTGGGCATACCCACGACGGCCCCGCTCTCCCATCTGAAGAATTTTCGCCGAGATCTTGATTTCCTGCTATCAAATCCCTGGTAGGCAGGTATTTTAATTAATGACACTAGAGCAACACAACGGCTATTAGCGACGGTCCGGATAATTCAAGGGAGATCCGAGGACACCACGTAATTTTGAAATACGGTCAGATGACGAGGTTACACCTATATAAGCTGGCACCCCACTCTCTAAACTTCCACACCACGCCAACGTACACCAGCCGTCTTTATACGGTTTTTGGTTGGATCCGTTACTCTTCCAACCGGGCTACCACGGCCTTACCATGCTTAAAGACAAGACATGAACAGATTTTAACTGAAGGTTGACATAACCAAAGCACCTGTAGTTTTCAGTCACTTAGCCCAAACCTTCTCCCCCCAAAAAATATTTTCCCCGTCCTCTATTAAAAAAGTACTAAATTTTCGTTGACCTTTGGTAAATTTTCAAGTCACCACTTTTGATGATTTGGCTTAATATACTTGTTTGGTTTGGGGGTTTTATGGCACATGGGCCATATTTGGCCATGCTGCACCAGACTCAATACAATATTAAATAATTGACACAAGACATAAAATATCAATTGACACACAGTGAAAGCTTTACGGACACAGAAGAGAAATACACCCAGGGATGAATACACCTGGCAGAAATCGAATCTGCGCAGCCTACAACTCGAAAGTTGCTAATGCAGTGGGCATACCCACTGAGCCAAAGGCCCCTAATAACGATACTGAGTCGACAAGGTTGAAAAATAGCAGCAAAAAGTTGCCTGTAGCAGCTGTGCAATATGAATGTATGTTAGGTGCGTTTCTAAGGATATTTATACTTATTACATTTCAAAGATATAACAAAGTGAAAAATATTTTATTTCCATAATTGATCTTATATATTTCAATCTCTGCAACTAAGATTTCTGATCAAAATCTTTCAATGCTTCTTCAACCAGTCGCTTATTAACGCCATCTGAAACCAATATGCCCTTCACACCTATTAAAATATAAGATAGAATTATTAGCATCTCAGTTCACAAAAAATAAATAGCATCTCACAAAACCAACTGCGTACCTATCGATTCCAAATCGGATAAGTTCCTTGGCTCATCATCAAAAAATATCATTTCAGAATAGCTGATTCCAGACTCCTTTTGAATTCTAAAGAAATAAAAATATTTTTAACATGAAACAGCATTAAACATACGGTAGTAACTTTATATAAATAAAACGTTAAAACTTTCATGGAAACATGAGATAAGCTATCTAAATAGCATTAAAATGAAGTTCATAAAAACAGCTACCTACATAATCTTGAAACAATATTAGTTTTCTGTTTCAAAATTTTATTGCTGTAGGAATTAATAACACATCTAGGCAAATGAATTTATTGGTTGGTTGGGTTTTATGGTGCAAGGGCCATATATTTGGCCATGCTGCACCAAACATAATACAGACAATGTCAAGTAATAGACACATATGCATAAGAAAAGTTTTACTGACAGAAAAAGAAACACCAGGGAGGAATCAAACCTGCACTGCCTACAACTCGCAGTTTGCTAGAGCAGTGGTCATATCTACTGAGCCATGAATTCATGAAAGGATCAAGAGTCAGCTAACACCCGGTCTCATCTTGACCCCATCTCTTAATTTATTACCTCGCTTGAAAACAATTTTACATAAATTAAACATCAAAACATTTTTGTTACATATGAAAATAATTAAATTGCTCATACAAGATATCACACAAAGGTGGTAGGTAGTTGAATTAACGTCACACTGGAGCAACACAATGGGCTAATGGCGACAGTTTGAGATCAACACCTCGTCATTTTGAACGACGGTCAGATGATGCGGTCAATACCTGACCTGGTCACATCACGCCAACATGAGGACATTAGAAGCCACGAAAAAATTTACTCAAAAAGATATCACACATTTATATTATATACAAACATGAAAAAAGTTGAAATTTAAAATAAATGTATTGTGAATATGTAGAAATTGCATTTCAATCACTTTATCAAGGCCCCTATATTAATTTGGATTCCCCAATCTGTGTTTTCAGTAGGGGGACGAGTGTTAATGAAGGATGGATGGTATATAAGAGCGGGACTTTCAGAAAAGCTAAATAGATGGAGATAGTGTTTCTGTGATGGTATGTACTTCCTGTTTCATTCTGGAAGTGATATCACTTGGCACAACTCATGAATTTTATCTCGTGAATGTGTAAAATTTCTGATATACTTGGATGTAAATTCAGCATGTGGTTACAGAATTAATGGAATTAAATATTTTTTTTTAGTTTTCTTGTTTATTTAACTTTGAATCTGTCCACTATATGTGCTGCAAATGGCTTTATGGAGTTGGACTCTTAATCGTTCCACAAATAATTTAGCGTCGTAAAAAACACCAAACATTACTAAAATTTTAAGATTACAGCTCTTTAATCAGAAGCATTTTCTTTGCCTTTTAGTATAGTTAGTAACAAATGAGAAACTTGTTGTGTATGTGTGGTAACTGCAATTTATGATTTCATACTCTTGCAGTTAATTAAATTATACAAATAAATGTGTTGAAGTACATTAACATTAAGTACATTTTTTAAGTAAAAGAGTATGTAAAACAAAAATTTCTATTTATTGTCAATAAGCAAATCAATATATTGCATACGTAGCAATGGAATTTAGTATTTTTACCTTCTTTGCTAGCCGACCAATTGGGTGATTGATTCTAGATAAAAAGGTTCCAAATCTGGGTTAAGGCATGGATGTTTGTAAAGTCTGGAGTGAATGAGTGGCCTCTATATAAACAGGTTGTTCCTTGAAGGTATGGTATGTTTGTGAGGTGCAACACGAACCCACCCCTGTGGTTCCCATAACGACTAAAGCACTTCTCATAATCATGTACAAATTGGTCGAAGCATTGGTAAGAAAAAAGCAAAATTTATTTGCTATACTTGTGATCAGCATCATATTATTTAGTCAGTATTGTGACCAAGCCACTAATACAGCTTGAGCAAAAATCCCATGCTATTTTATGATCAATACATACACCTAAGGTTTTTCAAGCAGAGGCAAATGTCTGACTGATTCCCCTAAAACGTTTGTTACTCTTGATCTTTATAAGCCATGACAATTAATTTTTCATTTCATAGATAAGAGCATTAGATGGTAATTGAACCTCTGGTACTTAACTTCAACACAATATAAAATATAACAGTGTGCAGGACTGTATATTTCCATATATAGTAGTGCAACTTATCTCTACCATGGAGTACCTTTAGGTTGATTGAAGTTGCACTGTCTTTCCACAATTGGTGACCTGGATTCGATTCCAATTGCTGAATTCTAGTGAAGTTAGCTGCCACCTACAAAAATTAACCAACAAGGTAGCATACGTAGCAGTGCAGACATCAGTCAACCAAAAGATACTTCATGGTGGAGATAGGTTACACTGCTGTTTATACTTTTGCATTGTAAGTTAATTTTTGTATGGTGGTTTAAGTTTGCTACAAAACTACTCAAAATTTTGCAGTGGCTAAATGCAATACATGATATATATTATACCATATTGTTAATTAATTTTTGTAGAGGTGGATAAGTTCACCATAATACTCCTCCAGAATTTAGCTGAATTTATTACTTGCTATCACTAGTTTGTTGATTGCTAATTGCATGAGACCTGTATTAAGAAAACAGGTGTCCTTCAGTATGATAGGTTGTGCAATGGATGAATGCGAATATTTCATTGCCCTGTGTTGCCTTTTAAGAGCCAAATGTGAGAGCAGCCAACAGTTTATTGAAATGAGTTTGAGCAGCAGGGAACAGTGAATCTGTTATAGGAGTGGAAGTAGGCTTTTATCAGAGCTTCAAACAGTTGTTTGGATGTGATATGCATAACTACTTATCGCAAATCATCCATCGAAATGCGCGCTGATTGGGGAGTGCCACCTGGCTTGATTTTGAAAGCAAACATCCACTCCTCACCAACGAATTTATTTAAGACATGCGAAAGACAGTACTATCTACCAAAAAGTACTATATGGTGATCAGTTACACTGATATATATACTACCATATTGTAAGTTCATTTTTGTAGTAGTGGATAAGTTCACCACATACCAATAAAAAAAACAAAGGAATACTAGTATGTAAATGCTTCAAAACGAAGTCTAATGCTTTAAATAGTAAAAGTTATCTTGTTCACCTAATAGGTCATGCTAAAATCGTTCATATGAACTTTGAAGTATTTGTTAGAAATGCCCATTTAATTTCTAACTAGTGGTCGCCCAGTGGTCGAAATTCGACCATAATTCATTTAATTTTTAAGTTTGAACGTTAATAAGGTTCTTTTGTCAAAGAGTATACCTCTAAATTCATTGCATATAATTTTTTTGAATTTTGTTCTATTACGTTAGCTGCGAGCATCTACAAATAAGTCATAGGAAAAATGCGGTATAGCTTGGTTAAGCCATATCTAAAAATCAATAACGCGTTGTATGACATTTTCTTGGGTTTTTTTTATTGCTATACTGGCCACAGGTTTCGCCAAGGCTAAAATAAAATTTAAATAAGAAATAAATCCAAAAAATGAAATGTGAAATAAGAAATATGTGCTTCGTATTTTTTATATATTTTTTTTATTGAAACAAAAAAAACCGGGTGGTTAAAAAAATAAATGTTGTCCATTGAACTTGAAATAGTTCGATAATGAATTTAATGACTCAAAACTTCTGTGTAAACGATGTTTTTTGTGAAAACTCTTTCATCGTTTGCTAAATGCCCTTGACCGTTATATTCTGAAATATAAAATCTCAAACCATCGAATGATCGAACTCTACTTGCTTCGACGTACAATTGACCATGTGTAAAAATTGGCTGCCTCAACAAAATTCCAATTTTTCGAATGTTTGTCCTTGAGACTTATTTATTGTCATCGCAAATGCAGGTATAATTAGAAATTGAGTTCTTTGAAAGTTAAATGGTAAAATAGTTCCGGAATATGTTAAATTTATACGTGGAATCAAAATTCTCTTATTGCGTGCGGTTCCAGTTAAAACTTCGCAATCAATAGTATTACGATGCATAAATTTGATGCGCATTCTTGTTCCATTGACTAATGCTTCCTTTGTATTTAAGTTTCTGATCAGCAAAACGATGCAATTAACTTTCAATACTAACTTATGTGGTGGCAAATTATGCCAAATCACATACTCCTCCGTGCGCGCAATGTGCTTAAAAAGGGGTACAAAATTTTTTCTTCCACGTATTAATATCTTTCTGCTCTCCTTCAACATATGAACTTTAATTATGCCAAATCTCATACTCCTCCGTGCACGCAATGTGCTTAAAAAGGGGTACAAAGTTTTTCTTCACGTATTAATATATAGATTACAGTATATGAACGTAAACAATGAATGTTTTATTTAATATATTTGTAACGCATATTATACTTTAATTTTATCTTTCTGACCTCCTTCCCCATATGAACTTTAATTATGCCAAATCACATACTCCTCCGTGCGCGCAATGTGCTCAAAAAGGGGTACAAAGTTTTTTCTTCACGTATTAATATATAGATTATGCCAAATCCCATACTCCTCCGCGCGTGCAATTTGCTTAAAAAGGGGTACAAAGTTTTTCTTCACGTATTAATATATAGATTACAGTATATGAACGTAAACAATGAATGTTTTATTTTGTTTCATTTAATATATTTGTAACGCATATTGTACATTAATTTTATCTTTCTGCACTCCTTCCCCATATGAACTTTAATTATGCGAAATCTCATACTCCTCCGCGCGCGCAATTTGCTTAAAAAGGGGTACAAAGTTTTTTCTTCATGTATTAATATACAGATTATGCCAAATCCGATACTCCTCCGCGCCCGCAATTTGCTTAAAAAGGGGTAAAGTTTTTCTTCGCGTATTAATATATAGATTACAGTATATGAACGTAAACAATGAATGTTTCATTTTGTTTAATTTAATATATTTGTAACGCATATTATACATTAATTTTATCTTTCTGCACTCCTTCTCCATATGAACTTTAATTATGCGAAATTTCATACTCCTCCGCGCGCGCAATTTGCTTAAAAAGGGGTACAAAGTTTTTTCTTCATGTATTAATATATAGATAAAACTCTTAAAATAACAACACAATAATTCACCTATTGAAGTGAGTAGTTTTCTTATCAGGGTAAATTTGTTTGTAAGTAAAATATTTGTTCCAATCAAATAGTTCCAGCACCTGCTCCGCTCCTTCGGGCCAGTCAGTTCTACAGTATAAAACATAATACATGTTTTTATGAAATGATACTTATTAAAGGGAAAAAGAAATAAGACAAACACAAAAATGGATAAATTGCAATGTTAATAAAAAAACTAAGAATATACCTTGGGAAAATAAACACCTCAAAATGAATAATTTTCTTTTTAATCCAACAAACAATTCTATTAAACTCAAGCAAACTACAGCAAATGCTGCAAATTTTTATTAAGGACATGAATTCCACGAATTAAGGATTAAAATACACTACAAAATTTTCAATCCTTGTTTGGTTTCCAAGAAATTTTATTTTTTTAGCCTTCCTTTCCCTTAAGGTGCAAACTACATTCAAATCAGCTTCTCCCCTGTCTGCTTTTGATAGGCCTGAAAAGTTTTAAGACTATCTCAGAAATAAAATTTCATATGAAAAATAGAACTATGAAACTTTCTAAGACAATTCTACCTATTAAAACAAAATGGTAAAATCTAAAATTGCCAATGTCATTCTACTTTTGTGCCTGAATTGGCAATTTTTCAATTTAAATTACTTTTTGCACATTATTATTTTAAAATTTTTACTGGACATTTAATGTTTGAGCTCTGTAATCTATTTCTTACCATAGTTTAGATCTTAGCAAACAAGAGCTCAAAACCAAAAAATTTGCAAGTATGATTTGTGCTACAACAGTATTGACTTTACTCATTCAAAGTATACTTTAGTGCCTTCTTTCGATAAATAAAATTCTAAATTCTGCAAATAGTTCTAATTTACAAATATTTGGTCAAATAGTACATGTTCTTCATACAATATCCAGAGGAATAAAGTTGTTCACAAAAACTTGTCTTCAAATATAAATTTAAAAGTACATTCTGACTTAACTACAAACCTGGATGCAACACCAAGTAGATAACCCTCATTTTTCAGTTTATCCAACACTTCAGGGACTTCTGGAAAGCACTTCAATTCATTTCCAGATCCATCGACAACTTGATTATTACTAACAAAGAAAAACACTATTAAAAACATTATAAAAATAATTATTTTTAAGAGTTTTGCTTTAAAGAGAGATACTGAATTGGTACAGCTTTGATATACACCTCAATTGGTACCAAAGCTCTTGGTGCTGTTTTTAGCACTTTTTGCAGCAAGTTATGGTAGGTGAAGGCAACCCATCTTAATCAGGGTTATTCCCATTTTTATGGCAACCAGAAAGTTTAAATTTTCATTTCGTATATTCTTTTCATTTCTGTTAAATTGTCCTCCGATTGCATTGGTTCTTTTAAATTTTTTCCCCAATTCTTTTCAGTTTCATGTAAATTGGAAGAATTAAAACGTTCAGTTTGATTTTAGTTACGGTCCAGTGCAGTCGCATCAGGTTATATGGTTTCTTGCTATTTTCTTTTGAAAATCGTTACCTTTTTTATTTGAACATGCCTTCTGTATTAAGTGTTGTAGATATGTTTTAGGGTATTCTTTAGTGGAATTTGAAGTTTAATTTCTCTGGTGGTAGGGCACCTTTAGGAAGTGCGAGAGTCGAGAGTAATCGGTTATTTTGCATACATTTATTTCAGTATAAGCAGGTTTTAAAATATTTCCATAAGGAATCAGGATTAATTAAATTGGAATTATTGTGCGAAAAATGCAACGCTCCAATGAAGTTTTGTGCAAGAATCGCAAGTTGTGTTTTTGTAATTTGTGCTAATTATTTTCTGTTAAAAAAGCATGTTTTTTCTAAGTTTTCTAACAGTTTAGGTTAATTAGTTTCCACTATAGCTTATCATTTTCTGTTAAAAAAAGATTCTTTTTTTCTAATTCCGGTACTTATGTATTAACCACATGCCATTGGCGAATATCAGCCAAGTTTTGTTTGCCATTGGCGAATATCAGCCAAGTTTTGTTTCGGGCAGAAAATGTTTAGCAATTGCCCTTAGGATGGCATCAAACATCATATAGGGACTCGAAGTGGTGGCGAGATGTTCGATGTTTTTATTTCGCCATTTGCACTTCCCCAGATATGTTCTATATTCTGTGTGTGCGTGCCAGTTTCAGAATCAATAAAATTATATTTGTGGTTCATTTAGCAGTGAATATAACCAGATTGTTCCAGTTCTTATATCTTATACCCCTTCCAACAGTCGGAAAAAATGGTCGATCCATCTTTAATGTGTTTTTTATTTCGTTCATGTTTTGCGACAAATGCCCCAAACATGCATTGGGATGGAAATATTCTTCCAGCATTATTTCGTAATGATCAAGCGTCACGTAAAAATTTACTTTGGCGTAAAAACAGAAAATAAAACATGAGTATCTAATGCAACTACGACTGAACACTGAACTGTGGTTCTAAAAAAGTTTTGCAAAACAATCAGAATCAATGAAATTGTATTTGTGGTTCACTTAACAGTGAATATAACCAGATTGTTCCAGTTCTTCCGTCTTATACCCCTTCCAACAGATTTGGCGAATGATCGCTGGCATGCGGTTAATACGTACAGATTTGGTGATTAATCTCTGGCATGCAGTTAATATGTAAGTACCCAAATTCCTTCCTTGGCGACATAAAAAGTGCATCAAGAGCATTGCCACCAATCGAGGCGAATATCAAAGCTGTACCACTGAATTCTTAAAATTCAAATGAAACGAGTTTTTCACTCAAAGTATCACTTTTGTAATGTAAAAATGAAAGCTTGAAAAAAAAAATTCTAGACAATCTAAGCATTTCAATTTTTTTAATAAATGGTAATTTTAGACAGAAAAGGACACCATTACAATATGGAATTGTTGGATTGGTAACATGGATTTTTGGTGATCATACCATATACTATCATTATTAATTTCGAGTTAAGCAGAATTGAGAAATAATTCATGAAAAGTTATTAGAAATGCATAACATTTTTTCTACAATAAGGAATTGGAAATATAAGATAGTTTGAGTTGAATAACATGATTTGATATGTTTGACTCAAGGAAAAAATTGTCTATTATGAGAAAATTCTCTCATCAAAGATGGGTGTGTCCTTATAAAAACAGGGCTTGTTCATTTTAAGTAGGCTAAATCCGGTGTATGTCTCACTTTCATTTTGCTTTTTGGGAACAGCTTTAATGTAGACTTTTTTGTGGCAACGCTTTTGGTGTACTTTTTATAACACCAAGGAAGAATTTCTTAAAAAACACCGTTTTATGCTTGGAGTAAAAAATTAACAAATAATTTTAAAAACAGAAGAAAAATATCTACACAACTCATTTTTGACTACTACTAGGAATTGCTTTCATGAAAACATCCTTATTTTCTGAAATATTGTTATAAAAAGATTGTCCAAGTTCATTTCATATTAGTTTTGAGTCTAATGGAACCAGGCTATTTAATATGAAGTTACAAAAGATAGTAAACTAGAAAAATTTAGGCATGGTAAATGCCTAAATTTTTTACGAATGATTTACAAAAATTGATGAGATTCAAATTGCAAGGTTGCCATAAGTAGGGTTGCTATTGCCTGCCACAACTTGCTACAAAAGTATTGCCACCAAGTATTCACATCTAAGCTGTACCGTTTTTGGTGAATGTCGATAGCAGAAAGACCACATGTAGCTTCAGTAAGTTAAAATGATCTAATATTAAACTACACGTTAAAAATAACAGTCCAAACATTTGAGTAAAAAACCCTGACCCGAACTTTTAGTATGTAGTTAATTAACAATGCATTACAGCAACACAACAGGCTATTGGCAATGGTCCGGGATCAATCCCAAAGGGAAAGATCTCGGACCATAAGATGACGAGAACACCCGAGCTGGCACCCACTCTCCAAACATCCACACCACACCAACGTGAGAATATTTGGGGCCACAACAAATTTAATGTGTACCCTAAGTACACAATGGTCTTTGGCTAAACCGAGTGTCCAACTTGCATTCCTATGGTTGCTAATTCGTTGCTCTCCCAACTGGGCTACTGAGGCCCCTTCCCGAACTTTCATTTGAATAGAAACATGTGTAGATTTGTTCATACTTATTCTTCGTGATGGGGCTTCCTAAATGACAATAGATCCAAAATGGCCATAAAGTGTAATCTGGAAGAGAAAACAACAATTTATCACTTTAGTCTACCAAATTGATTATACTACATAATCGACTATCACATTAAAAAACATGCAAACACTGAGAAATGAATATGGAAATCCGAATTTGATACCAAAAATAACCTCGACACGTTAAATGTTTCATTTTAAAGCAAACTTGATCTTTGAAACCCTCAGAACTTATTCATTTTTGTAAAGGGATTTGTTATAGCGTTCAGAAACTAAGAGCTGACATTTAATTGAAATTGAACAAATTAGAGACTGATGGAGAATGAATTTGGAAACGTCATGAAAGAATATACATCTATTTTATAATGACACAGAACAGCAATGAGCAAGTCTAAAAATAATTTTGAATGAATAGTAAAAAATCAGAAAGATGACTTCAAATTTAAAAGTTAAATACCTAAATCGAATACCAGAAGTTTTGGTTTGACCATGTTGGCCGTTTCTATGATAAAATTTAATTACGCAAGCAGAACCGCAAACACGAGTTTTGGGGATTCAGAAATAATGAAGATGGATGGACATGTTCAGAAACCGCCGGGTAGGAATGCTTGCTTGATTGGTTGAATGTGTCGGCTGCATCAAAATCAACAGACAGCTTTAGAATGGGATATTTAATTATGATAAATACAGAGGCTGTTCGGACATTTTTTGAATGATTTTGATGAGCTGTAAAAAAATTGTATGCTACGAAATAATTTTATTTCCGCAGCAGTTAAATAGTTAAAGTATAACTTATCGTCTGCTAACTCAGAGTTCTGTTTACTTTCAAAATGGCGCTTTTAAATAAGCAATGGATGTAAAGCTGTTTCCGCTCTTTCCGAAGAGAATTATGCTTATTTAATTATTCAAAAAACGCTGTAAAAGTCATGTTTTTTCTATATCTAAAGGTACGATAAGTAATATTATTAATGAGAAAGGAATAAACGCGTAAAAGTGGGAAAATACTTCCAAATACGCATCCAAAAAAGAAAAGAATTTCTGAGAATATTTGTAAGGTAAGATCTTTAATTTTAAAATAGAATCCGCAAAGTCAAAGGACTATTACAAGGTCATTAAAAGCTCAGGTTCAATTTTGTAACTTCAACGTGAGAACTTTCTCTAAGAGATTTATGATTGTTGCCAGTTTGCCCCCCTCTAGTTACGTCTCTGTTCGGGATCAATACCGAAGGGTAAGGGAACCGCGGTGACCCGGTTGGAAGAGTAACGGACTAGCAACCGAAGGGTTGCGAGTTCGAATCCAGCCAAACACCGTCGTTACAAAGGGGGCTGGTGCACGTTAAATCTGTCGTGGCCTCAAATGTCCTCACTTTGGCGCGGTGTGGAGAGTGGGGTGCCAGCTCAGGGGTTGCCTCGTCACCTGACAGTGGTTCAAAATTACGTGGTGTTGTCCTCGGTTCTTTCCCTTTGGGATTGATCCCAGACCGTCACCAATAGCCCGTTGTGTTGCTCCAGTGTGACGTTAATTGAAATACCTCCCGAAGGGAAAGTTATGTTAAAGAGGCCTGGCGATAGTTAAATCTGTCGTGCAATCAAATGCCCTCACGTTGGAGTGGAAGTTTGGAGAGTGGGGTGCCAGCTCAGGTGTTCTCGTCATCTGATCATGGTTCAATATTACGATGCGTCCCCTTGGATCTTTCCCATCAGGATTGACCCCAGACACTCTTTTATTTTAGAACAATAGACCAGCTTCTGGGCAGAAGCATGACAGACCGTTGAATTGCTCCAGTACGACATTCGAATATTTCCCTTGGGGATTGTTGGAAATGGGCCGTGGGATGACTCATTCTTACGTGTATGCTTTTGTGATTCATTCGTCAGGGTCGTCTCGCGGTTTCCATCCCCAACACTAGTTGTTGAGAGGCCTTTCAAATGAAGTGGGGCAAGTGCTCCTCTGCTGGTTCCAGTTCGTACTTTCGCGAGTGCGAGCGTTGCTTCTTTACTTGTTTGTTATTTTTATGTGCTTTCTGTTTCTATGTTGCATTTGTTGATGTTCATGTATGTGCTGTGTAATAAAGTCAGATTTGAAATAGCAATCTCGGAGGATGGTTGTGGATCTTTTAGATTCCTTGTTCTTTCGTTTGATAGAATCATTATGCGTCAAGTTGACGTGAACGGCCCTACAACTTTTATTGAAATGGATACATTTTGTTTTAGAGAGTTGTTCCCTGCAAGGATTGATCAAGGGCCGTCGCTAACAGTCCGTTGTGCTGTTTCAGTGTAACGTTAATTAAAATACCTACCTACAGCAGAAGCTTCAAAAGTATGGAGGGAATAGATAGGTAGGTAATTTAATTAACGTCGCACTGGAGCAACACGACGGGATGATGGCGACGGTCAGGGATATCAAACCCGAAATGGAGGTCGAATAAACGTCACATTGTTCACACAACACGCTATTGGTGGCGGTCCGAGGTCAATCCCAAAGGGAAAGATCCGAGGACAACACCACGTAATTTTGAACCACGGTCAGATGACGAGGTCACACTTGAGCTGGCACTCCACTCTCCCACACCAGGCAAACGCGAGGACATTTGACGCCACGATAGAACGAATGTGCTTTGTACACTACGGTCTTTGGATAGATTCGAATTCGCAACCCTCGAGTTAATACTCTTTTGTTGATTTGAGTTTTATGGCGCAAGGGTTAATATTCTGTTTCTCTTCCAACCAGGCTAAATAGCCCGTTGTGCTGCTCCAATGCGACGTCAATTAAAATACCTACGTTTCATCCAACGAGGCTACCACGGCCCCGCTTTTTTAAAGGTGAAGGAAATAAAGATCGACTTCCAAACTTCAGCATTACGTGGTGTTGTCCTCGCCTCTCCCCTTCGGGATTGATGCTGGACCGTCATCAATAGCCCGTTGTGTTGCTCCAGTGCGACGTTAATTAAAATACCTACCTATCCCGTACTATAACTGATATGAATGATGCCTTTAAATTCCTTTAGTGAGTAAACAATTCTGTAAAAATTGACAATTTAAATTTTTTTCTGCTAATTTTTAGGTCGGTAGGTATTTAAATTAACGTCTCACTGGAGCAGCACAACGAGCTAATGGTGACGGTCCGGGATCAATCCCAAGGAGAAAGATCCGAGGAAAACATCACGGTCAGATGGCGAGGCAACATCTGAGCTGGCACCCCACTCTCTAAACTTCCACACCACGACAACTTAACATTTGAAGCCTCGACAGATTGATTTAACGTGCACCAGCACACGACGGTCTTTAGTTGGATTCGAACTCGCAACCATCCGATTTCCAATCCGCAGCTCTGCCAACCGGACTACAATAGCCCGTTGAGTAGCCTGAGTGTGACGTTAATTAAATACCTACCTATTCAACCGGGCTACCGCGGCGCAACTAATTTCTAGATTAAATATGATGTTCACAAAATTTGTATTTACAAATAAATAGCACGTTGTGTTGCTCCAGGAGAGTCTCAAATTGAAATACCTACCTACCAAATAAAAAGAAAATCTTTAGGTAGGTATTTTAATTAACGTCACACTTGAGCAATACACGGGCTATTGGTGATGTTCCGGGATCAATCCCAAAGGACACCACGTAATTTGGAACCACGGTCAGATGACGAGGCAAATCCAAACTTCTATACCATACCAACGTGCATAAGTTCACCTTTGTAAACGACGGTATTTGGTTGGATCCGTTACTCTTCCAACTGGGCCTCCCAACCAATAGGAATTTTGCATAAAATAGACAAAAATGGTTTACTTTAGTGCAGAACTCTTAAAAGATATTTCGAATTGGATTGATAGGGGGGGGGGGTATTTCAATTGACGTCACACTGGAGCAACACAATGTGCCATTGGTGACGGTCCGGGATCAATCCCAAAGGGAAAGATCCGAGGACAACACCGAATTCTCCAAACTTCCACACCACGCCAACGTGAGGACATTTGAGGCCACGACAGATTTAACATGCACCAGCCCCCTTTGTACACGACGGTGTTTGGCTGGATTCGAACTCGCAACCCTTCGGTTGCTAGTTCGTTACTCTTCCAACCGGGCCCTCGGATTGATAGGGAGAAATCGAGCAGAAATTAAGCTTTGATAAAATATTAACGTTTTATTTCTGTTGGATGCATCGGACAAACTGCAGTGATTATAAATAGCTTCTCTGATCTACGTATCATGCAAATTTCAAGGCTATTAGGTAGTTCATGATGTATTTTCAATGGCCAGCAATGCACTCTGAAACAGTAATGCAAAAAAGGCCCAATATTTATCTACAATTCACTAACGTATATGGCACACAAATCGAGATAATTTGTACGATATACTGAATAATTACAACAAACGGATACAATTTAAATTCAACAGATACGCGATTTATTCGCCCATTTTGACGCAGTTCAAACGTGTTTGATTTTTTTTATGGCGCACAAGAGCCAGGCATTGTTTATATTTCATGATCTATAGTTTAAACATGCTTGATTTGAGCTATATGGAGTCGTATAACAGTGCTACAACTACATGCAAGAGCTCGCCACTCTAATGAAACTCTTCAGCAGTCTGATGACAGGCAATGCGAAATTTGGAAGATAGAAATCATCGCAGAAAAACTGTCGGCGCGTACGCGAAAATAGGTCAAAAAGTATCGAATTGCCATTGTAGTCGCTGAAAAATAAAGAACCACCCACTTTATTTCGAGCACTATTCATAGTAGAGCAAATTCATAGATATCATTCAATAGGGAATAACGTCCTCTACAAATTCAAAAAAATTGTATAGGGGACGTCTTCATATCAAATTTTGCACAAAGAACAAAACTTCTAATAGAAACACCATGTTTTGATGCCTTAATCAGGGATTCGGCAGTCAAATTAGTCTGACTACTACACGACAAATTTCATGACTATCTTTATATCCGGAGATATTCAATGTTAAAGTTACTGTCAATTTCAGGAATCATCTCCACATTGAAAATCGCTATTCGTAGATCGAGATTAATTGTAGTTACCCGAATTTCAAATTTGAACATTATTTCAAACGTATTTGTCAGCGCGTACAAACGATCAATCCGAGAATTATATTTATTATGCAAGTGTAAACGATCCGAAGTTCGTCATGTTTTTTAAACTTTTGGTAGCCCTAAAATAACAATGAGGAAAATTCAATGTAACTTAAAAACTAACGATTGGAATGGGCTGAAATTATGTATGGTCATATTAGAAGTCCTCAATCGATTCCCATCAAAATCTAAGGTTCCGATTCATAATTTTATAATTATTATTGCATATTAAAAACTATTTTTGAAATAAAATAGGTGGATTTCGTTTGGGCTCTTTAACAGTAACATGATACAAAATATCAGCTCTATAGAAATATTATTTAGGAAGATATCCATAAAAGGCTAAGAAACTGATTGAACATTAGGAACTCCAATCTTTTTGTACTCATAACTTCGAAATGGTAAATTCTAATGATATGAAATTTGGTATCTGAAGTTAAATTTTGATTTAGACTCGAAATTTTGTCGAAATAGGGGGTTTCCATTTGAAATTATGAAGTTGGTGCTCAATTTAATATAAAGACGGCCCTTTATGCATTTGAATTTATAGAAGACGTTAGTTCCTGTCAAACGCCATCTGAATTTTCTCTTGTTAAAATTGCTCGAATGAGGAGTGGTTTGTTTTTATTCCGCGACTGTACAAGTAGATACGATGCAATTGAAGTGAATGTTTAAACTAATTATAATAATCCAACTAAGAGGCATTTTTATCATAAAAATATGAACACCACTAAGTATGTTGCTTTGTTTGATTAATTTTATTTCATTAGGAGCAAATGTGCATATCAATGCTTATATTCATCAAAATGGCAATTTAGGAACTAGCAAATGCTATGCGCAGGTGTATTAGTTAAATTTTCTCAGTTATGTAAAATTTTTCCACTATACAAAAGTACGTAATTTAGAATTAAGAGGAAAATAATTACGTATACCAGGAATTTAATTTACGAAATGATTTGTCTTCAAATTACATTCAGTAAGGGTAAAGCAGAATTAAATTAAAAGAAATTGATAACATGTTGGATAGAGAAATGGCATATCAATGTTGGGGCGTAGCGTGGCGATCGGAGTCTAATTCATCTTCCAGATGAAGACTCACTCAATTCGCTTTTTGGATGATCAAATATCAGCTCGATTGCATTAAATAGTTTTATACAAGCATTTTGGTTACATATATGGAGACGAATGTTGCTAAGACATTTATTAAGAAAACTAAAGATGATACAAATTACACAAAACAATGATCAACTTTGTCTTAAATATTAAATTAATTTTTTTATCACATTCCATATTAGTTTGCACGGGCAAAATTAAAAAATACATACACAACATTATCGTTTCTATGTGGATAATAAATATATTTACTAATATTATCGTTTGCATGTGCTAATAAATATAACGTTTACAAATATGAAAGTAGCACAATAAAAATTTAATTCCCAGATCACTTGCACCCTTAGTAACTGACAAACCGACCAGTTCAAAAACTCCTTTCAGTGCAAATCTGTCATTTAACTTCATTGAATCAAGTCTAATAAAAATAAATTGCTCCTAGAGTAGCTGCCGAGGCTTCTGTCTGAATAATCTGTTGAACATAGAAATCAAGCAGGTGACAGCGTGAGGAAATTGAATATTTTATTAGAATTGCCTGAATCTTTTTAAGCTCGATTTGAATCCCAGAATTTTAATACCCTGATCTGACTCATGTATTCAGTAAATATAAATAATTTTTAGTGGAATTTGTAGCAGAAATAGACTGGTTTGTAAGGATTTTCACACCTTTAGTTTTCATTCTGAAAATTTAATAGACGTGTGCTTGATAAAAAATTATTTTGAGATTCCAAAAAATATTGATGCAAGGTCATAATTTTATCAAAGCACTAATTTAAACTGAAACACATTTCAATTAATTTTTAATTTAATCATTAAATAAAAAAAGAATGGCAACTAGATGCATTAATTAATAACTAGTGTGCCCGTGCAACAATTCCACCCCTCATCAGTTGTAAGGGTGAAAGATGTAAGCGAATTTTTTATATCCAGTTTATTCAATCACTATTTACAACACTTCATCCTTGAGATCACTGCTGGCGTTGTTCCAACCATTTGTGTAAAGCACGTAATTCTTCCGCCAAAAGGCCTGATAAGGTTATCTTAACTCTCTAGAATTCACAATTGTTAAGTTGTATATTTTCAAATCTTAACCTTGAATGAAACATGCGTCGTTTAATATCCTTATATCATCAAATCACATATTCATAAATTGATATGGAAAGAAATGAAAAACCAGTTCAATACATAAATAATTCGTCGCGTGTAAGAGGGATCTATACTACAGAAACAGGTGATGAAAAAAATTGTTTCCCGAGTAATACTGGTAAAACAATTTTATTAGAAAAGTTGTTTTCCATCAATATTGGTAAAACAAACTTGGTGGCATACCTCAATCGTTTTACTCAATGTTATTCCTATGGGGGATTTCAAATTGTTTTTAGCCCCCCTGCACACTTTGGAGAAAAAGGACGGATTCGTTAGTGCTCTGGGAAATTTTCTTGATACCTCACTTGTTACGATTCATCGCATGTAAGAGGCATAAAAGGGATCTATACTACAGAAATAATATAGATGCTGCTGCAAGTCACATAACTAGTTTAATAATAATCATTTTAGGTGCAATCTCAAAACTTAACATTACCGACTTTAATATTCTTAAGATCATACAAATATTTCTCCTTTAAAGTTAATAGTATAAAAAATTAGTTTTTCGTGTTTGTATAGAAGATTTATAAAAATGGGGAAGGGGTTATATTTTTTGTACTTCCCTTCGTCTAGTTAGTTGCTTTATATTAATTTTTTGCAATGAGATAATTAGACCATTTCCTTCGTAGGTAGGTATTTTAAATAACATCGCACTGGAGCAACATAACGGGCTATTGGCGATGGTCAGGGATCAACCCTCGAAGGGAAAAAGATATGAAAAAACCCACATAATTTTGAATCACGGTCACATTTTAGCTGGCACCCCACTCTCCACACCATGCCAGCGTGAGGACATTTCAGACCACGACAGATTTAACATGCACCAGCCCCTTTGTACACGACAATCTTTTGTTGGATATTTCCTTTATAGAATAAAGATTCAAAAGCACAAGAGGATATGCAATTTCTTGATCTTATGTAGTGGATAATCTTCCAACACCAATATCCTTTTTTTGCTTCACCAGAATGTCAAGAGTTAAAGTCAATCAGATTTTCTTAATCCAGTGTTATGCTGATTATTTGATTACAAAAGTGTATCAGCTAATCACAGTAAAAATAAATCTGTAGTTCCCTATGAGGTGTGGAACATGCAGTCATTCTAGTCTTCCCAGCATATTAAATGTGAAGGGTAAAAGCAATGCCACTTTGGAAATCTCACAATGCTCAGAGAAATATATATATAACAATCAGAAACTACAAACAATATACATCCAATAGTAGACACATGTCCAAAATTAAGGATCCTAAGATGAATCTGGGCCGTGATAGTCTGGTTGGAAGAGTAACGGATTAGCAATCAGAGGGTTGCGAGTTCGAATCCAACGAAAGACCGTTGTGTACAAAGGGGGCTGGTGCACATTAAATCTGCCATGGCCTCGAATGTCCCCACGCTGGCATGGTGTGGCAGTTTGGAGTACCAGCTCAGGTGTTGACTCGTCATCTGACCGTGGTTCAAAATTACATGGTGTCCTTCGGGATTGATCCCAGACCATCACCAATAGCCCATTGCGTTGCTCCAAGTGTGACGTTAATTAAAATACCTACTATATCCGAGATGAATCCCATGCCAAATATCTTTAAAGTACATCAAATGACAAATATTGCACAAGCTTATGTGGAATAAAACAAGAATATCCATACCCTTGATGGGTTAGTCTTAAGCGAAATGAAAATGCCAAAGTGAATGTAATTGGTTTTAAGTAGTGAAATCTTTTTGTCTGTTAAAACCCAAAGGGAAATGTGCTGGCCTCTGACCCTAACTCTTCCCAAGACACTCGGAGTTCCATTGGGAAGGTTGGGTTTTATGGCAGAAGGGCCATGCTGCACCAGAATATATCAAGTAGTGGACATACACGAGGAAAATTTTACTGACACGGAAGAGAAATAAACCCAGAGGAATCGAACCTGTGCTGCTTACAACTCAAAGGTTGCTAGCACATCCACTGAGCCATGACAGCCCTCCATTGGCAAGTACTATTTGTGCATCTTTGCTCTTGTGCAATGTTTGGTGGTATTGTGTAGAGTGAAATGCAATTCCCAAGAGCATCTCAAGCATGCTACATTGGATTGAGATCAGGACCTAGCTTGACATGAAATCAGTATTATCCTTAATTTTTGATCATGTGCATAGCTGACAGTTATGAAAGAGCAAGGACATCTGACAGATAACTGTGAGTCACGTTTCACACAAGGAACATTCCAGTCCTAAATCGCAAATATTCAATAAGTGTTTTAGAACCAACAGGGTTAAAGAAAAATTTAACCTCCAAGAACAGGGAATTAAATCAAGTGATTTTTATTGAAAAAATCATGATATAATTAAAACTGTCCGTTTCTTAACCTTTAGACTATGGGCGGTACAACAGTCCTACTGTGAGATTTTTTCCTTCCTAGAGTGGCTTGGTACAGATGCTGTTACGAAGATTTCATCCTCTTTGAAGTGACAGTGACATCAATCACCATTTGCAAACTGTCAGCAACTGGCCCTAAAGAGGGACAGTCCTTTTGTTCGAAGCCCTATCCTGTCGATCATTCTGTGAACGCTGGGAAATACAGAAAGTTGCACCACTGATATCTCTAGCATGTGAAACACTATGAAAGGAAAGTGCACTAGGTGGTCAGTAGTAAAAGCCATTCACGACTCTCACAAGTTCTATAAGGGGAAGGAAGTCAAGAGAAATCTGCCATTCTTAGACGTGGATAACAAAATTTGGGTGCTGTATTGTAAAGGTTAATTTAAGTTTAATAATTAAAGATGAAATTACATGGACAAATAAGTTAAAAGAACTTTTTGATTTCCTCTTTGAAAATATTGTTTCTCAGGAATGGGGGTCATTTAGATTTCAGTGTTTGCATAGAAGACGAAAAAGCAATTTATAAAGAGCCATCTTACCACCAGACTTCTATATTTGTAGAAATATATTTTCAACCAAATAAAATTTAACTTAACACTTGAAAAAGTTATCCAACAAAATGTTCAAAATTGGAAATTTAATTACGAAAGATTTATAAAATTAAAAATTATCTCCCTCTTAAGATGTAAATCTTTTAATTTAGAATTTTAAATATTATGGATTTGTATCATGATATAGAATTCAAATGAAAGAATAAAAGCAACAGCAAGACACAAGAATAGTTTTAATCTTCCAAAAATTCACTCTATATTAATATATTTAACGTAATTTAATTCTATTTAGAACTACTGATTTGCATACATCATATCAAACAAGTTTAAGCATATAGGGGCAACAAATTAATTAAAATCCGATTTAAATCAAATAAATTTGATTTCTTTAATTAAAAAAAAATCATGATTTTTCATACCCAGATCAACACCAAGTAGAAAGATTTTTAAAAATAAGTTTAATGTATTTTGGCATATTTACAACGAAGAAATAAATCTATACAAACATCAAACCTAGACGGATTTTAATAAATCTACGATTTTTTAAATGAACCTGAAAACAGTTAAGATATTAAGACTCATCCTTTGTATATCGATCGTACAGCGATTTCACAACACCTAGTGTTAGACAACCAATCACAGCACCCTGAGCTGTTACTCTCAACTGCATCATGTAATTTGATGCAGACAGCGTCTTTCGGCGTCTGATTCCATAAATTCCAGCTCCAACAATAATGAGGCAGGAAGCGAGACCTAGGAGGACAAAATGAATATGAATACCAGAAATGTGAAGGATTGTTAATCGAAGCATTACAAATTTAATTGTCAAACTTAGATCAGGAAGTTGTTTCAACATAGCCACTGGAAATAATTTTGTATACTTGTCAATTAAAGTATCCAAATTCACTAGTTTTCTACAAGTAAAATTTATTATATCAATCTAAAGAAATACTCATCAACATGCTAACAGTTTACTTTCTAAACCTCCGTACATCTTGATATCAAGATTTTTCATGAGCAATGAAAAACTCGATGCCAAACTATAGATCAGTTGGGAGATACGAGATTTAAAAATTCACCAAATGGGAGCTTTATAAATGATTTGGACTTTGTCAAAATCTTCTCAAGTTTAGTTCATATAATTGAAACCAAATAAAGTAAAAACCTCAACCTCCTAAAATTAGACTTGCGAAGTTTCAAGTAACTTGATGATTTTATTAGTAATAATCTCTACACACAAGTTTTGGTAGTGATCCAAGCTATACAATTTTAAATTCTTTGCTTTACCAGGCTATAAGGTCAACAGGCTAGGCTCTAATGAGATTCTAATCCAGTGCATTGTTTGATTATCTACTTCCCCAAATCTTAACCCTCTTAAAGGGTTTAAACGCATATATCAATTCTGCTATCTTCCCTGCATGAGTTCCAACCAGTTTGGACCTTCTGGACCAATAGAATCTTTCCTAGGATTCTTTCAGTCAATAGATGTGGTTATTTAGTCATTATGTATGTTGTAGGGGAGAAGCAACACTACAATACTTGGAAATTCTGCAATGCTCAGAGGGTTGCAGATGCAGGAAAAAGGGGTTGGTTGGTTCTGGGTTTTATGGCGCAAGGGCCATATTTAGCCAAGCTGCACCAACCACAAGACAGTATCAAGTAATAGTGAAAAGAAAGGAGAGGATAAAGATTGCTAGGGCATCCTGGGGTCGTGTCCTTCCCCTATGTTTACCAGAGGCAATAAACCCTACTAGAAAATAAATCACTAGAGTACCTTGGGTTCATGAAGCCTATACCTAAAGAAAATGTGCCGAGGAGATGGAAACAGTGGAAAACACCCACATAGAAACAATTTCAACTCGTTTAAGTAGTTCAAGCACATTAGGTTGCCAGGATATATTTAACAAAATTTCACTCAAATTTAAATGAAAATAACCTGACATTTTATGAGGTGCTTTGCTGCAATCCAACACAGTATCAACCAAAACCACTTCAACAGAAAGCTTTCTAGAAAACTGAATTTGAAATTCGTTACCATCACAACCTCTTACAATTTAAAACTATAAAAAATGTCAAAAACATGGAAATGAATGGCAGCATTATTTGAAAAATTGACCCCAAAATAAAATGTTACCCAGTGTTATGCTGAATTCTTTCAACATCTGTGAGCTCGAAATAAGCGTGTTCACTTTGTGTCAACACTATCTTATTCATTGAGGTTGGATTTGGATTTTATGGTGCAAGGGTTATTGGCCAAGCTATGCCAAACTAAAGACAACTACAATGTAGAAAAACAGAAGGGTAGGCCAAAGTAATACACTAAGGTACATTGGGGTTGTGATGCCAGTAAACACCTAAAGATGTGCCGCTGAAGGCTTAGGTTGGAAGATTGTCCACCAGTGGATACTAAGTCTTTGTAGTGTGCCTGATAATAGGAATGTTGCAAAACTTGCAGAAAATTAGTCATTAAATATAGAAAGTGGGAGGAAAAAGGAACCATTTGCAGTCTAGACCTTTTCTGCACAATTTCTATAGAAATATTTTGACCTCCCACATTCATTCACAAGGACATCTACACTGTATTAGTGTAGTCGTTTTACCTAATTGTTTGTGGGATTTAGACTTATCTTTTGATCTAAGCCAAGTAATTTTCATTTTAATATCGACAATTGGAAAACCAGAGCTATTCTTTACTGGGCCATAGAGAAAATTCCTGTTGACCTTTCCCCTGGCACAGGAATAAAAAAAATTGTGTCAACATACTTTGTTGCGACTTCCTTAATAATTATTCCTGATACACACAAAAAGACTTGAAATGCAAGTTTCTACTTTTTAGTTGAGAAGAACTTTATTTCTCATCAAGCAACACATATGGTCCTGTGATGACCTCACATGACAAGCCTGTCATGCACATAATATTAAATTACAAAAGTTATACTCTAACAAAAATAAGGAATTCAGACAAAAGTTTTGGAACTTTTCACCACAAAATTCAAAAGCAATAGGGATGGAAATTGAAATTAAACAGGTGTCAATCGAATGTTTGAAAGAATCTGCTTGAATTTTAATAGAATCAACACAATTCACAATTTGCTAATTCAAAAATAGAAATGCAACTACAGAAAATAATGTAATAAAACTTAAATCATCTTACCTACAAGCATCAAAGGACTATCTCTTGTTTTTCTGGTTAATTTTTGAACACTGCTCTCATCTTTAAAATCAAATACTGGTCGCTCAATAGTTGGAGGATTTGGTAACTCGGACATCATTCCTAAGGAAAGATCAAGTTTAGAACATATTCGGGAAAGAAATATGACATGAAAACTATTGAAAGGTCTTAAGATAGATACATATTATGTTTCAAACTTATTTTTCTCAATTTCCATGAAATTGAACAGTTAAAATTTATTCAAGGATCAAGTTGACATGCAACTCCACTCAAATGGTTTTACACAACTTTTATAATATTGCAATTCCAAACATCATTTACTTTATATTAAAAAGATTTAAATATACAATTAGAGAAATTGTAAACAGATTTCTTGGATGAACAGATATATTAGATATGAATTGAAACAAATAGATATTCTTATTGCTTTCTTTGATAAAAATTATACCAGTCTTATTTATCTTTGATAACAATACATATACCAGAGGTGCATGTATATTCATTTCTGAAATGTTATCAGTCGAAAAGAGTTGATAGTATGTTAAAGAAAGATAGGCAATTAGATGAAATTATACATATAAAGCAGAGTTGTATGTATGTTCTCTATACAAATCTACAGTTTGACCAATCCACACTAAATTTGGTACACTTATACTTTGGAACCCTGCGAGTAATGCAAGCTACATATTAACCCCCATTATCTTTAACCTAGATGTGCAGAAAGGGCCAAATCAATTCGAAATTGCCCTAGGAAAAAAAAATTGAGCATAAAACGATTGCAGTACACAACTCGGTTTGTTTTTACCAGTAACGCTTGATAAACAATTTTTTTCGAAACGTTATACATAAACAATTTAAAATTCTAATTACGTTGAACTGATTTTTATTTCTTTCCACAGTATAATTTAGGAATATTTGAATGATGAAAAATGGATATTTAAAATACTTAATTTTACACAACTTGCATTTTGTAATAGAACACGAAAAGACAAAAAAACCCTCAATGATCATAAAAGCATAACTTTGTAATTCGGTATCTGGCAATGCCAGAATTAATGTTTTATTTTATAAATTAGATTTAGAATTCTGTGTTTGCGTATTCGAGTTAAGACAGAAATGTTGCGGTCAGATTTAAGCATTTCTAAGTTTTGTAAATTTATGTTCTTTTGTAAATAATTCATTATTGTCTATCAATATTTTCAAGTGTCTTTTTCGAATTTCTCTATTTCAGAATAGTTTCATGACGTCGAAATTCGACACGCTTGCTCAGATCTTTCGTTTTTCAGAATTCTACATTTTTCAATGACCAGAATTTCGTTTCTGTTTGTATTTATGTGTTCCATTACTTTTCATATTACAGATATATTATTTAGGAGTTAAATTATAATGAATTATTTCTATTTTCTGCCAAATACCACTAGACATGGGCAATTTCTTGGTTGTATACGTATATTTCAACGAACTTTCCTTAAGTCTGGTTAAATACGTTATAGTTTGTAGAATTCTGTTCCATAAATTTAAATGGAAACCTTTTTAAGTAAGGTGTATAACTTCTTATTTTAAAATGACTGGTAAAGTTATTCTAAAATAAGATGTTACGTTAAATCAAAACGGGTAGCCATACGTTGTAGTTCAAAGATATTTCTAAATTTTGACATATTTTTTATTACAAGACGATTAAAATCAATAGAATTTATATTTCTTTTTCATGGGTATTATTGAAAGCTGTACACCACCTATTTAGAATGATAGATGTAGTCAAGTAACTACATCTATCATTCTAAATAGGTACATGTGGTTTCCATATAGAAACCGAGTCTCTCAATTGAAAAAAGTACCTTAAGGATTTGATTTAAAACTAAATTTTTCTGTTGGAGGAAAGCGAATTTTAAATAAGACTTTGCTGATCTTGGAATAATATCATAGTAAGGAAGTATGTAAACTAGGACTGTTGAAAAATAGGAATTTTTGTCTTGGCAGAAGGTCGAGGTTGCTTATTTGAAGTTGAAACAGTTCATATACAACTTAGGTACCTGTGAAACTCGTTGAAAGCAGTGATTTTGTAAAAAGTGTAATCGATTGAGTTTGCTTTATCTACACTGATGACATTTGTTTTAAACTAGCTCTTATTCCATGTGTGGCTGAATAGAATTTAAAAAAATGTGTGCTTCAAAATAAATTAACCACAAATGCTGTAGTTTGATTTGAATCCATGGTGCAAGGGCATCCAAATAATAAATATTGATTGAAAAACTGAGTGCAAGACTACACTGAAAGTTCCTAATTTGTACTGAAAATGAACTTAAATTGACTTCAGAAATCGATTTTGAGTGATTATGAATGCTATCACAGAAAAAGCTTTTGTAGTTTGTCTTACAGCAAGAGTGTGATGAATATGAAATGGATTATATGGATGGATATATTATGTATATATATTTGCGTCCGAAGTAAATTGTAGAAGCTATGAAAAAGTTAAAACGATGTTAAAAAAATATCTTCTGTACACTTAAATGATGCCTGCATTTTTCTATGAAATAGAATCAACATTTAACCAATTCAACAGGAGCATTGCAGGGTAATTCTGCTAGTCTGATAATAAAGGTCTTGTTTTTAACACGATTCCCTGCAGCCTGTTAATTTCTACCTATCCAAATGCTATGTATATTTGTATTTGAAGACAGCCATACTGGCCTAGTCAACAATTTTGGATGAGGATTAAATATGCATCTCGGATGAGATTTGAATAACTCGTCTCTGATGATAAATCATATCTGCGATTAATAGCACGTCTGATAGCATCAGAGAAGCTTGGATTATATCAGGTATGTGAATTAGTCTCATCAGACGTGCTATATTATGCCTGCGATTATGATAATGCAAGCGATAAAAATCTTCCAGTTCTCCATAAGATAAGAAAAATTCATTGAATCATGGTAAGAATGACGAGACCTTTTTGCTCTAATGCAAATTATTTGTGTGAACACATAGAAGTATTATATTGAGCCTCGGCTTCTGCTAATGTATAGATTTGTTGTAAATTAATTATACAGGACATTTACTCATACTAACCACATAGCAGACAGTTACATTCTGCATAATAATTGTCAAATTAACACTTTAATACAAGTAAAACACTTTTCATTTTTCAATTTCCATAACAATCTAAAATACAATACATTTTTGAAGCTGAGATACAATATTAACATTGAATATAGTGAAATAATGTGGAATACTTATTTTTATCTAGAGAATATAAATATAAAAAATTAAACGGACTTGAATTAGTAAAGTTAAGAAATAATGCGTTACACAAATCAAGGCTACTTACTCATGTAGTTTCAGAACAGAAAAGAAACCAAGGCAAGTAAAAATGATGCACAAAACTGAAAGTATAAAAATCTGTTCACAAATTGTCCAACATTTAAATCAACTAAACAAAATAAAAAATATATGCCAGCAGTTTTAAATGTTTGGCTTCATTAATATAATATAATAAATAGTAAAGCCACAAGACAGGAAAAAATGAGATAGGCAACTTTCCCTATTTAGTAAATTTATAGTAACTTAAGCAACTTACCCCTTATGTTTAGGGTTGTGGGCCCTACTATACAAATTTTAAAGTTTCAAGGAGGTCAGACATGCCTGGTGTAGGTGGATTTTTTAAGTTTAGTTTCTCATTGGAAATATTTACCTCTTGTTTGGGGACAAAAGGGACTCGGGTCCCTAGAGGTTAACTGCTCATGTTGAGATGACAACTATCCAACAAATATTTCTCTCACTCACTTAAAATGAGTGCCACTTAAATCTGTTTATCAACAGACGAGTTTTCTAGAGACCAGTCCATATACATTGTACAAAATATTTTCAGGTAATTTTGACATACTCTTCCCATGGATAGATTAGTTAGACTTAAACTCATGCCCTTTAAAGGAATTTATTATTTCTAGTAAGGGAATCTAGAATTCCTAAACATCAGACATGTTTAACATAAATTGATATTATCAGTAACTGCTGATTTGCATATATCATGTCTAACAAGTTGAAACCATACAAGGAAAAATTAAAATAAAAATCTAACAAAATATTACATTGTCTCAGATCTCCTTTGGAATTGGGGAAACTCATTTGGATTTTAATGTTTGTGCAGAAGACTGGAAAGCCTATATAACATAATACTATAATTAGATCCTACACTATGATTTGCATCTCATGTCTGATACGTTTAAACATATAATAGGAACAAAATTAAAATAATAAAAATCCAATTGTAATGATTTTTTTTTTACACGCTGTCATAAATCAATGCTATGTAGGATCTGTACTGTGATTTGCATGTCTTATGTCTAACAAGTTTAAGAGAAAGCAGATAAGTTTCTTGGTCTTCTTTGTGAAAGCATTGCATTCCATAATGCAGAATTTCCTTTTGAATGGGAAACAATTTGGCTCCTGTGAATTTAACCAAGATTAAATTTAGACTTTCATGTTTTTAGCAGACAAGAATTGTGTTCATAAGAAACAAATTGGGTAATAAACAGGCCAGAAAATCAAAATTTGTTTAACGTTTATTACGATTTATAAAAATATATTAAATTTAAAATTTCTTCTCCTTATTTAAATGATTATTCTTAATTTAGAATTTTAAGAATAATGGAGTTGTATCATAAAATACAATTCAAATGAAAGAATAAAAGTAACAAGACCCAATAACTTTTATTGTTTGTCTCAAAAATTTGCCCTACTAAATTTTCTAAGTCTTTATATATATTAATGTCTAACTGTAGGTTGGATGGTTTTATGACGCAAGGGCCATAGTTGTCCATGCTGCACCAGACATGACGTGCAATATCAAAATAATAGAAAGACACACAATGAAAGCTTTACTGACACAGAAGAGAGAAATACACCTAGGGAGGAATGCACCTTACAGGAATCGAACCTGCCTACAACATACTGTGATTTGCATGTCTCATATCTAACAAGTTTAAACATGTAGAGGCAACGAATGAATAAAAATCATCAAGATCTGATTTAAATAAAATAAATCAGATTTTTACGATTAAAAAAATCTTGATCTTTCATATCCTGGTTAGCAATGATGATGCATTTCCCCTTATTAATAAATATCTATGCTTGTCTAAAATGGCTGATGCAAAGATGAGTAATAAATATTTCGAGCCGTCCAGATGGCGGGAGTGAAAGACTGAAATATATTGAATAATTTATTATTCGTCTGTTCACTTGTCTTCGTGCTATTTGTTCCACATGTTCTGTACAAAACGATGGAGGAACTAATATGTAGAGGTAGCGGCATATTTGCTACAGCATTGACCAATTCATTGTCAACAATTCAGACATGTCCCAGTATCCAATAAAATTCAATACTGAAACCATGCCAGATGATTATTTTATGAATAGTAAAAACAGAATATGCCAAAGAATGTCTAAATGATCTGATGTCAATGATTCTAAAATACTTTTAAAGTTGGTACATAGAATAAAATTGCCAACCCTAAGATGCACGATATACTTCAGGACTTTAAATAAGGCTAAAAATTCAGTTGTGAAAATAACAAAGGATGGAAGTGAAAAGCCAAAAGTGTAAGAACCACACAAATGTGCAGCCGACATAATTTAGTCTTGGATCCATCACAGTAAAGAGCTGTGTGATCTCTAAAACCATGACAATATGAAATAAAAAGCCGACGATAAATAACAGGGTTGGTGTCTGTCTTCTCGAAACCAGGATATAGGTGAATCATGGTAAAATTCAGAGGTCGCCAGGGTGAAAGTGAAAATAGTGGAATTTTGGCCATTTCTATAGATAAAGTGAATTTCCCAGGGCATTCCTCATGATATTCCATAAGTTGCTATGCAGGAAGGAAGATTTCTGAAGAACTGATCATAAGAACTATCCAGGAGTGAATTTTACAGTGGATGATTTGGGTGACTCAAAAGACAGAAATAGTTGCAGTGACAACAAAAGATGTGTAAGCCAAAGATGGTTCATGGCACACAACACACTGGCTTTAGACAGGTGAAGTGTGAAAAGCTCCGGACAGATCCCCCAGTGCAGCGTGGTGCACAGTATCTGGCTTTCACAACAGATTGAGCCTTAAGCTGTGCAGCCATAGTCCAATCTGGAATGAATCACAGCACGGTAGATGTCAAGCATGGAGGACCATTCTGCCCCCTCAAGATATATTAGAGTACTTTTAAAAGATTGAGCTTCCAAATCTGGTTGTTTCATGACATGAGCCTGCTATACTACGTTTCTACCTGCTTGTTTAGAGTCCACAAGATGTATTAGAGTACTTTAAAAAGATTGAGCGTTTCCTCGCAAGCCATCCAGATACTCGATGTGGGGTTGGAAGGAAGATTTCCCGTCGAAAAGGATAGAGAAATCTTACTCTGTCCAACACTGCAATACTATTACCATACAGGAATATCTGTCAGGATGCAGGTTCCAACGTCGGCAAAAATGAACGCAGGATGTCTTTTGAAAGGAGAAGACAAAACCGTTATCGACATACTCGTCAAACGAGACAGCTGTCTGAAGTTGTTGCTCGACATACCGGCTTTTGTATGAAAATAAAATGATGCAACATCTTTAGGAAACACCTATTAATAGCTGCAAACATCCATAAAATAACCGCACGCCCAAAAATGATGATCCAATTTAGTACCAGTAATAGGAAGAAATAATAAAATTGTTTTCAGCCCAAACGACAATTACAACATTATGCAATTAAGGTGAAATTGTGTAAAAGTTCAACAAAATCAAAAGGACAATCGATAATGATTAGTGAAAATCCTATTTAAAACATCTGAAGACAAGAATATGCAATTTAAAAATAGACAACCTCCAAATTGGTACTTACAAGTTAGTTTCGGATCAGTCTGGAAATCGACCTTTCAAGGCGAAGGCCTCAATAAAAAGGAAAAGAACCGATTGAAACGATGCCAGTAAAGAAAATTAATGCAATGATCGACTTTAAAAAATGTCAAGAAATTTCCATAAGTTTTCCAATTAATTATCTTACGACAGATTTGAATATTCTAGAATTCGTTAAAATAGTAAAGTTACGTGAAATGAGATTAATTTAAATCAAATTTGTACCAACGATATAAATAAATTGAGAATAGGCAAAATCTGTTTCCAAATGATAACAATGAAAAATATGTTCAGCATTGGGTAAATAATAAATTTTTACTCGTAGCCGTCAAATTTTCTTTATTTTTTAAAGTGAACTTTAAAAGAATATAAGAAACAGAAACCATGCTTTGACAGAACAAGGGCAGCAAAATGCAACTAACCGCAAGAGCGAATTTGTTGACATTTTTTTCCTGAGTGACAAACGTCGTTGTAATGTGCATCAGGCATCACATGTTTCGCAAAACAATTTGTAAAAAAATTGCGTCATCGATCTCTTAGAATAAAAATAAAATCATGTTCAAGTCTTTGTTCACCAGGAAAATTTGAGGTTGATCTTGGGCTTTGTTTTCAAGATTTTTCGCAAAGTGAATTCTTTTTGAGAAACTTAAATTTTTGAATAATGATGTTATGAACTGCATATTTAAAAAAATTTAGGTCTGAAATGTCCGCTGAGTCGAAGTATGCCATTGCCTCTCGGCTAGCTCAATTCTTAAGGAGAAACGGTATGACATTTTAAGAATTACGTTTTTTGCTGATCTTTAAAAGTGGTTTTTAAAAATCAATGCTTGTCCTTGGAGATGCATAAAGACTTAATTTTCTGTGATGAAAATGAAACAGTTCATAAAATATTTTTTCTCTTTTATCATTTTATTCCGTGTGAAGTCATTCCTGTATTTGAATAAAAATTTTGAACTTACAGCTGCTACAACCACTATACTAATGGTCTCAAGACTTACTTTTCTGTGACAATTAAAACTTTTCAGAAAGTTAAAATTATATCGACAGATTATTTTCTGTAACAATTTAAAGAGTGAATAATGAGTAATGTGTGTACATAGTACATATTACTCATAATTTGAATGAACTCATAATATTGAATTAAACATAAACCTTGTTTTAAATTCATTTGATAACTTCTCCATGGTCGTTTTTCAAAAATATCTGCTTAAAGATTATAAGGGGAATTATCTAATGAGATCATAAACTGTTATCAACCAGCTTGATTTTGATTATATACACATTCTGACTTTGCTTGATCTCAAGGATCTACTTATAAATTGTTGTCAAGTAATAGATATACACAACAAGATTTATATCCCTTTAAAGCTGTTACATACTTTCCAAAATAATTAGATAAAGAATAATTCATCAAATTTTGAACATAATTTGAAATGTGAAAAGCTATCTTATTTTAAATGGGTAAAGCTAAAACTGAATACCCTAATATAATTTCAGAAACCTAACTTTAGAAAGTGGTATTACATGGTGTCAGTAGCTTTGCGTCTAGTTATCGAATTTCCTAAAGTTGACAATGCTTTGTACTTAAATTCAAAGCGAAATATATTTACACCAATTTATTATCAAATAAACTCAGATTATGCATGATGAAAAATCTTGGACTGTGTTCTTAGTTAATTGAATGCACATATAATCTGACTTGTGTGTTTAATCTCAAGGGTCAGCTTCTAAATCATTGTCAAGTAATGGATATGCACACAAGAAAAGTCCTGACAGAAGAGAAAAATACACCCAGGGTAGTTACAGGAATTGAACCTGCACTGCCTACAGCTCACAGGCTGCTAGCTTAGTTGGCAAACCCACTGAGCCTTGGCAGCCACATCAATCTCAAACAAAGGCCACTCTAGCCTGGTTGGAAGAGTAGTGGAGTCGCAACAGGAAGGCTGTGAATTCAAAACTCGATCCAATCAGACTCGTTTAGATGGGACTGGTACACTTTAAATCTGTCATGGTCTCAAATGTCTTCACTTTATTGTGGTGTGGAAGTTTGGAGAGTGAAGTGCCAGCTCAGGTGTGACCTCATCATCTGACCGTGTTTGCAAGTGATGAGGTTTTGTGTGTGTGTGTGTGTCGTCAGCTCTTTTCCTTTGGGATTGATCCCAGACCATTGCCAATAGCAAGTTGTGTTATTCCAGTATGACGTTAATTCAACTGTCTACCTACCTCAATCTCAAACAAAACATTCACTTGTTTGAATTCTGAGGTTGATTTAAAAGAATTGAAGCTGTAAAAACAACTTTAGGTTTGGGGAAGGATTGGTAATAGTGGTTTATATACATTTGAAATGATGAATCAATTTATACCAATCACTTTTATTGTAATAAATGCATTTTCTTTGCCTGAGTAGTATTCTTATCCAATTTTCATTTTGAAAATTTATTTAATGCAGTGATTTTGTTCTGTGCATAACCATTCTTCAAAATGGTACAAAGTATATTTTCAGTGAAAAAAATTGTCATTACTTTTTGAAGTTTTAATATGTTAAATATATTTTCGATTTTATTTCTTTTTGCAGGAGATAAAGTGATAAATGGTTCCTGTAAACTGTCATTAACCACATCAGCCCTGTGTTTACTTAACACTTTATTTGCCGAGATAATCTCAAATGAGGAAATTGCAGGTATTTCCATCATCTCTGATTCATGCTCATCAGATGTATCTGCAGATGTCAAATTTCTCTACGATTTTATGAAAAGAACTTCTTCACTCAAGGTAAAGCTTATTTGTTGGATTAATAAAATACCTTATGGCTAAAAAATTTGGAATTTTGGGGAGATTTTACCCAAAATTTTCAAATAAGGATTTTAAGAGATTTAGAGTAAAGTCCTAGCAAATACTGAGGCCTTGGCATAATTTCAATTTTTTCTCCAAGTGAATGCTAAATGGTAAAATGGTTTGAGATGGGTTGGTTTCGTTTTATGGATTAAGGTCCTTATTTGGCCAAGTTTGATTCCTGTCAAGTTCGATACCTCCCTGGATATGTTTCAATCTTCTATGTCAGTAAAACTTTGTATGTGTATATCCATTACTTGATGTCTGTCTTCTGTCTGGCACAACATGGCCAAATATGGCCCTTGTGCCATGGAAACCCAAACAAGGCAACACATTTCTGTTGCTATAAGGGGTCGCAGTGGCTCAGTGGGTTTGTCCACTGTGCTATCAACATGGGAGTTATAGGCAGTGCAAGTTTGATTCATGTCAGATTCAACTCCTCCCTGGGTGTATTTTTCTCTTCTGTGTTATTAGAACTTTCCCTATATGTGTGTCCATTATTTGATGTTGCCTTTCTTGTGAGGGTACAGCATGACCAAGTATAGCCCTTTCGCCAGGGATACCCAACCAACCTTATTTGACCAAGCTGCGACAAACACAAGACAGACTGTTAAGCAAATGGACTTACACATAGAAGAAAAGTTTTACTGCTACAGAAGAGAGACTTGCATCCCCTGGGCAGAATTAAACCTGACAGGAATTGAAACTGCACTGCCTACAACTCGCAGATTGCTAGAACATCAGGCATATCCACTGAGCCACTGTGACCCCAGGTTAAAGATGGGCAAAACTGATTTTAAACAGCTATTGCTAGTTTGCAATAAGCAGTTAGTGTGAACTGCTCGTAGACAGTTAATAACAACTTTAACAGTTAGTGAATAAATTTGATTATAATGAACTATTAGAAATTGATATTAATTATTAATTTAAAAAGTTAGTAATTGTATAAATCATTAGTGATTCCAAATTTTTGATAAATTTTAGTTTTTGTTAAAATTTTAGTTATTTGAAACTTATTTTTAACATTTATTAACGCAACAATTGCTCTATTAATTTGTTAACAGTTAGTAACTTAATAATTAACACAATTATTTGAACTGCTATTCGAATAACAATTCACCTGTAATTTTTAGCATTGATAACATGGCAAACTGTTGCAACTGCCATATACTAGGATTAAACTGAGATAATCTATTTTATGCTCTTTCAAAAAATTGACCTTTTTATTTCAACTTCTATCAAAATTTTTTGAATTAGCTAGTAAAAAATGCTACTTTTTTGTTTTAACATCCATCTATTAAAAATTTTGCAAGAACAAAACAACAGAAGATTTCTGAATTAGAGCTAAGTGCAAGAATAATTTTTTGATTTCTTGATATGTAATTGAATTCTGTACATTTTTTCTTTAGTTGTTCCATGGTGTACAGACCTTAAGAGGAGGTGTTGATCTATCACATTTTTCAAACCTCACTGCTTTAGAATTGCGTAAAATACCAGCACATTTGATTGTTGGATTGGATTCATTATCACTTCAATTAAAAGCTTTGTTTGTCTCTCGCAGTATATATTTATTGAAGGTAAGATTTGACTATTATCACATTTTAAGTGTAGTGCAAAATCAATATTCTTTTACTTTGTTTCTTTAAAATGTATCGGAATTGGTAGTTCAGTTAGAAGAGCAATGGATTAGCACCCATAGGGTTGTGAGTTCGAAACTCGATCCATCAAAAGACCATCATGTACACGGGGATAGGTGTATGTTAAATCTGTCATGTCCTCAAATATTCTCATGTTGACGCAGTGTGGAAGTTTGAAGCGTGGGCTGCCAGCTCTGGTGTTGATCTCGTCATCTGACCGTGGTTTAAAATGATGAGGTGTTGTCATTGTTTCTTTCCCTTCAGGATTGATCCCAGACTGTTGACAATAGCTTGTTGCATTGCTCCAGTGCAATGTTAATTAACTACTTTCTTTAAAATGTTTCATGATGAATTATAAATACATTGAGTGTGATTTTCTTTTAGGAGATTTTTGGACCCTGGGGAGATGACCACAACTTTTCAAACACTTGGATGGAATTAAAAGAGCTTAATTTGTCTTATAATTATCTGGAAACTTTAGATGAATCTCTTGTAAGTCTTGCATGAAGGATCTTTAGATAAATGTGATTAGCTTGCCACCACAGTTATTTCTGTACCTTGGTAGAAAATGCCCATTTTGGAAGTTTTGATAACTCCTGATTTAGTAATAATAAATTTTTTTTCAATACAATATATAAAAAATGGTACTTTGTGGTTAACGGGGCACCAGTTGAAATTGCATGCCAAATGTGGCAACTAGTTTACTTCACATGATGACTTTTTGGTTAATGGAACACCATTTGTAATTGTGCGCCAAATGTAGTTACTGGTTTATTTCATGTGATGACTTTTCAACTAACTTTGCACTAGTTGTAATTGTATATCATTAGGGTTGCCATTCCTATCATTCTTATCTAGTCAAATTTCACCCCAACGTTTGCACAATTACAACTGGCACCCCATTAACCGAAACATTCTTAAAAAATGCTTTACAATGTTTAGATTCTTTTATAATACATATATTGACTAGAGAACATTGGCATTTTTTCTCTTTGAAGTAATTTGTAGACGTAACTCAAAATCAGTGAATTTGTACTTGGGCCCCTTTTCTACCAAGGTACAGATTTATTATGTGAGAAAATATTGTGAACAACCCATATATTCTTGTTATATTTGTCCTGAAGTGCTAGTTAATTCTTAAGTGTTTCCAAAAATTATCTTTAAATAAGTTAAAAATTTGCTATGCTTTTGAATCTGTTAGTTTGTTTATCGAGGCATCATTTTCTCTCTAATGAACAAGTCTTTAATAAACAAGTTTCTTTTAATTCTCTCTCTATAATGAACAATGTAGTTTATGTTTGTATTGAAGTTGTGAAATGGAAAATTAAACATTTTAACTGTATGGAAAGGGCTTTAATTTTTCTTACAATTTCTTTTGATGCACTTGACTAGCAATAGAATGTGTAATTTTTTAGTTTCAAAATTACATTGTATTCATTGAAATGCAACACAAAGTTTTGCTCTTACATTGACAATTTATGTTTATAAAGTTAGGAATTAATAGTAACAAACATGATGCAATTATAATCCCATCTAAAACTTAAGCATTTGATCATTCTCAAATATTTATGTATCTTTGAATTAAAAATCATTTTAATAAGTAAACTAGACTTTTCAACTCTGAAAAAAGTTTTATGTTCATACTACCAACCATTACTTTGCATGGAGCGTACATATATCTACTGTTTATTGTTCAATGGTATGACTGCATTTTGCAGAGCTTAACTTACCTTTTGTTTCAGTCATTAAAATTAGTTTGTTTTTGTTTAGTAACCTAAATGACTATTTACTGTCTTGAATAAACAGGATTATTAATTCATGGAAACTTTATAAAATAATACATGCTGCGAATCAGGATGACAGTATAGTCTGAAATCAAATTGGATTTGTCTTGGGTTGTAGGTTTGAATTCAATTTTTGTTTTACATAAATTTTTATGATTAAATTCAAATAACAAAACGAATAGGAGAGACATTTAGCAGATTATATAAATAAGACTCTTAATTATGTAACACATCTGGTTACAATTTCTTTAAAGAAGCCTTATCTGTTTTTACGTTATCTAACACTAGTGCTTCCCAGCCTGTGCACGCTACCTGGAAGGATTTAATTAAAAAAGCAAGCTGTGACAACACTATTCTAGGACAACATTTAAACTCACTTTTTCCTCATTGTTTTCTTCTGTCCTTATGTTTTACTCCCTCAAAATGACTATTATTGTGCTGGGGAACTCACCTCAAGGTTCAATGAAGAGTTACAAAAGAACATAAAACAAAATGTTGCTATTAGGCGATCCATGGTATTGCGAGTATTCTTTTATTTAAACTATTTACATTCTTAAACAAAAAATGACAATACGTGTTGCCATCAATGCTACTCTAAATTAACGAAACAAACGATCTTTAACAGTTATTACGTGGTGTTAATAATACAATATTTAACTACAAACGATATTTAACATCTATTGACCATTTTTTCACCTGTTTTAATCTCTAGTCATATTTTGAAGTTGTTAAATTTTTACTACAATTTCTTTCATTTATCCAAAAATAATAGATGTATTGCTGCAATTTTTGTGTAAGTGCTGAGATAAAAGAAATTAATTGGTAATCTCTCAGTTATGTTAAATTTAACAGTTGAAGTTTGAAAATGCTGAAACATTTGAGGTTTTGTATTTCTTTTTCAAATTTTATGTGATGGAAAAAACTTTCTTTTTAAATCTTTTTCAAAGTGCAATTGCAAAAAAAGATTCATTATTTGTTTAGTAAACTGGTATAGTTTGTCCTATATCTTCTAATGACCTTTAACAACTTTTACAGCTTAGTCTGCCTAATGTTGAAGTAATTGATCTGAGTCACAACCATATAAACAATACAACAGAAATTCAAGTAAGTTTCAACTGATATTTTTTCATGAAACAAAAATATTTTGCAAACAATATTATAGTATCTGTTTTCTTTAGGCATTGAAAAGGCTTTTCTTTGTGAATTTAAGCTACAATGAACTTTCTCACATGCCAGTCTTTGACATTGCTAGTTGTCGAACATTGACAAAACTTTATTGCAGAAATAACAATCTTGAAGATCTTGAAGGTAATATAGTTTTGCTAATTTATAATATTTTAACCCTTTCATTTTGTTTCTCATTAAAAATATGTTTCTAAGCTTTCTGTAGGTGCTAAGTTTTTTGCGTATTTCTGTAATTGTATATATTATTAGCAGAAAAGTCTGACATGCACTATTTCTGCTAATATATAAGCAGAAATAGTGCACATAGTACACACAAGACAAAGACTGTTCAAAAAGAAAATTTTAAGTGTTACACTTTTGCCAGGGCAACTAAAAGGTGACTTTTTACTATTTCTTTTTAACCTTGACAACTAGGGGTATCTTTAAGAAAAGTTGTCTCAAAGGCTACTAAATTCAAAATTTTGGTGACCCTTTGAAAATGTTTGCACCCTTTTTGAAAATTTGCCTAATGTCAATGAAAATTTAGTCCCTTTTTAAAAAAGGTAAAAAATAGTGGACAGAAAAAATATTTTCCAGATTTTTCTTTAGAGTGAAAAGTATTCAAGGAACTCCAATTTCAAAGTTCTGGCACCAAGCTATTGCAACCATGAAAGAAAAACATCTGCATCTGTGTTTACTCTTAGGTTGATGCAAAAGTTCGTTCCGTTTTTTGACAAATATTGAAGAAAAATGTTACTAAAAATTACATTTGATCAATATGGTATGTGCCGTTCTGTGTTCGATGACCGTTCTCCAACTCTGGTAGCTGCATAATCCCATGCTCATAGAAGTTCTGAGATTTCTGGCTAAAGAACTGATCCAGGTTACGAAACTTTCTGAATCACTTACTGCATGTGGATCTGTCAACACATCTTTTGCATCTGCAAAGCATTCTTGCCTTTTTGGAAATAAAAAAGCATAATATATTGAAAATGCTCCTTATTTGCCATTTTTAATGCTTAACAAAATTTAAAAAACACAACCAAATAACACAATTTTTTCCCCAAGTACTTGCTAAAATTCCTTTTTTAAACAACATCAAAACTTTATATGTGTGAAGTAGATAACACTTCAGTTTTGTGATGCAATGCCATCTAGTGCCAGAAATGGGACGAACTTTTGCATCAACCCAATAGATTGTCGTGAAAACCTTATTAAGAAAGTATTTAGTTTTTTAATTTTAAAATTAAAATTTCTTGGTGAAATTTTCAACATCTTGTTTCATACTTAATCAGTAAATTTTGTGTTTTAGTCGATTAATTTTGGTCTCTGAGCAACTAAAATGGCTTCTAAAATACTTTTGCTATATTGCTATTTGCTTTTTTGCTACTATTTTTAAGAATTTATGCTACCTTTTTTCGTGCTTAGGCTGTGGCAGCCCCATATTTATATAATGATTTCATTTGATGAAGTTCTATTATGAATTAAATGTGAGTGGATTATTCAAGATATTGTTGACCTGAAAATATATAAAATTGTTCTATAAAATATACCTAAGAATGAAAAAAATTAACTTTTTCAAATTTTGCTATTTTTAAATATTTTAATTTACAATATGAAGATCCAAAGGTAAAATGTGATATTTAATTTTCTTCTGTATGTCATAAAGCTGGTATAGTATTCATAGCATTTGTCTGCCACCAAGTAGGTCATGCTTTCAAATCCCAGTTTGTAAGCACTTGGATGTTAGTGATTGTCTTTGTTAGAGTAGCTGCGGCTCACCTATTGAGTGCCCTTTCACAAGTAACCACCATTTCTTTTCAGCGTTTGCAATTGGAGGGTTGCGAGTTCGAATCTAACCAAAGACCATTGTGTATAAAGGGGCTCAAATGTCCTCATGTTGGCGTGATGTGGAAGTTTGGATAGTGGGGTGCCAGCTCAGGTGTTGCCTCATCATCTGACCGTGGTTCAAATTATGTTGTATTGTCCTAGGATCTTTCTCTGGGTTTGATCCCGGACTGTCACCAAAAGCTCGTTGTGTTGCTCCAGTGCGATATTAATTAAAAACCTACCTACCCTTTCAGCGTAGCAGCCTCTTGTAGTACCGAAGGCGGAAATGGTCAGTGCTCGGACTTGGGAAATTTGTTTTTCTTTTGTTAAAACTGGAGAAAATTTCCAGCATTTCTGTGGCACAGGATTCGCCCATCAATAGAAAAGCATGTAACTTTTGCATTGAAAGGTAGATCACAGGTGTTTTGGGACCAGAAGCTGGTAAATGAATTATTTGTTTTGCGTTTTACAGTAAAAGCAAAATCATGGATAACAGATGGTGGCATGGGGAAGGTTTCAACAAACCTGTTTTTTTTGCATCCAGGAAAAACTGAAACATGTTCAAAACTTTAAAATGACTAAAAATGGTTCTAAAAATCTCAAGTTATGTAATAATCAAACATGACCTAAGAAACTATTTTATAGTTAAAACAAAATCATGAATAAAATTGGTGACTTGGGGAGGCCATTTCAACTTTTTTTACATTCAGGACAAAACTGAAAAGTGCTCAAAACTATAAAATGACCAAAACTGCCCTCAAAACCACAAAAGTGATGTAATAATAAAAAATGACTTCAGAAGCTGTGTATTTCAGGCAACAGGAGATTGTAAACTGAATTTCTATCTATACAGGCATTGTTTATGAATAGCTAACCAAAAGGTGACCTATAGATACCTCAATCTTTACACTTTGGAACCCAATGCCTTTTTACTGTAAGCCCAAAATAAGTCTTTCTTTTTAAAGTTTAAGAAAGCACTTACCAGTATTTTCAGCTGTTAAATTTCTGTTTTCGTTTTAATCTGAAATATGTTACATTTTTGAAAATGTGCTTTCTAAATATGGCCATCCAATGTTATAAAAGCAAGCAGATTTCCACCTTGTGCTTCATACTAATTTAGAGCAAAGCATATTATTTAAAATCATTGGATTGCTCTCAATAAATTGCAAATTAATTTTTACTACCTGCTTTCTCGACTGTTTTGTCATAACATTATAATTAGATTAATTTCTATTTCGGTATCAGATTTATCAATTTTCATTATCTTTCCATTAATTTTTATGAACTGGAGTACATGAAATAAAGTTTTACATTCAATTACATATTTACTTACATATTTCTTTAGTGTGTGTTTAATTTATTTAATAATTATATCTTAAAGAGTGTATAACCAGAGGCAACTATTTGATGTTGTAAAAAAATCTTTATTTCTTTAGGATTAGACTGTCTGTTTAACCTTCAGGAATTAGATGTTGGTTACAATTTATTATCAGAGTATTATGTTCTCAATCCTCTGGATAAATTGAAATCTCTGAGAGTGGTAAGACTTCACATTCACTTATAATCCATTTCTCAATCATTATTCAATTGTAATAAATATAAATCATTTCTACTTCATCAATAAGCTTACTATTTAATATTGAGTGACATTTTCGAAAAATTGACTTTTATTATGCAATCACTTATACGTATTACATGAAATAAATCGACTTTAATTTTATGGCTACATATTTAATGACACTTAAATAAGTGAAAAGGTTTACCTTGTCTTTTAATCAGTGATTAAAGCTTGAGTTACCATTTTGCTAAAGGAAATTATTATTTATATTTGAATTTGTATATATGTTCAATGGAATGAATTGCAACAATTTTGGCAGCAAAATGGCTGCTGTTTTCATGGCCCTAGCCCCTCAGGGGCGCATCTTTAGGTGTGTACATGCTTCACCAACCCAAGGTACCCTAGTGATCTATTCTTTTCCCATGGTGTTTATTGCCTCTGGTAAACATCAGGATTTCAAGCCCAAGTGATCATTCTTCTCTCCATTCTTTCTTTTCACAATTACTTGACATTGTCTGTCTTGCATTTGACACAGCTTGGCCAAATAAGGCCCATGCACCATAAAACCCAATACCAATCAACCATCCATGGCCCTAGAGAATCGACCAGGAAAAGAAATAAGCCTATTATTGTATTATATAATAGAAATAAGCCAAGAGCACATTTCAATAGTTGCCATGATCTTAGTGATGTCACAGTGAATAATAGAGTTACATATCTGATTTCTTTCTCAAAGCTATATTTGATTGCCAGATGATGAAAAGGCTGAGGTCTGTTGTAGGATGAAAAAGAATACAACCACACATGTTCAATGTTTTGAAAAGTTTTGTAATTCAGTGGAGTATATCAAAAACAAGCATTTAAGTGCATTAAATTGAGGTCACATTTAGAATACTTGTTTTTCTTTTCAGTACTTGCAAAAATACTTTTTAAAAGGTTAAAATTAAGAGAGGTGATATTTAATATTTAACTTTCATACACTCAAGCAATTTTTTTGCATTGTTTATTCTGGGAATTTACCTGCATATTTTATGATGCTCAAAAATATCTTGTAATTTTCCCTGGTGTATCATTGTTAGAGGTTTAATGACTTTAGTAGGTTATGTACTGTGTTTCCCATGAGAACTATTCCCAACATCAAGTCTGGGTGATGGCGATTGCTATAGATACAGGACTTGTTCATTTGGAGTAGGATGTGTGTGCCAAACTTGAATACATTTCTTCAAGCCTCTCCTATGGAAAATAGAGGCCCATTTCTACTGCAATGTACAGGGCAGACTTTGCATCTGGAGCTGTTCTTGTGGTAGGGGGAGACAGTACATATTATATTTTATCATTTATTTGAAGTGTCAATCATTTTAGCTATTTTTTATTTCTCCCTATTTAAAAGTGATTAATTATGAACCCATAATATCTAAAACTTATTAAAATGTCCATATTTTTTTAATTCATGAGTGTCGTACACTTTTTCTAGTTGAACCTGGAAGGCAATCCTCTTTTTTTCCATAGCCGTCATGTAACGTTGGTAGTTAGCTATATTAATGAAAATGTTTTGCATAATGGCTTACTACTTAATGGAAAGAATTTGTCCAAACCACAAAATACGGTAAGAGTTTTAACATCTGAATATTTCTTTGAACTGGGATAGATTTTTAAGATTTAAAAATTTTGTATCATTCTTAACTTATCTCTGTTGTGAAAATGAAATCTTTGTTTTATAAGAAAGGGGGTATTTTGAAAATAAAATTTAAAAGCAATTATAAAAATTATAGCTAATAATAATTGTCCTATTTAAATCTGTTTCATATGCATTTCTGTCAGAAGGTGGCAAGATGTTTCAGTAGATTTTTTAGCATTTTTATCTAAAAATGTATATCTAATTTGCTATCAATTTTATATTATTTTGTAAATTTTATTAAAAGTAAGTTTAAAAGTATTTTTTGGATGTCAGATTTTCGGAAATTTTTAATTGTTTTCATAATATAATCTCATAGGTTGGTTATATTTACCATAATATATCTGCACATATAGGCTTCCATAAAGTTCAGGGAATTGAATTATTTTGCTATCATCCCTTCTAATTATTTATATTTAAATACATTGTTTTCAAGGAAGGAGCATGTTTAAATGTTTAGTTGTTACAAACCTTGGTTAAGCTACATGGATTTCTTGTTCCCAAGGAGAATAAAAAAATTCCTGGGTTCTGACAAGCACTGCTTGTATTCATCATACACTTACTGTATGTATTTGGAGTCACAGTGACTCAATGGATTTGCTCACTGCACTAGCATTCTGCAAGTTGTTGATATGCAGGTTCGATTTTGGTCAGGTTTAATTCCTCTACCCTGGGTGTATTTCTCTCTTCTGTATCAGTAAAGCTTTCTGTGTGTATGTCCATTTATTTGACATTGTTTGGTGCAACTTGGCCATGTATGGGCCTTGCACCATAAAACCAACCTGTGTTTATGCAGAATATGTATATGTTAAATCCTTAGGGTGATACTTTTCTTCGAACTGGGTGGCAAGTTGGAGGTTGTGAGTCCACAGCACTGCCCCAATGAGTTTTCAAATTGGTTAGTGAATAATATAGCTGGCTCTCCTGGTGCATTTGGGTTAATCCTAAATGTAGGACTGCCACAGAAGACTTTTTGCTACTATTTTCAACCTTGGCGACTTGGGGTATCTTTTACCTCTTCGAGACACACGATTTTAAAGAAAAAACCCAAGTTGCTCACAATCCTTTATTCACTTATACAGCTTTAAAATAATAGTATAAAACATCAAATAACATGTTTTTTATTATAAACAATTTATTCACTCATAATAAATTTTTACGAAAAAAACCTTTACTATTATGAAAGACAAAAATTCACTGCACTGCACAATTCGCCAACCGTAATCACAAGTGTCAATAACTTACTAATGCTTTTTGGCATGTATAAATTTTTGTTTTCAGTTATTTACATATTTAGCGTTAGTTTATAGCATTGCTAACTCAATGAAAAACTTTAAATAAAATATTAAACTGTATGACTATGAGTAATTTCAACTTTTTGAGGTGAGTTAAATAATATTCCACCATGCATAAAAAGCTAAGCAAAAGGTGGGACAGTTTTTAACCCACCTAACCTCAAAGAGTTAAAAGGAAATTGTCTCAAAAGTTCCTAGTTTCAAAGTTAAGTAAAAGTTTTTGGTGATTTTTTGAAAATTCATTGAAGGTCAACGAACATTTAGTCCTTTTTTTAACTAATAGCAGATGGAAAATGTTTTTGGGATTTTCCTTAGAGAAAATTTTTTTAAAGGACGCCAATTTCGAAGTTTTGGTGCTGAGCCATGGCACCATGAAAGAAAAACATTGTAATTTATGGTTGCTAGATTGTCATGAAATTCTTATTAAGAAAATGTTTAGTTTAATTTTGAAATTTAAATTCCTTATGAGATCTTCAACATCTGTTTCATACGAAACGACAAATTTTGTGTTTTAGCATATTCATTTTGTATCTGGTCAACTAAAATTGCTACTAAAATAGGGTTAAGGAGAAGTCTATTTTGCTGTGATTTTTAAAAATTTATGCTGCTAATGCTATTATTTTGCTTATTAAGAAATTTGATCATTTTGTATCTGATCAACTAAATTGCTGCTAAAATAGGATTTAAGAGAAAACAACTATTTTTAAAAAATTTATGCTATTTCACCAGTGCTTTGCTGTGGCAGACTTCTCTGTGCCACAATGCCTTGAATTTGAAGTCATTATAATCTTTATATAAGTGAGAATTTTCTTTTCAGCTGCCAGTAGCGACTGACTTCATGGAAAGAAGTATTTCAAATCAGCACCAGACCTCCATTAACACTGTTGTGGGAGACACAGATAGCATTGTTTCTGCTCCGTACGCTATCGACCATTTCACCAGGAGCGTCTCGGAGAGAAGTAGCTGCGAGGACGACAGCATCTCTTCCCTGAACAGCCTGAGTGCCACTGATGATACTGTGGTGGAGGTGCGGAAGGAGAAAAAATTTCGGCGGCATTCGAAAGCCGGGAAAAAGAAGAAAATGAGAGACATTCTCATCAACGATGCTAAAGACGAGTATATCAAAGAGAATGTGGATCAAGTGGATGTTGGTAAAGCAAAATTTTTGATGGATTTGGATGAAATGTTGGTAGTTCAGCTTACTTATGTGCAAAGCCCTCTGGGGCATATCTTTAGGTGTGTATAGGCATCACAACCCCGAGGTTCCCAAGTGATCTTTCCTCCCTTTCACTTTTACCCTCACCTACCTTTCTGCCTTTTCTTCCTTCCTCATTGTTTTGTCTGTCTTGTGTTTGGAGCAGCTTCGCTAAATATGGCCCTTGCACCATAAACCCCCCAAACAACCAACCTTTGTGCAAAATTTTCTGTGCATGTTTGAACATAGAAGATGCTGCCCCTTGTTCCCATTTGCATTAAGAAAAGATGGACTATACATTATCTTTATTATTGGGCATAAATTTGTTTTGAATATATTCTGTTGGTGGAATCACAGGTGTGCAGATTCTAGAATGTGAAAATGTTGGCCTAGCTCGTATAGAAGTCAGTGTTTGTCTGCCACCCAGTGGGTCGCAGGTTCGAATTCCGGTTTGCAAGTGCATGGATGTTAGTGATTGTTCTTGTTAGGAGTAGTGGCAACTCACCCCTTGGGTGCTTCACAAGTAGCCAGCAGTTTGCCCCTTGTGCCGAATACCAAATGGTCAGTGGTTAGGATTGGAAAAAAGATTGTCAAAATTTGCAAAATTAGCATCCTTGTCTAGAAGGTCAAAATTGTAACATCAAACACTGCACATGGGATATACTGCTGAGTGATCTATGTTGTTTAAAGTTAAATAGCTATTATATATATTTTACACCTGCTAAATTAAGTCATAATGTTTTTTGTAAATCCATGTAATTCATATTTTTAAATTTTCTGTTTTACATACATATTTAATATACTTGCCAATTAAAGAAGTGTCAAGAGAAATATTAGTCATATTCTTAGTTTTTAATATCTATATAGTTACTTGTGTATAGATTAAAGTTTCTGTTGCTTAGTTATATTCAAGCAAAATTGTAAAATTATATTAAAATTAGCAAATATATAGCAAATATGAATATATAACCTGTGAGTTGGGTAAAACACATGTTAACTAAATTCTGTTAAAAATAAAAAATGCTTTTATTTCCATTTTTACCATTGTTCATCATACCATAAGTGAAATAATTAGTTATTATAGTTCAAATCAAACCTACTATAATTTCTACATGTGTTGAAATCAAACACAAATTATAACCATATTAATAACAAAGCTTAAACACAATTTCTGATGAGCTATATATTGTGATATCAAATCAAAAATAAAATTGGCTTTATGCATAGGCATACATTTTTGTGAAATCGGCTAAAGTATAATTTTTGAGTAGCATATATTGAAACCAAACATCAACTATAATTGTTGACGAATATATTGAAATCATAATTCTTTTGCTAAATTCCATTGTAATTTGAAATATAATTTTCACATACTTATAATTTCATCAATGCTTATATGAAATGTAAAATATTACAAGTGTATTGATTTGCATTATTGCCTCCAGCAACTTCTCTTCCCAGCCACATGAGAACAAAAGAATTAATGGAGGCCAGAAGAAACGAACTGGGCCAAGCTTGGCTCATTCCAGAAGGAGCCTTCCAGAGACTGATGATTCCAACTCCTCAAGTTCCATCCAACACTCCCAGTTCTCCCAACTTCAGTTTTCCCGTGTCCCAAACTATTTCCCAAATGAGTTTGGTTTCGAAAGTGAATAGTTCTTTTGCCAACCAGAGTGCTCACTCTCCGGATGCTGCGCAGGAACCGCTCTCTGTAATTGCCGCTCAGATGGAAGCGGTCGAAGCACCAGTCGATGAAGGAGACTCCTGCAACGTCAGAGAACAGATTCTGAAAGAAAATGATGACATTGAGATTCTGAGTTCCAACTGTGAAGTTGATTGTTGCATTGGCAATCTTCATGGTACTTTGTCCAAAGACAACCTCTCTGACTGTGATATTTATGGGAATAATGATTTATCTTATGTTGCTGATCTTTTAGACCAAGATGAGTTGGATTCAGAGGAAGGTAATGTATACATTTCTCATTTATACTAGACAACTATGATATGCTGCTATTCTTAGTGTGATACATTATATTCTGATTCACAACTATCCTTTACACATGCATGAGCCCTCCGGGACACATCTCCTTTAGGTGTGTACGGGCTTCATGGATCTGAGGTACACTACTGATCTTTTTTCCCCACAGAGTTTACTGTCTCTAGTCAACACAGGGATTGCAGTCCCAGGATACCCAAGCAATCTTTTTCTACTTTCATCCCACTACTCTTTTTCCAATCCCTCTTTTTTCCTTCCACAACATTTTTTTTATTTGATGTTATCTTATGTTTGGCACAATTTGGCCAAATATGGCCCTTGTGTCATAAAACCTCAAAACAACCAACCACATGCATACATGTCAAATGGACTGTTTTTCATTTCATGGGAAACTATTTTAATTTTATATTTATTTTTGCTCAAGCTATTGTTTAAATCTATATGAAACTATTGATGGATTTCAGGTAGCCCATTTTAAGTATATGAAAAGTAGATTTGATTATATGGGGCTTAGAATAGAAGCTCATTAACTGACTTTTGTTAACAATGACAATAAGTCAGATTGCAATATTTTAAAAAGATAAATAAATGCTTATAATTATATTTTTTTGACCTCAAAACTTGAATTTTTCAAACAGCTGTACATTAGATCTTTTTAAAAGTTCTTTAAAAAGATCTTTTTATCAGTTAATGTGTTTCTGGTCTCAGCCAGCAATATATTCATGTTAGAAAGCTAAAACTCAATTTAATTAATTTTTATTAATAAAAAATTCTTTAAATCTAGTGATATGAGTTACACAGATCTAATATGATGACTCAATAATCTTTATGCTTTTACTAGTATCATGCACTTGTTGCAGTCATTCATTTCTATTTTCTAAACCAGGAAATAAATGCAATAGTTTTTTGAATTAATCATAAAAACTTTGCATCTAAAGCACACACAAAAGCATAAATCTTTTAAAATTATATCCAAGATTGATTTATTTTACCTTTTTTAACTTATTGGTAACCATGTGACCATTTTGCCTTGAAATAAGTATAGTTTTCAAACTTGAAGAGAATGCATACATTTTCAACTATCACTAAATATAGTGATTTGATAGTTCCAAAAATCATTTTCATGTTATACGTATTGCATTTTTTTAAGTAGAAACCAATGAAATGAAAGAAAAAGAGAAAAAGTTGTGTATGTAGTAAGAATGTTCCAATTTTAATGCTTTTTAAACATTGACGTCATTTATTCAATACCTGAATTAATTTCAATGACATATTTTAAATGATTCCATACACAATCTGATTTTCTTTTTTTCCATTGAAAAAAATTGAAGAATTAAAGTATTGCTTTATTCGTGGAAAGGAATATTGTGGTATGACTTTTCATATTTTAAAATTTTAATATTTTACAACTGTTTGTTGCAGAGTCTGAAGATTCCATATTTTTCGTCGTAAGACAAGATCAATATTCGAGGTTCGCCCTTTCAGTCAATATTGGGCCAAATTACATTAAAGAAAAAGATGTTCTGTCTGCCAAATTATTAGAAAGACTGGATCTCGAATGCTTGCAATCTGTTGCTACTTCTACCAAAGAAGAGGTTAGCTTACAATATTCTGCCATTTCATATTGAGATAAAGCATTTAATTTACGATTTTCTAACTTTCAATTATTGATCTTTAAATTAATGATGCATAGTGTTGATTAATGACAGGGTTCCCACAGGATTTAAAACTGATGTTTTTTTCTAACTGGATCCATAAGACCCAAGCTTAGCACTTTTTTGCTTGTGCATTTACATGTTTATTTATTGCAATCTGAGAAATGTATGGATGTTAATTCTCGTAGCCATATGAAAATGTCGACTGGTTCAATGAATAATAAGGCAGGTAAAAAATGAACTGTAATAAAAATTCTTCAAAAATTAACTAAACATAAGTTGAGATTAGTCTATCAGCATAATGTCTTCTCAAAATAAAAAGGCTCAACATTTATTTTATTACCTCAATCTTCCTTGATCGCTGCATTCTTAAGATATTTTAATTCGCAGCCAGCATGAGCAGCACTCCTGAAAGAAAAAGATAATTTAATAAGATCCATTGCCAGACCCACGCAACTTATTTTCATATGTACTGTTGCCACCACAGTAGCCTTAAAAAATGAAAAATAGCCTTGAAAAGGCCCATATTTTTCTTTAACTTTAAGAGTGGGAACCATTAACTAATTAAGATGGCAATTAATTTTAAAATTAATTGTGACAACTAAATTAATCGCAACTGACAATTAAGTTTAAAATTAATTGTCAGTTGCAGTTAAAATATTTTGTATTGAACCAGTGATTATTTCCATTACCCCCCAAGTTTATTTTGCGAATAATCCTTGACCTTTACTTTCGATAAAATAGATGGCAGCACATAACCCATTTTTGTAGTGTTATCAATTTTTTGGCACCCCTAATGAGCTGATTCAGCCTATGTATGTTCCATGCTTTCTTTACTTTCATTTAAAACTTACCTTACCAATGCAAAATTTTGTAAGTAATGTATGTACCTATTTGTGCTTTAAATAAATTATGATTAGGAAAACATAAAAAATTGTTTTTGTAATATGCTTTCCTATACCCAACTTATTTCAAACTTACAGATTAGAAAGGTCTTATGATATTTAAAAAATAGATGTATTTTATAAATCTATAGAGAATAGAGTTGCCAAAACATTTTGTACTGTAGTCTTTGAGATGATCAGTATATAATGCACAGTTCTTAAAATATTGACTCCAGTAAATGGTTACTATTTATAAATAGTTTTGAATAGATTTCCTCGTTCAAAACCTGTATCTTTTGTTAAAGGATGGCTCCTGCAGGTGTGAAGTGCTGTTAGAATTTAATACTGTTAAGTTATCCAGACAGAAGAGAGTGTACATATTTGAAGATTTCGAATCAGCAATGGTAATATTCTTTGTGTCATACCTGTTTGTAGTATTCAAATATTCTAGCCTAATCTCATATTTATTTTACTTGTTTTTTAAGGCCATGGCGAAAAAGCTCCAGCCTTTTGCAGATGCAAATACACTGGAAGAAGTCACCCTTGGTGCTCTTGAGGTAAATTTCAAAGATAAAATAGTTTGGCACTTTTTGGTTATCTCCTGTCACATTTTCTTGACAACCATCTTGGAGACAAGAGACATCCTCGGCACCATTTGGATTTTCTTATGGTTTCCGCAGTTTTTCTGTGGCTTTACTTGTTTTATCTAGTAATGGAAACTTATGTCACATTTTTTTTTTAAATCTTTGAATTACAATGTATGGCTACCCATCTTATTTTAATGTTATTGGTTTTATTTTAAAATCAAACTTTATTTTAACGTTACCTCCTGTCTTATTTTGAAATAACTTTAACTTTACACGTCTTATTTTAAATTATTTTGTTTGGTATATATATTTTTATGAGACGGAATTTTACAAATCATGTATTGTGAAACAAACTTTTAAGGAAAGTGGGTTGAAATATACATAACGCTGGGAAATTAACCAATGTCTTTAGCGATATATTGTACAAAATAAATAATTTATTTACTACATATAAATAGTAGAACACATAAGCACAGTAGTAACAACTTAACAAGCACAAGTAAAGACAAACTAAGTCATTCAAAAAAATGTGGAAAGCATAAGTAAATGCAAATGGTGCCAAAATTGTCTCTTTTGTTGCCAAGAAAATGTGACCAGAGATAACAGAAAAATACTTACAGTTTTCAGCACTTATGAAATTTAATATGTATTTCATTTGTCTATAATCATGCTTTTTAACAGTGTGTGAAATGCAAGTCTCAATTTTCCAAGCAAGTAGCAGGCAGAATAGTAGTGAAGGAAAAGAAGCCGGATGAAGGCATATACTCATCAAGTTATGATTCAAGCAAAAGTATGTATTTTTTGAATAAATTAAAAAGTCTCTAATTTCTTCACAAATTGGAAAGAACCTGAATTCTATGTGTATTAAGCTAGCTTGCATTTAGGTGTTAATCGAGCAAACAAAAGATGTTACTCTTAAGTTTTGTATTTGTCTGTTGGAATTTGGTTAATTTAAGATTCCAATGACATTTTATTGATTTGGGTCCTTTTGGTACAAACTTAATTCCCAATCATTAGACAAAAGTGCCTCAAAATTTAAAAATGTATGTGGTTTTATTAAGTTTATTATCTATAGTATAGTACTTGTTTTCCCATGTAATGCTTATTTGTGTGTCTGTTAATTGTAATATTATTTAGATAAGTTCACACAGAAAGAAAAAAATTAAATGTGTACAACTTAAATTGGGTTAACAAGAAAGTTAACAAGAAATTTTCCTTATTACTTTTTAAAGAATAGGTTTCATAATCCTAATTAAAATCATGTTTTGACATTTTTAAGACCTGCAACTAGGAAATTAACTGATATAAACAATTATTATTCCTGAATAGTTTGAATTTGATAAATGTCTACCTTAATCCTCTGAGTGTTGCAGGACTTCCATATAGTGTAGTATTACTATCATCGACCTAATGAAATAGACGGAGTATATGTACTCAGCTTAGTGCCATTTCTTCCGGTCGCTCGGTTTGAAGATCTGTCATGTGGTTGTGGAGAAAAACATTAATTCTAATGTGGGACATATTATTGATTGGTTGAAGTGATTATCCAGCGTGATTAAAAACACTAGTTTGTGCTTTCATAGCCAATCGAATCAAGTTGATTCGTAAGCCCACGTGGCTTATTCTTAGATCTTATGACAGAGACTGTCCAAATGCTCTGGCCACGGTAGCCCGATTGGAAGAGGAACGGATTAGGGTTGCAAGTTCAAATCCAACCAAAGACTGTCATGTACAAGGGGGCTGGTACATGTTAAATCTGCCATGGCCTCAAATGTCCTTGGTGTAATGTGGAAGTTTGGAGAGTGGGGTGCCAGCTCAGATGTAACCTCATCATCTGACCGTGGTTCGAAATTACATGGTGTCCTCGATCTTTCTCTTCAGGTTTGATCCCGGACTGTTGTCAATAGCCCATTGTATTGCTCCAGTGCGACGTTAATTAAAATACCTACCTGTCCACAAGCTGTCTTGATTAGAAGGTCAATGATTGTGCTATTACCCTGTATCATATTTTATATCTAAATAACCACATCTGTTGTTTGAAAGAAACAACCTATTGGTCGAGAAGGTCAAAACTAGTCAGAAGTCATACAGGGAAGACTGCAGGTTGAAGAATGGATATATGCATGTGAACCCATCAGAGGGTTAAGAATTAGTGTTAAATTAACCATCCAATCTTATTATCATTATTAAAAAAAATCTTAAACCTGCAATTTGCATGTTTTTTTGAATAAGTTGGTTTTATTGATTCACACAGAATACCTGAGAGAAGTGGATGCTTGCCCCAATTGTGGAAGCCATATTCTGATCAAGATGGACACCTTCCCAATGCCAGGTGCTTTCACCCCTCCAGCAACTGCTTTTCAAACGAACTCTACCAAGGGCTTCTCTAACAGTTCTCCTCACAACATGTCTCCCACTTCAGATGGTGTTCTGGCCAGCCTATTTACATCAATGAGAATTTCTCCTATTTTAAAAAGGTATGCTTTTCTTCAACATTAGAAATTATTAAATGACTTATACGAGTACCATGGTTTAAAAAGCCTTAACAAGTCCTCTTTGCATTTTAGTTTTTAGGAACCTTTTAAAAGCCATAAAAAAAAATTTAAAGTACTAATTTTTTACTGTTGCACTTATACTTTACTAAATTTTGTTTTAACAGGATTCAAGAGAACATCAGTGACACTTGAACAAAATCAAATGTCATTGATTTGGGTTTCAGTGGGTGTAAGAAGACTTGTATAGGAAGGGAGTAAATTATAAACAGATCTGGCAAAAAGTCTTCTGATATATGCCCTCAGGGGCACATCTTTAGGTGTATACAGGCTTCATGTACCTGAGGTACCCTTGTGATCTTTTCTTTTCACATGGGGTTTACAGTCTTTAGTAAACACAAGGGTCATACTCCTAGGACACCCAAGCGATCTTTTTCTGCTTTCATCCCACTTCTCCATTCTCCAATCTCTTTTTTCCTCTTTCATGACATTTTTGCCTGGTGTTGTCTGTCTTGTGTTTAGCTCAGCTTGACCAAATATGATCCTTGTACCATAAAATTCAAAACCAGCCATCTCCTGGTATATATTCCTATTGCCACAAGGGGTCACAGTGCTCAGTGGGCTCGTCCACCATGCTAGCAACCTGGAAATTGTAAGCTGCACAGGTTCAATTCCTCCCTGAGTAGATTTCTCTCTTGTGTGTCAGTAAAACTTTTCTCACGCATACATTCATTTTCCTGACGTTGTTTGGTGCAGCGTGGACTAACAGCCCTCGCTCCATAAAACCCAACCAACTTGTTGCTACAAAAAGATGGCAACATGCAGTTGTAGTTAACCTGAAAGGTCCAGAAAACGATCTTCAAATGGGGATGTAACTGATGATTCTCTGGGAATTCATTTTCTTAAAACTAGATTTACAGTTACTGGGAAACTGAGTGTTTATTTCAATATTTTTTATCCTCATTAATCTTTAACCCTTTAAGTAGTTTTGATGAGAGATCCAACCAATTTTGCTAATGATGAAATATCTCATCATCAAGATATTGCCAATTTTTTTATGATGAGATCAAGATCTGGTTATTTTCTTCTAATGACGAGATATCTCACCTATCAAGATCTGATCAATTTTGCTTATGATGAGATACCTTATTGGGACAACCACTAGGAGGGTTAATAAATATAGCCTCAAAAATGAAAAATAAGCCTTAGGAATTGTCTAATTTTTCTTTCCCTTAAAGAGTTAAAACCCTGAAAACCTTCCTAAAAAAAGTGTTCCAGATGATTAATTTTTGCATGTTTATTATGCACATTTATGATGTAATTTTTATTATTTCTATGTAAGCAAATTTATTTCTGACATAAGGGGTTCATATTATTTTGATATTGTCATTAGAATAATCATGTAGTTATACAATGTATACATTCAATGTGTACAATAATATAGGGATACATTCAATTTTTTTTACTGAAGTTGTGAAGTTAATAAATGGTTTATCAATTATTTTTTTATTTTTCAGGAAGTCTATTGCTGTAGTGCCAAATGATTTAACTCAAAGTAATTAAAGTTTTATGTATTCTTTTAATTGAAGTTACTAAAATTAACTTTATTTTAAATTATGAGATTTAAAGGAGATGATGCAAGAGAAGTTTTAAAGAACAATTTATATTTTAAAAACTTGAACATTGTTATTTAGTAATCTTAAATAATAATAAATAGGGAAAATTAATTGAGTTTTGTTTATGCATTTTGATTTGTGAAAACAAAACAATGATATTAAATATGTATCAAATATAATATAAAATAATATTAAAAATATATTTTCTCTAATAATTTTTTTCAATTATTGCTTGTCTAATATTTTTAGTGTATCTGAAAACCATAGGCTTGTTAAAAATATTTTAACTGTCCAGATGCAAAATATCAATTGTGTGTTAATCAGGATATGAAAAAAAATCATGATTTAAACAAATGTTGGATTTATTTGATTTAAATCAGATTTTTTTATTTAAATAGGATTTTTATGATTTTTATTAATTCCTTCCCCTACAAGCTTAAATTTGTTAGACATGAGGCATGCAAATTACAGTGAAGTTTCTAGATAGTTTTGATTTATTTAAACATTAATATTTTTATATAAAACATTAATGTATTAAGAAATATAGCTGGGTAAATTTTGAAAGATTAAAATGTGACATAGGAATTAATGAAGTAAATCACATGATAGAGTAAATGGAATAAAGCCAAGCATGAGCAAATGTTTTCTCATCTGGTTCTCAAGTGTTTTAGATTACTTTGAGTTTAATTCATAACCAGTTACGTGAAAGTTTTGGACCTGGATAAATAAGGTTGCGGGTTCCCACCGATTTAAGAATTTTTTCCATACCATATTAAGAATTTTTTCAATCATACAAATTTCAGAATTTTTTTTGCATTATATATTTATCATATATGAATAAAACGTTTTGAATTACTTTAATTATTTTGTTATAAAATAATTCATTGGTTCAAGACTTGCTTGAGAAAAAATCATGTCACCATTATAAAATAAAAGGAGCTTGCATTATGAAAAAATTCCTACTTCTCTTTAATATTTAATTTGCAAAAATAACTTATTGGTGAAAAAATTGTTATTTAAAAATGAGACGACATGAAAATACGTAAATTTGAAATCAAATATGCCTATTTTACAAATTCATTGGCCATTGACAAGTATTTCATAGGTATATTCCAAGCACATAAACAGGGTTTTTACATAACACAAGAAAATGAAGCTTTTCTCTATGAACAGCATAGAACAAGTGTAATGGCATCCCCCAGGTAATGCCAATTCAGTGGAGTTTGCAATAAAAAATTTATCATTCCAATCATAATCATTCAAATAAGCTTTCCCCGCTTCAATCCATAATCTTTCTCAACATACTCAATTATCAGATAAGTGAATTAACTTTTACATTCCAAATTTCAATTCCATAAATATTGAATAGTTATTCTAGCAGTGTGAAGAATGCTAAGGGATTAATACATAAAATTTCCTAATAAATTCAAATACGAATTAACCAATATATTACAAAAACAATGAAACTTAAAATTCCCAATTATAAAGATTTATGTGCAAAATTGGAATGCTTTTGGGATACTGCAGAAAATCTTTTTCTTGTGAGTATTTTTTATGGACTGACTACAAAACTAAATAAATAACTAGAACACTTTAAAAAGAAAGCAAATTGCCATTTTTAATAATTTAAGTGAATATATTTTGAGTATCTTCACTCATCACATGTAGAATGGTTTAAAATTGGCTATGTATAATTTAATCACACGGAATGTTTAAAACAAAACCAACACTGATGAGCAGGCTTCTGAGTGACCTATTGGTCAATGGCCCAAGATGGAAATACTTCTGGTAATTATGATCTCAATCAGCAAATACTGTTATTTAGTGTCTTGAAAGGAAGAATGATTTTCAATATAATTTTGAGGTGAACTCAGTACGAGCGAAGTTATAAACTGATTTGAATAAAATAACATGCATCTTGTTCAGTTATTCCATTTTCAATATTATTAAACTTAACAGGAAGAAAAAGAAAATTCGAAATTTTGATTTAAATCAATGATTTTTTGAATAAAAATCATTAAATCATGATTTAAATCAAGCTGATTTAAATCTGCATACCCTGGTGTTAATATTTATGTATCTGAAGAAAGAAAATACCTTTTCATTTCTTTGTTTAAATTGTTAATCATTGCTGAATAGTGAGACAGTTGATAAGTCAATAATTCAATTATACTGTAGCACAGTTTGTATATATTAATTATTGGGGCAATCCGCAGTAACGTATGAGAAAATCACAGTTTTAATTGGGAAAATGGATGCATCTTTTATTCCTTATGAATCAAATTTTTTTTATCTTAAGCCGTCTTCACTTCAAATAAGTGTATCCAAATTTTTGGGTATATCTGTCCTTTTTTTTACAAAACGTGTCTATTATCAAGTAATTGCATATGAAACATCTCAATGTGACCAGAATGATAACAGATACAACTATTTCTATGACTGATTGCCTCAGGTCACAGGTAGAATGCCCCTACTGAAACTTGGGGAGGTCAAAAACAGTTATCACTGTGACTTTTATTCATTATATGGCTTTACTTCTGTAAGAGGATTTGTTAAGTTCAGCTGTTGATTTTGCTTTACCAGGACAAGCCTGAGAACATAGTCACCACTACAAAAATTAGCTTATAAATAAAATAGTATATATAGCAGTTTAAATCATCTCTACTATGTACTTTTTGGTAGACAAAGTTGCACTGTTTTTCACTCGTCTTACTAAATTGGTGATTGATGGAGTGATTGTATGCCCACTTTCAAAAAACAAGCTAGATGATGCTAGTGATAAATTCAAGATGCCGCTCATCTCATCTGATGCACACTTTGGTGGATGATGTTGATTAGTTGACACCAAGTTGAGTAGTTGAATTGCTAATCAATTCGAACAATTGTCTGAAGCCCTGTGATAATAGACATTGCTTCTATTCCTATCACAACTTCACTCCTGCTCACTCTATAAACATTCAGCCTCATTTTTACAAACTGTCAGCTATACTCGCCCATGGCTGCTAAAGGCAACATTTGACAGGAGTATGCACGTTATTTTAATACAGCTCTCACTGCTCCTGGGATTGGCAACCAATCAATTAGAAGTAGCATCTATCGAATTCAGTCACTCTAAATTCTGGAGGGGTAGTATTGTGGTGAACTTAAGCCACCACTACAAAAATTAACTTGTAATACAATAGTACAGCATTAGCATATATGAATGACTGGATTTTAAACATTTATATTTTCAAAACTATTAATCAGTGATACTTGAACCTTTTGTAACACGACAAACATCTAATCTGTAATGAAGTTCGTTCCACACATTTTGCAGTTTTACACTGTCAACGTGTCTTAATGCAGTACTGATGTGTTCTTTAAGTTTAGTGAGTGTTTTGGCAATGGTGATTTATAAACAAGATCTTTGATGTAACCCCATAAAAGAAGTCACATGGCGTAAGATCAGGGAATCTTGGTGGCCATGCGAATAAAGGTAAATCATTGTCACCCGCATGTCCAATCCAGCATTGTGGAAGCTCCTCGATTTCTAAATGCACGCTGCACAGAAATAACCGAAGAAACCCTTGCATATTCTAATACACAAAAACTTTTCATTGTCGCCATTTTCAATTTCAATCACCGTGTTCTAGTGGAGTGCTGCCATCTATTGAGCGATGTTGAAAAAAAATTGGAATGTTTTTCTTTATTTTTCATGTATTACTGATTATATTATGTGTAATAGTTTTGAAAATATAAATGTTTAAAATCCGGTCATTCGTTTGTGCTAACCCTGTATATTATAGCAGTAACCCAACTCCACATTGGACCACTGTAGCCTGGTTAGAAGAGTAACAGATTAGCAACTGGAGGGTTGTGAGTTCGAATTCAACCAAAGACTCATGTGCAAAGGGGCTGGTGCACATTAAATCTGTCAAGGTCTCCAATGTCCTCACATTGGCATGGTGTAGAAAGTTTGGAGAGTGGAGTGCCAGCTCAGGTGGGACCTCGTCATCTGACCTTGGTTCAAAATTACGTTGTGTTGTCCTCTGACCTTTCTCTTCGGGTTTGATCCCGTTCCGTCACCAGTAGCCCATTGTGTTGCTCCAGTGTGACGTTAATTAAATTATATATCCAACTCCACATTGAAGACTTTTTGATAGACATAGTTACACTTCCTTTCATGCATCTTGCTAAAAGCCTAATGTTGTTTTTACATAACAAAGTTTTGGCTTAGAATTTTGTGAAAATCATCAGAACATGTGCTCTGCTTATTGTTTTAGGAATGAAAAATGGGTTTGGCACCATTACAAAATTGTTTTGTACATTTTGAATGAGTGATAATTACATTCTCATGTTTTATTATATTTGTTTAAGGCCTAGGAATGCCAACTGTGAGTGAAATGAATCAAGCTCAGAGTAACAAGGCAGAGGACTCTGGGGAGCCAATGAGACGGATATCGAGCGATATGACGATAATGAGCAATACGAGTCAAAGCAGTATAGCTATCATTCCAGATCCCGAAGTGAATCTTCACACAATTCTGGAGAGAAATTCATTGTCTTCTATGTGAGTAAAATACCTTTTCAGGTGTGACGAATTGTCTATGTGATTTTGTGAAATAATTCTCAACTTAGTGTCCAAGTGTACAGAGTATATTTTAAGGATAAATTCTTAAAACATGGGAATGAATAATTTGTTAGAATACTAATTAGAAAATTATTTTTCTGCTGGTACTAATATTTCAACACATAAGTATTCTCCACAATTTTAGCTTTATTCTTATGATTATTCATAAAAGAAATTTCTTAAACTGTAAAATTAAGTAAATTAAAACAGAATACATTTTAAATCAATATCTTAAATTCTATTTTTAGCACCGTGGTAGCCCAGTTGGTAGAATTTCAGATTAGCAACTAGAGGGTTGTGAGTTCGAAACTCAATCCAATCAGAAACTCTTGTATATATATTGAATCTGTTGTGACCTTAAATGTCGTGTTGGCGTCGTATGGAAGTTTGAGGAGTGGGGTATCAGCTCAGGTGTTTACCTTGTCATCTAAATGTGGTTCATAATGATGAGGTGTAGTCCTCAGATATTCTGGATTTGTACACAACCTTTCTGGATTGATCCTGGATCCTGTTGCTTTTAGCCCATTGCTCCAGTGTGATGCTAATTCAACTACCTACCTTAAACCTTCTGGTGCCTTCATAAAATAGTGAGCATTAAAACACTATTGTAATGTTTTCGAAGCAAAATGATGAGTTCAAATAGTCAGGTTCATGTTTCTTCAAAAATAATTTCTTGCTTTTTAGATAATTCTTACAACTTACTGTTATTTTTCTGATACTGATAATAGAAATTAATATAACTTTACTGAATGTTTGATAATATGTATGAAAATAAAAAAGGTTATAGAGGTAGGTAGCACAACACAGTATGTAATAATAAATTATTTTGAACATTTTTTCATTAAATTTATTTCGGTTTTTATTTTATTTATAATTTTTATAATAGAATGGATTTTTGTGTAAACCCTTTCATGTGATTGTCAAATGGGGAAAACTGATTTTTTTTCAAATTTCAGATCACCTCCGATTTCTCAGGATAGCACATATTACAGAGTTAATAACACTTCTGAATCAGAAGGACAGTCAGAAAATATTGTCTCTGGTAATGATTTTCTTTCCATGAATTTTCCACTTTAAAAAAATTCAATGAAATATAAATGATGTTTTACTTGACCCTCCAAACGGTACACCCGAACAAGCTCGGAATATTCAGTTTGAATATAACTTGAAAAAATTCCCTCCCTGCAAGCAGCAGACCCGAAATATTCAGCCATCTCACGGACTCCGGACATCTCGCACCACGAAATATTTGAGGTATGCCACTACAATGAAGGGCTTGCGGTAACCCGGTTAGAAGAGAAGTGGATTAGCAATCGGAGGGTAGGGAGTTCGAATCCACAACCAAAGACAGTTGTGTACAAAGGGGGCTGGTGCACGTTAAATCTGTCATGGCCTCAAATGTCCTCATGTTGGCATGGTGTGGTAGTTTGGAGAGTGGAATGCCAGCTCAGGTGTGACCTCGTCTTCTGACTGTGGTTCGAAATTACGTGGTGTTGTCCTCGGAACTTTTCCTTTGGGGTTGATCCCAGACCGTCACGAATAACCCATTGTTTTGCTCCAGTGCGATATTAATTAAAGTACCTACCTACCCACTACAGTGAAATCTCACCGAATTGTACTCGGGCATGCCGCTAAGAGGGTTAATATTATTACTTAAAAAATCTTAAAATTGAAGGATTTTGTGCTGCACATGATTAGGTGGTATTCAGATGATTGCAAATCTCGTTAAGAGTTTAATTTAACTCTAGAACTACCAGCTTTAAACATAAAGTGTGTATATGTTCTATTAATGACAAAATGGGTTATTTTGATCCATTTGAGCAAACTAGTGTCAACCCTTCAAGTGGTTGCAACGAGATATCTCATCCATCAAGATCTGACCAATTTTGCTAATGACCAGATATCTTGTCATCAAGATCTGGTCAGCCTTTTTTCTAATGATGAAATATATTGTTCACCAAGATCTGCTTAGTTTTGCTAATGACAAAGTACCTCTTCAAGACAACCATAAGGAGGGTTAAGATAACATTTTGAAGTTTTCTTTAGTACGTAAGTGTTTAAGAAATGAACTTCTAGACTTTGCTTCTATTTTTCAACCTTGGTGACTAGGGATATCTTTTTAAGCAAAATCCTCTCAAAAGCTACTAAATAAAAATGTGTGCCAACTTTTCAAAAATTTTGACGACTGTTTTTGAAAATTCCCCAAATGTCAACGAAAAGTTAGTCATTTTTTGAACTATTAGAGGACCAACATTTTTTTGATTATTTAGAGAGAAAATTTTACAAGGGACAAGAAAATTTTCTAAGGGACGTCAATTTCAAAGTTTTAGCACCAAGCGATGGCAACCATGAAAGAAAACATCAGGATCTGTGGTTACTATATTGTCATGAAAAACTTATTAAGAAAATATCTAGTTTTTCAATTTTGAAATTTAAATTTCTTGCCCAAATCTCCAATGTCTGTTACATACTTAATTAGCACATTTTGTGTTTCAGCCAATTAATTTTGTATCTGTACAACTAAAATTGCTACTGAAATAGGGTTTTAAAAATTTATGCTACTATTTCACAAGTGCTTTGGCTGAGGCAGCCCTATGTTCTAAAAGTTATGCTTATTCAAATATTAGCAAAATCCTCACAATTTATTTTTATTGTATCAAAACTGTTAAAAATTTCTTATAATCATCTTTCAGTATCTAAGGATGTGCAGCAAAAGGAAGCAGAACTGCCAGAATTAAATGACAATGAGCCTGACTTCTATTCGTTGACAGAGAGCTCCACCAATGCTAGTGCCAAAAATTGCAAGACTAATGAAATTTTATCGAGCGGTTCTGAAAACTACATGTCCCCTTCTAAGAGCAGTGGATCCGAAAAACCAAATGAAAATGCTGCATCGGAATCAAAAGAAGTGGATGAAGTTTCCCATCTGCTTAATATTTTAGGTGAAAAGAGGACTATTACTCATGAAGCTTTTTCTGAAATTGATCACAGATTAAAGCTACATTTAGAAATCAATATTTTCAAGGATGACGAAGAACTGAAAGCTTGTTTGCAAGTGAGTTGGTGTATTTCGTATTAATTTGCAAGTGGAGTATCAATTTCGTAGTAAACTTTGAATCGAATCCAGTGTTTCAATTTTTTGCGTTAGGTTATAAAAATATTTTAAAAATTTAAAAAATGTATTCAAAAGTGACTAATTTTTTAAGGGGAAAATATTAAAAGCTAAGCACAACTTAATTTTAATAAAAATCAGGCTGTATTAACTTCGTTTTTAAATTTCTGCTTTTCGTGTTTTCAATCATGTTATGTCCATAATCTGATGTCGCCATGTGCATTTTACACAGCTTTGGCAATGTTGATTATTTTATCGTTGTAAAGCTGTTCTTCAGGATGGCAATTGATGATTTGAAGAGCAGCTACTATTGCAGGGTGGATGAATATGTGATTAGGAGTGAGTTCAACACCCTGACAGTTACAATGTCTATATTTTCTGGTTCCATCACTGTTAATTTTCATGCCTTTAAATGTCCTGTTCTCCACTGGATATTGTTGGTGGTTTTTCTGTGTTAATTTCACAAATTTGTTTCATTTTAATTTTTTGATATGATTTTGAATTTCACCAAAGCATTAAAATCAGTAAGTTATTCATGTTTCTGCATCATTTATTTCCTAACAAAATGAGTCAAATCTATAGCTCCTTTGGGTTTATCTGATAGTTGTATTTTTCAACACATGTCCATACATGTACTAAAAATGCAACAATTATGTCTCCTTATTCACCTAATTGTTCAATAAACAACCCAATACAAGCAGCATATTTATGTTCTTTTCTGCTTTTGACCAATCTTTTGTAAATTTATATTCAATTTTATACTCTAAGTGTGCATTAGATATAGTTGTATTGTTTGCTAATTAAAATTAAGTCTCAGGTTCTAGATATAATCAGATTGAAACGAAGATAATCACTGAAAAAAGTTGTGAATTAAAACCTGTTTTATATTACTAAAATAAGTAACAATTATCACAGTACTTCTCTTCGTTATATGTTAAATGCTTCCTACTCAAGCTATTAACATTGACGTGACAAACCTTTTAGCACTTGGAGTTGGTGGTTATCTAAAGATATGATCATATCTCACTTCTGTTAAGTGTTTGACAATATTTTAATCTGATTAATGTATCTTGCTGTGTACATTCCTGTTAGTTGTAGACGGTGTAGGTTCGATTCCGGCAACTTATTATGGATGTATTTCTCTTCAGTGTCAGTATTACTTTCCTTGTGTGGATGTTCATTACTTGATGTTGTCTGTCTTGTGTTTGGCACAGTTCGGTCAATAGGGCCCTCCCACCATAAAAATTCAACCAACCATACTGTACTAATATAAATTTAATTTTTTCATATGTGAAATCATTCATTTTTAGATGAATAACAAAATTGAAAACTATTTTTAACCTATTCATTTGCATCATATAAAAATGTTACTTATTTTTTTGTAATATTACTTCCTTTTCAGACTTCTATAGTGCCTTTATCAACAGGTGATGAATTTTTGGGTTTGTTTGCCATTTCTTCTAAGGAAATGTATGTGATCAAGTTCCTGCCAGCATACAATTTAAATCTTCAACTCAAGTAATGCCTTTTTTATATTTACCCCTTTTTAAATTAAGATTAAAAAACTGAAATTTCTCGATTATTTACTGTAAGTTGAAAAGATATTGCACCGAACTTCAATGATCCAAAAGGCTTTCATTTCCAGTTAATTTAGAAATGTATTGTGCTTTAATCGGGGTTCCCACAAGCCTTAGAAAGGCCTGATTTTTTCATTTGAATTTTTTAAGGGCCCTTAAAAGACCTCAATGTTTGCCAAAAGTCCTTAAAAATCTTAAAAAACTTCAGTTTTTGCAAGAATACCATGTAACTTATTTCACATCCATTCGAAAACCAAGTCTTTGTACTTGTCCGAGCTCAAGTGTCGTCTAAAATTGACGGCATGATATTTATAGAATAAAATGATATTTATAGATAAAAATGGATGTTCTTAAAACTAGGTCTGTGAGACCCAAACGTAGTAGTACTTGTGATAGTTCCTTCACCTGCGTGGGCTGCAGTTGCCCGGTTAGAAGAGTAACTGATTAGCAACCGAAGGGTTACGAATTCGAATCTAACCAAAGACCGTCATGTAAAAAAGGGGCTGGTGCATGTTAAATCTGTCATTGCCTCAAACATCCTCACGTTGGCTCGGTGTGGAAGTTTGGAGAGTGAGATACCAGCTCAGGTGTTCTTGTCATTGGCCCGTGGTTCAAAATTATGAGGTGTTGTTTTTGGATCTTTCCCTTCGGGATTGATCCAGGACCTTGCCAATAGCCCATTGTGTTGCTCCAGTGTGATAATTAAAATACCTACCTACCTTCATCTGTGCACTCATGGGTTAACCCTCCTCTTGATTTATCTTCATGTCAAAAACGGTCCTGTAGTGTCCAACCTCTGGTGCAAAAACCTGTTCCAAACTCACTAGTTCTGGGCAAGAAGCTATTTATTTTTTCTACTTGGATCTTTATTTCCCTCTTGGAGTAATAGGGCACTTTTGTCTTGATGAGGTATTTCATTAGCAAAACTGACCAGATCTTGAGTGAGATATTTTGCTGAAAGACTTGAAGGGTTCATCTGTTGTGATCTATGTGAAATGTAGCCTTAAAAAATGAAAAATAGTTTTGAAAAGGCCCTAATTTTTCTTTAACTTAAGTGGTTACTCTTTTAATCAAGAGGTATGAATCTGTTGATGTAAAAACATTTAATCACAATATTTCATACATTGCAAATCAATCTAATTATTACATGTGTTAATAATTTATTTCAGTGAATCTATAGAGAAAGCAATACAAATTGTTCATTCCACTCCTCTGAGCCAACTGAGCCAAGTCAAGGTTATACTTGGCAGCCAAGGACTGACGATAGCTTTCGGACCTAATGCTCGCGTGTTTACTCTAGTGATAAGAGATGCTGATATTTGCAACTCTTTTACATCACTTCTCTCAGGTAAATCATTTCAATTTTATTTTCTGTACTAGTATATCCAATTCTATGTTTTATACCTTGTCTTATATAAAACATCATATATTTATTTGCAGTAGTCCTTGGTCTTATGATTTAGAGATTAGATTTAAATAAGGCTTAAAATTAAATTTAAAAAGTTTTAAACTTTAATGTGCTGTAATGCTGGCTGGTAGCCTAGTGATTAGCATTCTGGCCATGGGCTTAAATCTCAGTCAATGCATGTATCTTTTTAGTGATTTGGAATCCACTTTAAACCATAGGTCCTGGTCTACTCAGCACTTGTGTAACAAAAAGTGACTTGTGACCAAATAATCAATTTAATGTAACAAGCACAGTATATTTTGTAAAGCTCTAATACTTGCTCTTTGATAATACATATATACAGGCCGCTGTAGCCCAGTTGTAAGAGTAACGGACTAGCAACTGGAAGGTTTCAAGTTCGAATCCAACCAAAGACCATTGTGTACAAAGGGGGCTGGTGCACATTAAATCTGTCATGGCCTCAAATGTCCTCACGTTGGTGTGGTGTAGAAATTTGGAGAGTGGGGTGCCAGCTCAGGTATTGTCTCGTCATCTGACCGTGGTTCAAAATTATGTGGTATTCTTGGATCTTTCCCTTTGGGATTGATCCCGGACTGTCGCCAATAGCCCATTGTGTTGCTCCAGTGCGATGTCAATTAAAAATATCTTCCTTGATTATATATACATCCAGAAACTACACAGAAAATTGAAATATGTACTAATCTGATAACGTTTGTTAAAAGTGTAAAAATATGAAATTTATAAAATTAGATTTGTTCAATAGTTAGAAGATTGTAATTCAGGGCTGCCACAGGCAACTTTTTGCTCCAATCTTGGCGACTAGAGGCATCTTTTGGCAAAAATCATTTCAAAAGCTGCTATTTAAAAAAAATGTGGTGACTTTAATAATTCATTGTGGGTCATCGAAAATGTAGTCCCTTTTTAACTAATAACAGACACAAAATGTTTTGAATTTTTCTTAAGGGTGACAATTTTTCAAGGAACATCAATTTAGAATTTTTTGGCACCAAGCTGTGGTAAACATGAAAGAAAAACATCAGAATCTGTGGTTGATAGACTGTCGTGAAAACCTTAAGAATATACACTGCTGGCCACCCAAATTGCAACACCAAGAAAGACAAGAGATATCACAACAAAATTTATTTTGTAGATAACATGTTGACCAAGTATCAAATGATTAAATTTATAGACTTCTGTGAAGTGTGGTTCCTGCCAAAATCAGTAGCCAGAGTAGCCGCCATTGTTGGAGATCACCGCTGCCACACGCCTCGGCATTGATTCAAAGAGACTTTGGATGTGTTCTTGGGGTACAGCAGACCAAGCAGCTTCCACACGTTGCCAAAGTTGATCTGGTGTGGCAGCTGGGGATGTATTCTGGGTCAATCGTTGAGCAACCATGGACCACATGTTTTCTATCGGCGAAAGATCCGGAGAGCGAGCTGGCCAGGGAAGCAATTCAATCTGGCGATTGACGAAGAACCCTTGGACAATGCGTGCCACGTGTGGTCGCGCATTATCCTGTTGAAATATGGCTGTGGGCAAGCCCTGAAGGTAAGGAAGGACAACTGGCTCCAACACCTCGGAGATGTAGCGCTGGCTGTTTAAAGTACCGGCAATGCGTACTAGAGGAGTGCGAGAGTGATATCCAATACCGCCCCATACCGTAATACCCGGTGCAGGACCAGTGTGGCGGTGCATAACGCAGCTGTTCAGCATCCTCTCTCCACGGTGTCTCCAGACTCGAATCCGACCATCGTGGTGTTGCAGACAGAAGCGTGACTCGTCAGTAAAGACAATTTCATTCCATTCTGCCGTCCACATCCTTCTTTCATCGCACCATTGGCGGCGGAAACGTCTGTGGTTCTGCGTCAAGGGTAGACGAAGCAATGGACGTCTTGCGGACAGACCACTCTGCTGTAAACGGCGTCGAATGGTACGCGCAGACACTGGATGATGCGGTACAGATTGAATGTGCTGTGCTATGGTTCGTGATGTGGCTGAGCGATCCGTCACTGCCATACGCACAATATGCCTGTCATCACGTGAAGTGGTGCACTGAGGTGGATGCGATCGAACACGTCGGTCCGTCGTACCCTCCTGCATCCAACGATCACATATCCGCATTACAGTTGTTTGGTTTCGTCCAACACGACTACCGATTTCCCTGAAAGATAATCCACAATCTCGGTAGGCCACTATCCTTCCTCTGTCGAACTCGGATACTTGATCAAAAGATGATCGCTGTTTTCTATGAGGCATAATTGATCGTTTTTTTGAAAAAACCACAAGAAAAACACAATTGCCGTACTTGAAATCGTCGAAATCTCCAAGCCTTAAATAGCGCTTTGAAGTGGCGCCACAGGCGCGCGTGATGTGCGTCTGCGCTGAAATTCTAATCATTTGCATATCTCACCTCCGCTAATGCATGTTGTAAATTTCATATTATTTGCATGCTTCCTTCAGGGTGTTGCATTTACGGTGGCCAGCAGTGTATTTAGTTTTATAATTTTGAAATTTAAATTTCATGGCAAGATCTTCAATGTCTGTTTCGTACTTAATTAGCACATTTGTGTTTTAGCCAATTCATTTTGTATCTGGACAACTAAAATTGCTATTAAAATAGGGTTTAAGAGGAGACATTTTGCTACTGTTTTTAAAAATTTATGCTACTAATGCTACTATTTCACATGTGCTTTGGCAGCCCTGTTGTATTTACCAAAATTGAGGAATTCAGTTTCAATTATATTTCATTCATTTATTCTGCATTTTCTAATGTTTCCAGATTTCGTTGAAGAGTATTGTGAGAAAGTTGAGTTTTTGTCCTCTGCAAATGAAACTTTGTTGGCGATGAAAGAATCGGTGTTTTCTTCTTCTGTGGAGTCTGACGAAATGCCAGAGATTTTGCTGCATCTCTTTGCTTTTTGGTGGGACAGCCGAACGCAAGGTCAGATTTTACTTAGTTTTGTTTCATAATTTTTCATTTTGAGGATTGAAGGGTATGTTGACTGATATTTCTTTCGAGTGCAAAGCTTTTAGTTTATTTATAGAGCTTTAGAATTAGAGTGATGAAAATCCAGCAATGGGGAGGCGGTTGCAGTAGTCCTGTTCAAAGAGTAGCAACCAGTGGGTTGCCAGTTTGAGACTCGATTCAACCAAAGACTATCTTGTAGGTGGGGACTGATACATGGTAAATCTGTCGTGGCCTCAAATGTCCTTGCTTTGGCATGATGTGGAAATTTAAAGAGTGGGATGCCAGCTCAGGTATTGACACTGTCATCTGACCATGGTTCAAAATGACGAGGTGCTGTCCTCGGATCTTTCCCTTAGGGATGGATCCTGAACCATTGCCATTAGCTCGTTGTGTTGCTCCAGCGTGATGTTTATTGAACTACCTATCCAGCATTAAGGGCTAGTCAATAATTATCTGCAAAGCAAATTTCAGCTTTAGTTCAATAAAAATAGACAACTTACAATGTCATTTTTAATATATTCCCCTCACTTTTCAATGCACATGTTTAATGTTACATAAGCTTTTTTATGCTCAAAAAAAGATTTTTCTGCTGAACAAAGGCATGCATGCACTGATTTCAGTTCCTGAATTGTGGTGAATGACGTACACTATTAATCACTTGTCAATTGTGTAGTGAATGGTCATTTGACTTCATGCGTAACAACTGTGTGACTATTTGAACTTTTCAATCCATGTGTTGCGACTAAACTTCTGTTCCTGTACCCCCTCAGGGGCAAATCTAGGTTTGTACAGGCTTCACAAACCCGAGGTACCATAGTAGATCTATTCATTTCCCATAGGGTTTACTGTCTCTGGGAGTGACCTCAGGATGACCAAGTGATCTTTCTTTACTGTCTCCTCTCTTTGGCACAGCTTGGTCAAATATGGCCCTTGTGCCATAAAACCCAAAACCAATCTGTTCCTGTACTGCGCTGAAAGTTTTCGATGGATTTCGTCCCTGATACACCTTTAGACCACTAAAACTGGATCACTGGATACATCTCTGATGCAATTTTTGTTTTTGAATGCCCGATCACTGACCTTTTGGCCTACAGCATTATGTATAGTAAAATATATAATAATAATATAGTAATGAAATTATTTGTAATGTTATTTTTCATTTTTCAATAGAAAATGATGCTAGTCACCCAGTTTGTGTTATCATTACTTCAGAAGATATATTTATATCGAGAATTCTTTATAAGAAGCAAGAATCTGTTCCAAATCTTACAACATTTTGCTCCTACCACTACACTTCGATCAATCATCAAAAATTGTCTGATCTTGTTTCTCTGGTAAGTAGCATTTTAAAGTCTTTCTGCTATTTTAAATGCTTATAATTGTCAGAATTTTTAGCTTATTACAGTGGACAGTGGAGCAGTTGTATGGTTCAATCTTATAGATTGTTTTTGATTTAGATTGTTACAGATAATTTGTACTTGTAAAAATATTTTTTTGACATGTTTTAGTAATAAAGTAGTTTTGATTATAGCAAAAGTGACTTATTCATTACAATATGAGATAATTAAGAATTGTTAAGCTTAAACTCTTGTTCCTGTGGAGATCTTTTTTATCATTTTAATTATTTTCCCTTGTCAGTTTTTTACTTAACCATTTTTTATTAACACTTGACAGGTAGTATTTATATGAATAGATTTTTACTCTAACATAATCACAATTTTTTACCTGGTTTGTTGCTCTGTGCACACAGGCCTGCCATATGAGACTTTTTGCTTCTATTTTTCAACTTTGGCGACTATATACTTTTAATCAAAATCGCATCAAACTCTGCTAATTTCAAAACTTTGGCGACTCATTTTGAAAATTCACCCAAGATCAACAAAAGTTGAGTCAATTTTTTAAGGAATAGTAGACGGGAAAAAAAGTTGTTTTTATTTTTCTTTAGAGAGAATTTCCCCAAGGGATGCCAATTTATAGTTTAGGCACCAAGTAGTGGCAGCCATGAAAGAAAAACATCGGAATCTGTGGTTGCTAGATTGTCATGGAAACCTTATTAAGAAAATATTTAGTTTTTTAATTTTAAAGTTGTATTTCTTGGCTTGGTCTTCAACATGTGTCATACTTAATGTAATGTTAATATTTTGTGTTTTAGCTAATTCATTTTGTATCTGAGTAACTAAAATTGCTAATAAAGTAGGGTTTAAGAGGAGACTTGCTACTACTTTTAAGAATTTATGCTACAAATGCTACTATTTCACAAGTGCTTTGCCTGTGGCAGCGCTATGTACATTTTTTGCTACATGAGGGCTAATTAGGCTGGTATCTACCATTACCAGGAACTTTGTGGTAAGGGCCAGGCTGCTACAAGTGGCTAAAAGGCGACTTTTTGCTTCTATTTTTAAACATTGGTGAGACTAGGGGTATCTTTTTAAGCAAAATTGTCTTAAAATCTCTCGAGCCCTTTTCAGAAGCAATGTTCTTGAGCCACTTAATTTTAAGGTGGTCATGTTAAATGTCTCCATATGTCATGATGATGTGAGGGGGCAGGCTATGATGTAGTGCAGAGGTGTTCCAATTTCATCTCAGGCTCTAAAGCTTTCTTTTAAAAAGATTGGTTCTCTATAATTTTTTGCAGGGTTGCCACGGGTGACTAAAAGGCGACTTTTTAACTTTGGCGATGACTAGAGGGGCATCTTTTAAAGCAAAATCATCTTGGAAACTACTAATTTCCAAATTTTGGAGATTTTTTTGAAAATTAACCAAAGGTCAATGAAAATTTAGTCCCTTTTTTAAACTTTTAGCAGTTGAAAAAAGTATTTTTCGAACTTTTTTCTTTAGAATTTTCCAAGGGATTTAATTTCGAAATTTTTGCATCAAGCGGTGCAACCATGAAAGAAAAACATCGCAATCTGCAGGTTACTAGATTATCATGAAAACCTTATTAAGAAAATATTTAATTTAAAAATTTAAATTTCTTGGCAATCTCTTCAATGTCTGTTTCATACTTAATAAACATATTTTGTGTTTAAGCTGATTCATTTTGCATCCGAGCAACTAAAATTGCTACTGAAAAAGGGTTCAAGTTGAGACTTTTTTGCTACTATTTTTAAGAATTTATGCTATTTCCCAAGTGCTTTGGCTGTGGCAGCCCACATTTACTTGGCTGCATTAAAGGCAACAGTGGGCAGTCCATAGTTGCAATCATGTATTGCACGACTATGCATCTAGAAGTACTGTCTCTCTAGGGAGTGGTTGTTATACAAAACAGATTGGTCCAAGCTTTGCTATCCATGCATCTTTCGGGCTATGTTAGCCTGGTTGGAAGTGTAGCAGATTAGAAACCAGAGGGGGTTGAGTTCAAAGCTCAAATCAACCAAAGACCGTCGTATGTGGGGCTGGTGCACGTTGAATCTGTTGTGGCCTCAAATATCCACTTTGACGTGATGTGGAAGTTTGGAGAGTGGGGTGCCCGATCAGGTGTTGGTCTCGTCATCTGATCGAGGTTCAATGACGAGTTGTCCTCAAATCTTTCCCTTTGGGATCGATCCCAGACTGTTGCCAATAGCCCGTTGTGTTGCTCCAGTGGAACGTTAATTCAACTATCCAGCCATGGATCTTCTGACCCTGCAGCCTGTAATTTGATCCAAACCAATTTTAGTCTTGACCAATCTGTTTCCCAGGATTCTTTCAACCAATAGATGTGACTGATTAGTCAATAGTACTTGGAAATTTCACAACTCTCAGAGTTAAGTATTTTATTTTTATGTTTGCCGGGATACATTGCTTGGTGATCCGATCATGGTCATCTGCTCTCACACCTTGGACAGATCGCCCAATGGGGTTGCTGAATGTTTTAAAATATCCACAAAATTGGTTGGACTGGTTGAAATCAGAGTAAAGAAATATATCCAAATGCTAATATTTTCAGACATTCATATTTATTTAACATTAATATGTATATATATGCACAGGAGATCTGATACAAGAATGAGCAGTCCAGTTCATTGCATTACACATTATGATATGCCAACTCCAGAGTTTTCTTTCATTCTAATAGAAGGAAATCGCTTGCGAGCAGTCTTTATGGCCTCAGTTTCACTTCATGTTTATATAAACAAATCGTTTGCGAAGGGGAAGGATGGTGCTTGTCTTTTGCTGTAATTTATTTCTGACATGAGTTCTTCAACAAGGCTCTTGACCTCAATTATGGCGCAATCGTTAGCACATTCTCACAATGTTCTTAAGGATAGGGAAATTAAAATTTGACACATCATGTAGAGTTAAATGCAAATATATATTTTTATGAGTATTACAAGTCTAAGTATTTTGTTTAATGACAATTATTTTTTCAAGAAACTGAAAAAAGACCTCAGAAGTGTAGAGATCAACTTTCTGGACGAATCCTCTTTCCGAGAAAATCACGATTCAGTATTTTGGACTATTAAAATGGAAACAAAGTCTGCATTGTTCTCATTAATCAGTGCCCTAAAAAACCCCTGGGAAGAAATATTTGGTGTGCCTTTGTCGCTAACATGTGAAGAAGATTGATTTTAAATAAGTATTTGCTTCTGTATGTTTTAACGAAGTCATATTTGTAAATAATTTTATGCAAATATTCTAGACACGTATAGAAACATTTCACTCATTTGGTGCTCTATAATATGTAACCCTGAATCTCCTAAGTTCCTATGTAATAACTATTTTTATACGTTATGTGGTCACAAAATGGAAACCTAATTGTGTGCTTTGAAATGTATGAATATTTTTATCTATTTTGTTTTATGATTAAAAATTATTTAACAGTTTATTTTACCATCAATGTCAGTTTTTTAATAGATACACATTTCTTTTAAAATGCTTTGATACATTATTTATTATCTAATAGGCTTTAATATATGCAAAACGTTTGTTTTTGTATGTTTCATTGTGTCTCAGCCAAATAATTTATACTAGTGATGAGAATTAAAGTATTTTAACACATTCAGTTGTATTTATTTGTATCAAGAATTCATACACCAAAATTATTTCTTCAAATTGTAATCTTCACTAAAATACGCTGATCTATATTTTGTATGTGTTTTATTTATATAGCATGATTAGAATAGATGCATAATAATCATACCACGCGATTACTTGCCTAAAACCATCCCGAAAAGAAAAAGGATTATGCATTTTTGATTGGACGTGGCTTTCTGTAGATGCATACCTACAACTGATAGTTTAACGTACACATTCAGATTTGCCTATCCATCTGGTGTTTTCGGTCTGTCATTGCTCAGTGGGTATGCCTACTGCGCTAACAACCTGTGAATTGTAGGCTGCACAGGTTCGACTCCTCCCTGGGTGTATTCCTCTCTTCTGTGTTAGTGAAAGTTTCCTTGTGTGTATGCCCATTATTTGATGTTACCTGTCTTGTGTTTGGCACAGCATAGCAAAATATGGTCCTTGTGCCATAAAAATCAAATTCAACCAACCATCTGGTGCTTTATTTTGGTTACTTTCAGGTATCAGGGGGACATTGTGGCTTAGTGGGTATGTCCACTACGCTAGCAACCTTCGAGTTGTAGGCAGTGCAGGTTCGATTCCTGTCAGGTGCATTCCTTTCTGGGTGTATTTCTCTCTTCTGTGTCAGTAAAGCTTTCATGTGTGCATGTCCATTACTTGATATTGTATGTCTTGTGTCTGATGCAGCATGGCCAAATATGGCCCTTGTGCCATAAAACCACAAAACAACCAACCATCAGGTATCAGGGATCCCCAAAGGATAGTTTGATGTTTTTAATCGCTGACATTTCGAATAACCAAAAGGGATTTTTGATGTGAATATCTACTGAATACCATATCTTATCAAAAAACATTTTTTCAGATTGGTTTTCAACAAGGGATCATGTGGTAGGATTATTGTGTGATCAATTCTGATTGCACAAAATTCAGATAATCAGACAATCAATCTTTAAGAAGTTAATTTTTAGTTATGAGTTTTTTAAAGTTTCATCGCTGTATTGCTCCAGTGTGACATTAATTAAAATACCTACCTTTAAAGTTTCATTCAAAGTAACATTCCAATTTAAACAAAATATCTAAGCTTTTATTCCTATTTTCATTTTGCACTTTTAAGTAACAGTTCCACTAGCAAGCAATCCTTCAAAATTGTAAAACAAGCTGCAGAATTGCAAATAAAAAATTCTTTATCAGCATTCAATTCTAATAAGGGAAAATAATTATTTTTGTACATAATTGAGTTAACTAAAATTGAATTGAGAGCAATACTTTATTATTATTTGAATGTAACTTGCAATTGAATAATTTTTTATTTATTTTAATGAGTAAAGATCATAAAGAGAGTTATTTTTTAAGGTTCCAACATGCCTCAAAAAGATTTAAAATTGGCTGAAAGTTCTTAAACATTTTTTCCAAGAACACTACATATTTCATTTCATCTGCATTCCAAAACCAAGATCGATTTTAGTGCAAGATTGAGTGTCATCAAAAATTGAGAGCTTAATATATTGCACCCCGACTGCAATACTGACATAAGTCAAAAATGTATAATTTTACAGGAGAGCTTGTGAAAGTTTTTATGACATTGAAAAGCCTAAATCAGGGATCTCATTATTTCAATGAAATTTATTTTAACTTAGAGCAGTTTTGCAGCATGAATAAACCAGCTTTTGCAGTCTTTAAATACATAAAAGGTTTTTTTGACTTATGGTGGTATTGCAGCTGGGGTGCGATATGTAGGCTAGCTAAATATTGATGTTTTCAAAATTAGGTCTGAGACTTCTCATGAGAAAGTTTCACTTGTTCACTCAGGAGTTAATCTATTACGATATCTATGTGAAATATAATCTTTAAAAATGGGAAATAGCTGTGAAAAGGTCCTTTGGTTGAAGATTGGGAATCCTGCATCAATGATTTGCATTTTAAAGAAACGGTGAGATATTTTCAACTCTGTTGGAAATTACTCCTTGTAATGTTTCTTTCCAACTAAATCTATTTTACTATTGAATTATCACATCGAAAAAGTTATTTATTTAAAAATTATTTTTCTAGGGAAAAAGTTCTGCAAAAGAAGGCTTTTTTGCTTGGAAATGGTTTATGTTAAGCTGACCTTGTTTAAGATGATAAAAATAGTTTTATTACACAAACATTAGCTCACCACTATTCTTTGATGACAGAACCCATACAAAAATTTAGGTAGATGTAGAGGGAATGTGCTTTACCATAATCGTACCATGAATATTTCTCCATTGAAATCTTCGGCAGCAAATTTTGGTCTTTCAGCACCTTATAAAACTCACTCCTTGACACAATTTGGTTTCACAACTAACATAGCCATCATTCTCTCAACGCTTACTGTATGATAGTAGATTAAACATAATGATTTTTGATTGACCAATATTAAAGTATATTTATATTTTTTTTTATTTAAGTCTGAATAGAACTGAAATTTTTATTAAAACGGCCAGGAAATATGGGAAAAACTACTGTTCTGTTCAAAATGGGATGCATTATCAGTCTACTGATGATAGTATAATGTGGGAGGGTAAAATGTATTTATTCCACGAAAACGTAGGCATTATAAAATGCTGGAATATAACTTTAAACGTATTGTAAGAGGGGAAACCCTTTATTGAAATCCGTTATTTCAACATCTTCGCATCGGCCATTCACGAAACATAGATTTTTACTGGTCAGGGAAACCTCTTCATCGTGCCAGCATTGCCAAGAACCTCTATCCATCGTATTTTAACTTCTTGTACATTTTTATTGACAATATTTTAGAGCTTCATTACCAATTTTATCAGACCTGTTGTGTTAACCTCCCCATCCATTACACTTTAGATTGCTTCATCATTCAGGATTTTTATCACATATATAATTAAGATTTTAAATTGATTTCCATAAAGTTTTATCAACTAAGATAGGGTATCCCCATTTTAGTTCTTTTTCTAAAAATATGATTTATATTTCTTGTTAAAATTTTATCTTCATATTTAATTTTTATGTATCTCATTTGGTTTTTATCCATTGTATTTCTGTTTTAATGTTGGCCTGGTTACTAGTTTAGTCTTTTAAGTCCATTTCCTAATTTACTGTCTTGTGTTTGGCTCAGCTCTTAGATCTTGTGCCATAAAACCCAAACCAACCAACCTTTATTGAAATCATTTATATTTTACCTACTGTCATTCTCTTGAAAACTTGCAAGCATTCCTTATTTGCCTTTTATAAGTACACACTTCTGATGGCTTGTTGATCTTCTCTTACCCAAATCTACACCTGGATGATTTTGTTTCCTTCTCAGTTCAAGCTAATGTTCATGAATCTTACACCAAAATTCTTGGTTTCATAAATTCTTAATTAATGTGTCCGCTTAAAATGAATTTATTTATCATATTGTGCATATGCAAAAGTTTTTTTGTATTTTAATCCTTTTGATTTATTCTACAATTGATTACTTTTTGCTCACAGTTTATTTAATTCTTTTGTATCAAGCAATTATTTAATGTATGTCAATAATTATCATCTATTTGTTATTTTTATTTCAACATACATAAAGAAGCGAAATGCATGGAAGTGTATTCAGATATAACCAATCTTTTCTGAAGCTCAAAATATAAAAACACTTTAACAGCCCAAAGCATAAAAAATTGAAAAAGTATAAATTTGATATTCTTGATTTTTCTTCAAATTCAAATAAGTTCCAATAGATTTTTAGTTTATTCTTAAATTATTAAACGAATTTAGTTAAATATCCATAAATATGTACAATCACATAATTTTTGTATACTATTTAAAGAAAATTACTGAAAATAAATATCTATTTGTGAAGGTGGAAAAACAGATTGAAAGAATTTTTTGTTTGACAGGCTTTTTCTATGAGGATTCATGTAAATGGTGCTTGTGTTTTTGTGGTAGAACATGCTTCCTGTACGTATTCCATATTGTATAACAGGAAGTCAAATTCTCGTCTTCTTGTGGTTTACTTACACTGAATATCTCACATACATAGTTTTTATGTTTGGCAGTACATATTCTGGTTTTAAAGAATTGCTACAAAATGTAAAAGGAAATTTTGAGCATTTATTTGTAGTACAAAACAATACAAAAAGTCTCGTCGAGCAATCACGCCCTCTTTTTGGTGTCTTTTTTCTGCTCTTTTTGCTTCTTTTTGTCTTTGCCGTAGGGCTTCTTTTGACTCTTGAGAATTTTACAAAAGCAGAACACTAGAATCGAGAAACGATTACATTGGAATTTATTACAGAAAACTGGCAGTTCTTTCAGAGACAGGAAAACAGAAAAATTGAGGATAAATGTTCACAAAATTGTAATACAAATAGATATGTTTTCTCGTATGGCATTCAAAATATTCTTTTTACTGTCACTAATGATACTTAACTCTCCTGGTGGTTATCATGACAAGGTATCCCGTCATTGACCAGATTTTGATGGATGAGATATCTCATCACTAGAAGAAAACTGCCCAGATCTTGATCTCGTCATCGTAAAAAATCGGTGATGTCTTGATAACTTGGCATTAGCAAAATTAATCAGATCTATATGGACGAGATATCTCGTCGAACTCCCTTGGAGGGATAACAAAAGTGGACATTTATATATGGCATACCTAAACCCTTTTTTTGTTAAGCTTAATTTGTTAAGCTTAGCAGATACGAGGTGCTTGTTGTAATGGGGCATGAACCCAAAATTCGATTCACGAAACTAATTTATAATGCAAACTAATTTCTCTAATAAAACCATCTAGTTAAGTTCTTCACGCCATGTCTTTAACCCTTCAAGTGGTTTCAACGAGATATCTTGTCCATCAAGATCTCACCAGTTTTGGTAATGAGATATCTCGTTATCAAGATATTGTTGATTTTTTGATGAAGAGGTCAAGATCTGGTCAGTTTTCTAACGAGATCTTGCTGAATGAAATATCTCGTCCATCAAGTTCTAGTCAGTTTTGCTAATGAGGAGATACCTTGTAGACAACCATCAGGAGGGTTAACCATACATATATGTATATAAATCATGACAATGTTAGTTTCACATTCTCATTCTTAATTGCGTTATTCATTTAAGGTATCTGTATACCTTTGAAACGCCATTTTCACCCAAATTTCACATTTTTCAAATTTTACATAGACTACAATACAATTAAGTAGCTCTTCAAAGTACTTCGGATTTTACTCTACGGCCATTAGAACTGGAGATATAAAAGTGTAAAAAGTATTGACATCTGTATTTGACATGGGGGTTTATATATGTTTTAGCTTTTTTCGAAATGCAATTTTCGCTAAGTGCTACTCCGCAAAAAAATATCTCAGAATGCATTAATTGAATTAAAATTTTTTTTATACATGTTCTGAAGATTATAAAGCAGGTTTTGAACTATTATTAAGAAATAAGCATTTAAAAAATTGAGCAGGATGCAAACCTGAATTTTTTTTTTGCATTTTCTCTTTTTTCATGTTTTTTTCAGGGATGACTGACGTTTAAGTTCACAATTAATTTAAATATAACAATATAGTAATGATTGCAGTTCATTACCTGAATCATTGTTTTTCGAAGAAAATTCTCTTTACAAACTGGAAAAAATGCTGCTATTTTTTAAAATATGGCGTCTTGCATAAATGGTATTTTTGGCTGTGTTTTACCCCATTTTTATAAAAAATAAATTTAAAACAATATTTTTTAGTAGAAATCAATAACAAAATTTATAAGAAATATGACACTACCCTTGAATGTCAAATATTTTGTGCATCTAACTCTCCCGGTGGTTGTCTTGACGAGCATCATTAGCAAAACTGACCAGTTCTTGATATCAACAAATCGGCAGTACCTATATGACGAGATATCTCGTCGAAATCACTTGGATGGTGAAATGAAAGTTAAGGAAATGTAAATGTTGGTGTATTCCAAACTTTTTTCTTTGATAAAAAAGGGATTTACTACTGTGAAACCTTCATATGAAATTATTAGAAGCAAAAGCAATTTTGGACTTGAAAAATTTTCTGTGAACTGATTCACAGAACACTTTCTGGACAGGATGTCTCCAAAAAAGAGTCACCTTTTTAAGGTCCGGTTCCGGCGTGGGGTTCATAGTTAAAAAATATTCGAGGTAAATAGAAGTATGTAATCAGTACCCATAAACATCTGTATCTTTTGACCTGTTTACTCAATCAAGATGAAAGAGGACATTTTATAGACAAAAGTATAATCTTTCAGATGATATACTTACATGATACTATGCGTGACTTTTCTGATTTTAAGGTAACTCATAGTATCATGTAATGTATCATCAGAAAGGTTACCTTGAAGGTTTTGAAATTCAAGTGTTTGATATTGAATTTCAAAAAAAGTATTTCATTATGTTTTCCTAAAACATATGTAATACGTTATCAGAAAGGTTATACGTTTTTCTATGAAATAAGCTCTCTTTCATCCTGATTGGACAAGCAGGTTCAGATACAGGTGTTTATGGGTACTAATTACATACTTTTATTTACTTGGAGTATTTTTTAACTATGAAGCCATGCGTGTCCCACTATGAAACGTTTAGAAAGCATAAATAGTGTACCTTTAACATAATTTTTAGAAAGAAATAAGAAGTACACTTTTTTGTAATTGTAGGTCAAAATTAAATGACCTTGAAATTGAAAAGGGTCGCTTAAAAGGTCACGATACTCATTACAAAAGTACGTTTTCCTACACAATTAAGTCTCATTCAATATGATTGAACAATTAGGTCCAGAGAGATACAGGAGATTTAGTGAGTCTAAAATCATGAAAAATTGCCTAATTTTTCAAATTTGAAATTAATATGCATAAAAAAAATTTGCAGTTGGAAGCTAAAAATTTACAGAATTTCTTATATTTGGCTGGGAAACAAATTAGCCGAATTTAAAAAAATCCGAAGGTATCGGGTTGAAAATGACCCTTTACTGTGCGGTTTCACATGGAATGCCCCATAGAGTACATAAACACCGTTTTAATTTTCATTATGAAATACAGCAAACTTTAGGAGATGCAGGTTATCGAAATTAGGTTGTGTTTCCTCGTGATTTGAATGCCTAAATGTACTATGTCCCATAAGCAGAAAATAGAAGCCCACGAATAGAAATATCGGGTGGAAATAGTCAAAAATATCTAAACGAAATGCTTATTTAGTATTCGGTTGCTAAAGCAATCCAAGAATCCATCTATGTGGATATATCCTTGAAATATTTTAAATGCTTCACCCTTCAAATGGTTTCGACGAGATATCACGTCCATCAACATCTGACCAATTTTGCTAATGACGAGATATCTCGTTATCAAATATTGCCGATTTTTCGATGATGAGAACAAGAAAGATCTGGTAATGACGAAAATCTCGTCCACCAAGATCTGGTCAATTTTGCTGATGAGCGATACCTCGTCGAGACAACCACCAGGAGGGTTAAGAACAATCACAAATAATACCGAAGATAATTTAATCTACGCAAATCAATTTTGTTTATCACACATAAAATAGGCGTCTATGGTAGGTAGTTAATAAACGCCGAGCTGGAGCATCACAAGGGCTATTGGCGACGGTCCGATATCAATTGGGCGTTGTGAGGATTCATTGACAGACCCTCAATTATCCCTCCCAAAGGCAAACCCGCCGACAGGTCGTAAAAAAGCCGGACAATACATTTCCATCTCTCTGGCGCCAGACGGTCGGGACTTGGATCGAAGAGGACAAAAGGAGATTCGTTCCGTAAAAGAGCCCAGGTGTTTAGGAGTGCACCTGCCAGGTGATTAAGTCCACCTGCTAGGTAATCAAGCCACCTGCGCTAAGTAGCTGATCCCATTTTACGTCAGAGAGTCTCTACCGAATCAGCAACCTCAAAAATGAGCAAAGTAAAAACGAACCAATTAAAAGTAAGAACCAATCAAGAACGAACGAATCGGGAACCACCAGCGAACAAAGGCTGGGAGGTTTCAAAAGGAAAAGTAGGGAGTCGAATCGTCAGTTCTTGCCTGTGATCTCGTTCGAGAGGCTTAACTCAGCGACCCTTCGAGCGGTCACTCCTTTGGGAGAAAATACATTTCTTGAAGACGGTTCTCTCAACCTGAGAGGACGCGTTCTTGTAGCCTGGCGTAGGCTGCCCATTTCGAGTTCTTGCCTGTGATCTCGTTCGAGAGGCTTAACTCAGCGACCCTTCGAGCGGTCACTCCTTAGGGAGAAAATATATTTTTTGAAGACGGTTCTCTCAACCTGAGAGGACGCGTTCTTGTAGCCGGCGTAGGCTACCCATCTCGAGTCTTGTTTGTTTCCCGAGCTAACGTCTTAGCTCAGTGACCCTTTGAGCGGTCAACCCCATTAAGGAGCTCTTAATAATTTGGAAGACGGTTCTCTCACCCTGAGAGGACGCGTTCTTGTAGCCTGGCGTAGGCTGCCTATCTCGAGTTCCTGCTTATTTCTCGTTCGAGACTTGAACCAGCGACCCCAGCGGAGCCGTGCCTGTCTTGTGCCGATCCGACGACCCCAGCGGAGCCGTGCCTGTCTTGTGCCGATCCGACGACCCCAGCGGAGCCGTGCTGTCTTGTACTGACCCGACGACCCCAGTGGAGCCGATCCCTGATTGTGCCGAGCCGACGACCTGCGGAGAGTTCGGTACCGACTTCTCGTCCGGCAGTGAACCTGCCTTGTCCTGTCGTCCAGTGAGGATCCAGTGCTGATCTGGTGAAATCGTCACCCGACGAGTAGAGTTTCATCTAGAGACTGTTGAGATACCTTTCTCCAACTCAGAGACTTTCGTACGTCCTGAGATTTCGACACCCTGCCGCATCCAGTTAGCAGAGGCGTGAAAGTGTCGTGTAAATAGATTCTAATTAGTCAAGACATTGTTTTAAATAAAATTATCGTTTGTTATTTAAGCTAGACTGTTCTCTGTAGATTTGAATCTACCACGCTACTCAGAGAATCACTACAGTCTACTTAAATTATTGGTGGCAGCAGGTGGGATTGTTAGCCATTAAATAAAAAATTGGCAACCACACCTTTTGCGTAGTAAGCCCACCCAGGATTTATTACGTGAGGACATCCAGTCCAGAGGCAAACTCAAGAAGAGTTGTGAAGTGAGAAAAAGCAGAACCATCCAGAACTGCTACAACGTGAAGGACATCCTGTCCAGTGTTGAAAAAAAGTGCTAGTGTGCCAGTGAAAGAAAAAAAACGAACGCCCGTCTGACATCCCAACAGAGGCAGAGCAGAGACCTGTCGAAAAAGCAGAGCCAGTCGTCAGACAAGGTAAGCTTGGCATTTCTTTAGAGGCAATTTAATAGATTATTGTTTTAAATTGTTGAGAAAAAAAAACTGTTGTGAAGAGTGTTTAAATTTTTAAATTGATTTAATTGTGGAATCCATTCTAAAGAAATTCTGATTACTAGTGTATGCAAATTCGCGGAAACGTTAGGATTTAATAATTGCAGTAAATTTGTAGTGAAGATTTGGAAATTGTCAGTTTAGCAATTGCTCGAATAAGTTCCAGGGCTGTGGATGATCTGGTACCTTTAGCACATAGTTAAATTAACTTAGATTGTGAAGTATCTACGCAATTGTGAACTACCTAGTCAAGTTGAATGAAATTTAGTGAACTTGTAGTAGAGATTATTATTGTGTATTATTTTAAGTAAAAATATTTTAATATTGCATGAGTCTGGAAAATAGTTAAGGCTTAGGAAATTGACTGCATTGTGTATTATTATTTTATGTGTGTATTGTTATTTGAAAATTGAAGTTCAGAATAGTTGGTGATTGAATTTTGTAATTGTGTCACTGGGAAAATTTAGTGTAGAACCATGGCGTTTTTAACTAAGCAGAAAAAGGTAGACTTGCAGAAATTAGCATACGAGTTTAATGTTGAGTTTGGTTCCGACGATCGAATCATCGATCTAGCAAGGAAAATACAGGGATGCAATGATTTTAGCGAGGAGAGCGCTAAAGATATGATAGTTAATATCATAGAAGAGAGGAAATTGGCCGAGGCTAGAGAAGAGAGGGAATTGGCTAAGGAAGAGGAAAAATTAGCTAAGGAAGAGGAAAAATTAGCTGCGGAAAGGGCTTTCGAACTAGAGAAGCTAAGATTACAACAATCGGGAGAAGTAAATAGTTTAAGTTCGTCTAGCCATGATAGCGGGAAACCGTCTAAAAACATTAAATCAGTCATGCAAAAGTTTGATGCTGACAAAATAGATATGGCCTTGTTCTTAACTCTTTTTGAACGCCAGAGTAGAAAATTAAAAATCGAGTATGACGAATTGGTCTCACAGCTGCTTAGTCTGTTGCCGATTGAAATCGCGGAGATTATTATTCGTGAACCCGAGGAATTGAGTGATGATTATGATCATGTAAAGTCCGTACTTCTCGCTAGATTCAAGCTTAGCGCAGAATCCTTTAGATGCAAGTTTCAAACGCATCAGAGACAAAATGGCTCTTTATGGAAGGACATGATCTTCGAACTAAGAAGCTATCTAGAAGGGTGGCTTAGCGGAATCCAAGTTGAGGATTTTGATTCTCTTAAGAATCTGATGATCGCTGATCAAATGAAAAGAAGGGTACCGGCCGACATAAAGGACCACTTTATTGATCAATGGGGCGAGTTGACCGAACCGAGCGCATTGGCTGAGAAGCTAGACGCGTACGAGTCAACCCGTCGAGTCAAGAAACAGGTGTTCTCCAAACTACCGGAGAAAAGGGCTCTCGACCGCCCAAAACCTAGTGAAAAGCCGAATCAGGGAAAGAAATTCGGGGGGGGGGGGAGAAAAATCACGGAAAGGACTGGAGATCGGGAAGTAAGGGAACCAACACAGAATGGCGGACAAGGGAATTTGAGAAACGTAGTGGCCCCGTTTGTTTTAATTGTAACTTACCTGGTCATATACGCCCTCAATGCCCCGAGTTAAAGAAAGTAGCGGAACCCTTAAATAATCTTGCTACGAGCGCAAATTTTGCTCCCTCATTTGAGCCTTATTTAAGCAAGGCCAAAATAAATGATGTTGACATGGTATTGCTGCGTGATTCAGGAACAACCATTGACCTGGGACCCCTAGACTTGGTGGAACCTGAGGATTTTACAGGCGAGCACATTTGGGTTAAGCAACCTCTGGACAACCACTTCAAGTGCCTACCTTTGGCAAGAATTAAAATCGAAAGTCCAGAACTCGGCGTAATTAGGACTAAGGCAGCAATTGTAGGTAAATCCGTCGAAATGCGACATTACCTCTTAGGAAATTCCACCCAGGAATTAATTGAATCGCAGAGAGTAAAACCAGAACTGGTAAACGCGATTATGACTAGGAGTCAAACCAAACGTCTGAGCCCTGAACAGACTGTAGTTGAGGAAAACCAGACAGAAATAGATCCACTTGAGGTAACGGAACCTGAAAATGAACTAGAGGACGAAAATTTGGGGATAGAGTTACCACCCTTACAGGAAAATTCGGAAATCGAATTAGTAGGCATTCACGCTGAAACTTTTGCCAAGGAACAGCAGAATTGTCCCGAACTCAAATCTATTTGGGATAAGGTCAGGCAAAATAAAACGAGTGAGTTCGTGATTGAAAAAGAGCTACTCTTTAGGCAGTCTAAGGATCATCGAGGCGAAGAGCGGAGGCAGCTATTAATACCCGCTATATATAAAAATAAAATTTTAAGCCTTTGTCATGATGGGTTCGGATCCCACATGGGCAATACGAAAACTAAAGATAAGCTGTTGCGCTATTATTTCTGGCCCCAGTGTATTAAGGAGATCGAGGAATATGTGAAATCGTGCGATGCTTGTCAGAAAGTCGGGAAATCCTCGGAACAAAAGAGAGCGCCCCTTAAGTTAGTGCCCGTGATCACCGAAGTGTTCGCGAAGATGAATATAGACATTGTGGGTCCCTTGCCAATATCACCGAAAGGGAACAAATATCTCCTGACGGCTATTTGCCTTGCTTCCAAATACCCGGAAGCTATTCCTTTATCAGCAGTGAACTCAGAAACCGTCACTGATGCCTTGCTTGCTATCTTTAGTAGAATAGGTTTCCCCAAAGAACTACAACTGGACAATGCTACGTATTTCACTAGCAACCTCACAACTACCTTCTTTGAGAGGTTTGGGATTAAGGTGGTGCGTAGTTCGATCTATCATCCGCAAACGAACCCGGTGGAACGGTTCCACCGGACCCTAAAGAGACTTTTGAAAGCGATGTGCCTGGAGCTAAAAGAAAATTGGGAGGACGTACTTCCATCGGCTCTCTTGGCTTTGCGGAACGTAACCCATGCGTCAACCGGTTTTAGCCCCGCAGAGCTAATTTACGGGAAGAATTTGAGAATGCCCGAATCCATTTTATTTGACAAATGGTGCCAAAGTCCCCCATGTGAAGACATTGTCACGGAGTACGTATTCCAGTTGATAAATCGATTGCGACGGTGTCAACAGGTAGCCACCGCAACCGAAACGGACGCAAAAGTTAAAAGGAAGTCGTACTACGACAAAGGATCGGTGAAGCGCGAGTTTAAAGTAGGCGATCGCGTCTTAGTATTGTCATCTTGCCAACAAACAAAATTCGCCGTAAAATGGGTTGGTCCGGGAACTATAGAGAAACAGCTTTCGGAGACCAATTACGTTGTTAAGATGCCAGGGAAGGTAGAGAAGGTACGAGTGTACCACATTAACTTATTAAAGCCATACCACCAGCGGATGGAAAGCGTAAATGTTTTGATGAGCGAAGTATTCTCTCACGACACCGTAGAATCGGATTTGGATATTCAGTATCCTATCGCAGATCCGAATATTTTTGATTTCGGAGAGGTAGTGAAAAACAGTAAATTGGAAGAGCGATGCACGCAGGATCAAATCAATGAACTTGGGAAATTGTTAAAATCCCATAGGCAATTATTTTCAAATGATCCCGGTAGGACGAATCTTATCGAACATGATATCGATTTAATTAGTGACAAACCCATTAGATCGAAACCCTACCGCACCTCTCCTAGACAAACGGAAATCCTCAAGTCAGAAATTAAGAGGATGTTGGATTTAAAAATCATTGAGATCGGGGAGTCCGATTACACTTCCCCTATGATTTTAGTAGAGAGTCCAGGACGTGACCCTCGCCCTTGTGTCGATTATCGTCGATTAAATTCCATCATTAGGACGGAATATTATCCACTGCCTAATATGGACGAGCGAATCGAACAAGTGGCAGCCGCAAAATATATAACGGTCATAGATCTGACCAAGGGATATTGGCAGATACCCTTGAGTCTTAAGGCACAAAGATTGGCCGCTTTCGTGACTCCATTCGGGTCATATAGACCACTAGTTCTTCCGTTCGGACTAGTAAACGCGCCATATTGCTTCTCAAAATTCATGGCTCAACTCTTACAAGGGTTAGATGAATTTTGTGTACCCTACTTAGACGATGTAGCTATATTTTCGCAAACTTGGGAGGAACACATCAAACATCTCGATGTGGTTCTTAAGAAAATCACGTATGCGAAATTAACAATTAAACCTGCCAAATGCAAGTTCGCACAGAGCAGTGTCAAATATTTGGGACATATGGTAGGGAGTGGATGTAGAACTCCGACTGAGGCGAAAATCCAAGCGGTAGTTGATTTCCCCACACCCAGGAATAAAACACAGATCAGACAATTTTTAGGTTTGAGTGGATATTACGCCCGGTATATCCAAAATTATGCCATAATAGCCGAGCCATTAACGAGGGCATTAAAAGGAAAGAATAGAAGGGAGGAGGTAGAGTGGTCCACGGAATGCGACTCAGCTTTCCGAGAGCTGAAAACGAAACTCACTGAGAAGCCGGTGTTGTACGCCCCAGACTTCTCAAAGGAATTTATCCTCCAAACTGACGCTTCCAACCAAGGAATCGGGGTAATCATGGCACAAAAAGGGCCAGATAAAGTTGATCACCCGATATTATATTTAAGCCGGAAGTTTACCGACACAGAAAAGAAATTCTGCACTACCGAAAAAGAATGCGCAGGCATTATGTACGCAATTAAAAAGCTGCGGCATTACTTGGACGGACAACGCTTCACTATTGAAACGGACCACAATCAGTTAGTATTTTTAAAGAATAACTCCGGGAATAACCCGAGATTGATGAGGTGGGCGTTGGCTTTACAGCCCTTCAATTACCAGATCATCCATAGGGCTGGGAAGGACAACCAACATGCAGATTGTCTGAGCAGAATGCTGTCGGAAAATTAAATAATACCAAAAGTACCGATTTAAATTGTACATAAACCCCAGTATTTGATTGAACTTATGTGATAAAATATAATTGTATCACAAGAGTAGGATGTAAGAGTATTGTAAATAGTAGATGTAACTTGAAATTTAAGTGTTGAAATCATGCTAAAATTTTGTATATAAATTCTTAAAATTGTTGCCTCTAATGATGTGTCGAGTTGCCATGTCTAACCCTTGCCTTATAGATTTTGCCATACCACAAAATCTTTCTTAGGGGGGAGGGGTTGTGAGGATTCATTGACAGACCCTCAATTATCCCTCCCAAAGGCAAACCCGCCGACAGGTCGTAAAAAAGCCGGACAATACATTTCCATCTCTCTGGCGCCAGACGGTCGGGACTTGGATCGAAGAGGACAAAAGGAGATTCGTTCCGTAAAAGAGCCCAGGTGTTTAGGAGTGCACCTGCCAGGTGATTAAGTCCACCTGCTAGGTAATCAAGCCACCTGCGCTAAGTAGCTGATCCCATTTTACGTCAGAGAGTCTCTACCGAATCAGCAACCTCAAAAATGAGCAAAGTAAAAACGAACCAATTAAAAGTAAGAACCAATCAAGAACGAACGAATCGGGAACCACCAGCGAACAAAGGCTGGGAGGTTTCAAAAGGAAAAGTAGGGAGTCGAATCGTCAGTTCTTGCCTGTGATCTCGTTCGAGAGGCTTAACTCAGCGACCCTTCGAGCGGTCACTCCTTTGGGAGAAAATACATTTCTTGAAGACGGTTCTCTCAACCTGAGAGGACGCGTTCTTGTAGCCTGGCGTAGGCTGCCCATTTCGAGTTCTTGCCTGTGATCTCGTTCGAGAGGCTTAACTCAGCGACCCTTCGAGCGGTCACTCCTTAGGGAGAAAATATATTTTTTGAAGACGGTTCTCTCAACCTGAGAGGACGCGTTCTTGTAGCCGGCGTAGGCTACCCATCTCGAGTCTTGTTTGTTTCCCGAGCTAACGTCTTAGCTCAGTGACCCTTTGAGCGGTCAACCCCATTAAGGAGCTCTTAATAATTTGGAAGACGGTTCTCTCACCCTGAGAGGACGCGTTCTTGTAGCCTGGCGTAGGCTGCCTATCTCGAGTTCCTGCTTATTTCTCGTTCGAGACTTGAACCAGCGACCCCAGCGGAGCCGTGCCTGTCTTGTGCCGATCCGACGACCCCAGCGGAGCCGTGCCTGTCTTGTGCCGATCCGACGACCCCAGCGGAGCCGTGCTGTCTTGTACTGACCCGACGACCCCAGTGGAGCCGATCCCTGATTGTGCCGAGCCGACGACCTGCGGAGAGTTCGGTACCGACTTCTCGTCCGGCAGTGAACCTGCCTTGTCCTGTCGTCCAGTGAGGATCCAGTGCTGATCTGGTGAAATCGTCACCCGACGAGTAGAGTTTCATCTAGAGACTGTTGAGATACCTTTCTCCAACTCAGAGACTTTCGTACGTCCTGAGATTTCGACACCCTGCCGCATCCAGTTAGCAGAGGCGTGAAAGTGTCGTGTAAATAGATTCTAATTAGTCAAGACATTGTTTTAAATAAAATTATCGTTTGTTATTTAAGCTAGACTGTTCTCTGTAGATTTGAATCTACCACGCTACTCAGAGAATCACTACAGCGTCTATGGACTGGTATGTCTAATAGTCAAAAGAATCAGTTGCGATCTTTCGGTATTATCTCCTTTTTATTGGATTAGAAAACTACGAAAGATTGTTCTACCGAAATTGTAGGCCTCAGTAGGTTGGAAGAGTAACGGATTGGCAACCGGAGGGTTGCGAGTTCGAATCCAGCCAAAGGGGGCTGGTGCACGTTAAATCTGTCGTGGCATCAAATATCCTCACGTTGGCATGGTGTGGAGAGTGGAGTGCCAGCTCATGTGTCGAACTCGTCATCTAACCGTGGTTCAAAATTACGTGATGTTGTCCTCGATTCTTTCCCTTAGGGTTTGATCCTGGACCGTCGCCAATAGCCCGTTGTGTTGCCTCATTGCGACGTTAATTCAAATACCTACCGAAATTGTTTCCTCAATAAGGCCCTAGGGGCAAAAAGTACTAAAACAGGCGACTTTTAATCTCGATCCCGAAGGGAAAGATTAGAAGATAACATCTCATAATTTTGAACCACCGAGGTCAACACCTGAGCTGGCACCCCATTCTCCAAACTTCCACACCACGCCAACGTGATCCATTTGAGGCAACGACAGATTTAACATGCACCAGCCTCCTTTGTACACGACGGTGTTTGGCTGGATTCGAACTCGTAACCCTCCGGTTGCTAATCCGTTACTCTTCCAACCGGGCTACCGCGGTCCCAGCATGAAAGGGAGTTTCGTTTATCACTCAGGTAAAACGCAATTAAATGTCTTAAAACAGTCAACGAAAACGATATTCACGTAGCATTGGTCTGTCGATTGGAATAGAACACGGGGAGTAGAATGAGCCCCCTCTGGATGCATTTTTCGTACACGTGTCCAGGAGCACACCCAGGATATCAACATGGTAGGTATTTTAATTAACGTCACACTGGAGCAACACAACGGGCTGTTGGCGACGAAATAGTTTTGGTGTGTATTACTTAGAGATCAGTTTTAAAGTAAGTATTCAAAGACAAATAGAAATAGCCTTTTGTGTTGCTCCAATGCGACGTTAATTAAAATGCCTACCTACCCAAAGGGGTGGTGGTGGTGGGGGTATTTCAATTAACGTCACACTGGAGCAACACAATGGGCTATTCCTACCCAAAGGGAAAGACCCGAGGAAAACATCACATAATTTTGAACCACGGTCAGATGACGAGGCAACACCTGAGCTGGCACCCCACTCTCCAAACTTCCGCATCACGCCAACGTGATTGTATTGAAGGGAAAAGGTGCCAACTTTTCAGTGAATTATTTAAATTTTCAATTATTTTATCCAATCCCGTAATTGAGAAATCAGACACTTTAGTAAATGGGCTAAAAGCAGTGAATAAACACTAATTGGTGGACTTCAAGAGAAAATATCAAAACACCTTTATACACGATTTTCATAGAAGCAATCACTGAATTATATTAGGATATTTTTTCTTTTTATGCGGTCTAGGAGGGTCTTAAGCCCCCATAGGTGCGCCCCTGCACTTGCATGGAGAGAATTACATCCGATACATCTCAAGAACTTCGAAAAAGTAAAATTACTTACTAAGTAACGTTAGGGGTATGAGCAGGAACACGAAGAAAATAACCACTTGTATCTCGATGGGCTTCTGACTCTGGTTCTTCATAAATTCCGACGCCAGCTTGGTGACATTGGCCACGAACTCGTCCATGTCGATGCCTTCCGGTATCTGCTTTCCCAACTCGTCCAGTTCCTCCGCGATATCATCCAGATTGGCCATTAGACGGGTTGATCGATCTGATTGATAATCTCGATTCTCCACGTGGATGGCGATAAAAACTCGATTCTTCCACGTAAGCTGACCGGCGATTGTGGATCTGGGAGAAGATGAGTGTGCACCGCGTGTGTGTGTGAGCAGCTGTTTCGCCCCACCTGTGTTTTGATTGTCGGATGCCCGGACCGTTCTAATCTGGGAAGCATTCCGAGTGTCATCACCGACGCGACCTGCTTCATTGGATAAGAGAAAGTGTTCGGATGTAACTGCAGACATCTTTTTGCACGCGAAAAGTGGTTGTAGTAACTCCTCGTTGTACCGCGCCTTGTATATCGCACAATTAGGCTATATCGCTGAAATTTGTGGGGCCGTTGTAGCCCGGTTGAAAGAGTAGTGAATTGGCAACCGGAAAGTTGCGAGTTAGGAATTCGGTCCAACCAAAGACCGTCGTGTACAAGAGGGCTAGTGCACGTCAAATCTGTCGTAGCCTCAAATTTCCTCACGTTGGCCTGATGTGAAAGTTTGGTAGATATGGTATTTTAATTAACGTCACACTGGAGCAACACAACGGGCTATTGGTGAGGGCCGTGATCAATCCCAAAGGGAAAGATCTAGATCCTAAAGAGGACAACACCACGTAATTTTGAACCACGGTCAGATGACGAGGCAACACCTGAGCTGGCACCCCACTCCCCAAACTTCCGCACCAAGCCAACGTGAGAACATTTGAGGCCACGACAGATTTAAGGTGCACGAGCTCCCTTTCTACACGACGGTCTTTGGTTGGATTCGAACTCACAACCCTCCGGTTGCTGATCCGTTACTCTTCCAACCGGGCCACCACGGCCCGTGAAAGTTTGGAGAGTGGGGTGACAGCTCAGGTGCTGACCTCGTCATTTGACTCCTGATTCAAAAATACAAGGCGTTGTCCTTGGATCTTTCCCTTCGGGATTGATCCCGAACCATCGCCAATAGCCCGTTGTGTTTTTCCAGTGCTGCGTTTATTAACTACTTATCTACAGAGGGCGCGGTAGCCCAGCTGGAAGAGTAACGCATTAGCAACCGAAGGGTTGCGAGTTCGAAACTCGATCAGCCAAAGACCAAGGTGTACGTGGGGGCTGGTGCACCTTAATTACATCGTGGCCTCAAATGTTCTCATGTTGGCGTGGTGTGGAAGTGTAGCTCAGGTGTTGACCTCGTCATCTGACCGTGGTTCAAAATGGCGAGGTGATCTTTCACTTTCGGGGTTGATCCCGGACCGTCGCCAATAATCCGCTGCTCCTGAGTGAGGTTAATTAACTACCTACCTCGCCTTGTTAAACACGTATTAATTGCTCATTTAAAAAAGTACGTGGTGTATTTTAGGACACACTAAAAAACAAATAATTGTAAAAAATGTATTATTAAACGTAAGAAATAATACACATTTTAGTTATTCTTGCGTAACGTTTAGGTAGTTAACGTCGCACTTGAGCAACCGGCTATTGGCGACTGTCCGGGATCAATCCCTATGGGAAAGATACAAGGTAGGTAGGTTGGTGTTTTAATTAACGTCATCCTGGAGCAACACAACGAGCTATTGACGATAGTCCGGGATCAATCCCTATGGGAAAGATACAAGGTAGGTAGGTTGGTGTTTTAATTAACGTCATCCTGGAGCAACACAACGAGCTATTGACGATAGTCCGGGATCAATCCCAAAAGGAAAGAACCGAGGACAACATCACGTAATTTTGAACTACGGTCAGATGACGAGGTCAACACCTGAGATTGAACCCCTCTCGAAACTTCTACACCACGCAAACGTGAGAACATTTGAGGCCACGACAGGTTTCACGTGCACCACCCCCCGTGTACACGACGGTCTTTGGCTGGACCGAGTTTCGAACTCGCAACTCTCAGTCTGCTAATCCGTTCCTCTACCAACTGGGCTACCGCGACCCCAATACAAAGGATAAAGATTTAAAAACATAAATTTCTCTAGATTTACTGAAAAACAATGCACGAAATAAAAAAAAATGTCTTCTAAATCTACACTGCTGGCCACCCAAATTGCAACAACAAGAAAGACAAGAGATATCACAACAAAATTTATTTTGTAGATAACATGTTGACCAAGTATCAAATGATTAAATTTATAGACTTCTGTGAAGTGTGGTTCCTTCCAAAATCAGTAGCCAGAGTAGCCGCCATTGTTGGAGATCACCGCTGCCACACGCCTCGGCATTGATTCAAAGAGACTTTGGATGTGTTCTTGGGGTACAGCAGACCAAGCAGCTTCCACACGTTGCCAAAGTTGATCTGGTGTGTCAGCTGGGGATGTATTCTGGGTCAATCGTTGAGCAACCATGGACCACATGTTTTCTATCGGCGAAAGATCCGGAGAGCGAGCTGGCCAGGGAAGCAATTCAATCTGGCAATTGACGAAGAACCCTTGGACAATGCGTGCCACGTGTGGTCGCGCATTATCCTGTTGAAATATGGCTGTGGGCAAGCCCTGAAGGTAAGGAAGGACAACTGGCTCCAACACCTCGGAGATGTAGCGCTGGCTGTTTAAAGTACCGGCAATGCGTACTAGAGGAGTGCGAGAGTGGTATCCAATACCGCCCCATACCATAATACCCGGTGCAGGACCAGTGTGGCGGTGCATAACGCAGCTGTTCAGCATCCTCTCTCCACGGTGTCTCCAGACTCGAATCCGACCATCGTGGTGTTGCAGACAGAAGCGTGACTCGTCAGTAAAGACAATTTCATTCCATTCTGCCGTCCACATCCTTCTTTCATCGCACCATTGGCGGCGGAAACGTCTGTGGTTCTGCGTCAAGGGTAGACGAAGCAATGGACGTCTTGCGGACAGACCACTCTGCTGTAAACGGCGTCGAATGGTACGCGCAGACACTGGATGATGCGGTACAGACTGAATGTGCTGTTCGTGATGTGGCTGAGCGATCCGTCACTGCCATACGCACAATATGCCTGTCATCACGTGAAGTGCTGCACTGAGGTGGATGCGATCGAACACGTCGGTCCGTCGTACCCTCCTGCATCCAACGATCACATATCCGCATTACAGTTGTTTGGTTTCGTCCAACCGATTTCCCTGAAAGATAATCCACAATCTCGGTAGGCCACTATCCTTCCTCTGTCGAACTCGGATACTTGATCAAAAGATGATCGCTGTTTTCTACGAGGCATAATTGATCGTTTTTTTTGAAAAAACCACAAGAAAAACACAATTGCTGTACTTGAAATCGTCGAAATCTCCAAGCCTTAAATAGCGCTTTGAAGTGGCGCCACAGGCGCGCGTGATGTGCGTCTGCGCTGAAATTCTAATCATTTGCATATCTCACCTCCGCTAATGCATGTTGTAAATTTCATATTATTTGCATGCTTCCTTCAGGGTGTTGCATTTACGGTGGCCAGCAGTGTATATATATATATAAAGCAGAGTTGGCGTCTATCTGACTGTTGTCTATACACATCTACACCGTTTAACCAATCCACACCAAATTTGGCATACTTATTCTTTAGAACCCTGTGGGTAACGTAAGCTACATATTACCCCCCGTTCTATTTGTCTTGGGTGTACAGAGGGAGCTAAAAACCCCATAGGAATAACACTGAGTATCCTTACTATCGCAGTTTGGTACACTCATTCTTTAGAATCCTGTTTGAATCAGACTAGATATTAACCCCCATTTCATTTATCTTGGATAGGTAGGTATTTTAATTAACGTCACACTGGAGCAACACAACGGGCTATTCCATTTGTCTTGGGCTTTTAGAGGGGGCTAAATGCAATTCTAAAACTCCATGGGAATAACAGTGAGTAATATTACGATTTACAAACAAATCAAACCGAGCATCGCCGGGTAATTCAACTAGTTTAAAATATATATCAACATCAAACAACCGAAATTATCTCGTTCTTCGGTTTTAATTAATCAGCGTGTAGTGATTCTGTTCTGAGCTTATCGGTAACATTTTACTATAGTTTTCATTTTAAAATACAGATATGTTTATCGATTTGGAAGCGCCTGCAATGGTAGATAATTCCGAATTTATTTTATCATCTGAATCTAGGATCAAGTGGACGCGATGTTAATGCCACAATCAGCAGTCTAAAGTAACTTTACACAGCTCTATTTCTTGCAGAGTAATCGTTTTAAATTTTTTACTTTCTATAGAAGATAGTAAATTGACGTTTGGAGTTGTCTCATGTGTGAGATTTAGTATTCCCATTTGTGTATTGACCTTAACCCTTCTGGTGGTTGACGAGGTATCTCGTCATAAGCAAACCTGTCCAGATCTTGATGGACGAGATATCTCGTCATTGCAAGAAAACTGACCAGGATCTTAAAGTCGTCATCCTAAAAATCGGCAATACCTTCATGACGAGGTATCTCGTCATTAGCAATACTGATCAGATTTTGATGGACGAGATATCTCGTCGAAACAACTTGCGAATAGCAAAAATGGACGGTAGAGCGACAAAACAAACCAAAATTTCAGATCGTTTGATCCACTTATACGAGACAGGGTCGCGGTAGCCCTGTTGGAGGTAATGATAATTAATTAACGTCGCACTAGAGCAACACAACGGGCTATTGACGACGGTCCGGGATCAATCCCGAAGGGAAAGATTCTAGGACAACATCACGTAATTTTGAAACGCGGGCGACGGTTCGGGATCAACCTCGAAGGGAAAGATCCGAGGACAACACCACGTAATTTTGTACCACTGTCAGATGACTTTGGGTTTGATCCCGGACCGTCGCCAATAGCACGTTGTGTTTCTCCAGTGCGACGTTAGTTAAATACCTACCTCCTTATACGAGACAACTGTATTGTAACTAGAATTTGTAGGCTAACTCACAAATGCTATGCAGGAAGTGGTACTGTCCACCACAATTGCACCCACCACAAAGTCTGGGTGCTGGCGGTCGTCATAGAAACAGAGCGTGCTTATTTTGAATGGGGTGAGTCTTTGTAGATGTCTTAAATTTGTTTTGGGCGAATGTTGGAGGTGGAAAGATGGTTCAAAAGTATAAATTATCTTGGCAATAAGTAAAAACAGCACATATCTGCACTTTTTCATTAAGTGGTCACAATGAGAGTGACAAACATATTTCTTCAAATACCCACTATAGAAAGTAGGGGGATAGTTGAATTACAGTCTCACTGGAGCAACACAAAGAGCTTTTGGCGACGGTACAGGACCCACCCCGAAGGGAACGATCCCAGGACAACATCTCATCATTTTGAACCACGGTCAGATGACGAGGTAACACCTGAGCTGGCACCCCACCTCTCCACACTTCCTCACTACACCAACTTGAGGACATTTGAGGCCACGACAGATTTAACGTCCACCAGCCCCCGCGTAGAAGACGATCTTTGGGTGGATCGAATTTCGAACTCGCAACCCTCCGGTTGCTATTACGCGACTCTTTCAACCGGGCTACCGCTGCCCTATGGAAAGTGGGATAAGGCTTGTTTCTATAGCAACAGACTTTGTAGCAGAGCAATTATCGTGGTAGACAAATCGAATCTTCCCTGATTACCTTGTGTGTGTTTTACTTATTCAGTGAAATCTTTCCTTGTGGTTTTCCTTTCTTGACAACATGTTATAAAGAGCGCATTACCGAGTTTTAACTAACGAGCCGAAATTGTACTCAAAGCTCACATGCGTTCGAAATGATATTTAACTAGATCATATACACATCAAACTTACACGATGAGTGAAAGTGAAGTCAATTTAATGATACTCGAAAATAAACTTAAAATAAATGTAAAAAAATTGGAATTTTTAGCAAATCTTTTAAAAGAAAAAATGTTTTGAAGTATTTTTAATCATGTTGATGCTTCGAAACGCATATAAAATTAGTAATCGGTATTCTTTAATGTTTTTTTCTGTGTTGTAAGTAAAATAGAACTTTAATTACAGCGCGTACGAAATGCTAAATTACTTAGGCTTCTGAGCTAGCAAAATTCTTATAATAGATACTTTATGATTGTCGAAAGATTTAATGAGAAGATAAAGAGAACGATTATTAAGCCTTTCTAATGATAATTAGACTTTTTTCTATTCCTAAACTGGCTCAGCATGTCCATTACTGGATATTGCGCCATAAAACCCTATCTATTTACAAACCACTTTCTTGGAAAAGGGATATTTATGTAACATAATAACGAATGTGTCCGAAACAATAAATATTTCAATAGTTTCTAATAGAAGGATAATGAGCTATTAGGAAAGAAAATTATATTATAAACCTGCTCATTTTTTATTTTACTCTAAGTCCAAATAAGGTCTAATCACGAATTTTAAGTAATTGGGAGGTAATATAAAATTAAGTATAAACTTTTTTCACAAAAAGTGTCTCGTAGGCTGATTTCTTAAAAGAAAATAAAACAAAATTGATGGAAAACTCGAGTTCATTTTTCACCTGAGTCTAAGGAAACAGTTCTTCAGTTTATGTAAAGAATTGTCCATAAAATAGAAAAGCGCTTTATTTGAAATTATTTCTAAACACTTCGGACTTCATCCATTTGTAGGTCTGAGCTACACTTGAAATTTATTCCGTTTACGAGGTACAATCGAAACATTTACACTTGAAGTCATTCACAAGAGGGCAGCACCAAACTTTTCAGTTGGCATTTCAGATTGGCCTTATCAATAATGTAAGCGAAATAGGGAAATTTCAAGCGCTTTCCGGAGCACCTAAAACTCGGCCATGTAAATCCTTTACATAAAATGGTTCCTAATTTCCAATTTGCAAATGTGCTTGAAAATAAATCTTCCAAGGCACTGCTATTGACCTTTTCTGATATCAATTTGAATCCTATCTGACTAAGCTGCAAGTCTTGAAAACAGTGAAAGGGGCTTGGAAGATAGAATAATATGAGGCAACTGAGTTCAATGATAAATACAATCGGAGTTCCTATTAAACTGAGGGTAAAAGTGATCAATTTTCTTGAAATTTAGTCACTAAACTAATACGACCTCGATGAAAAGAAATGGAGGGGTTACGTATATGTTTCATTTAGTTTAAACCACTAAAAATTTCATTTCTTCTGTCCTGTACTGTCTTTTCTGGCGAGATTGTTGATATGAGCTTCTGAAGACACGAATTCAAGTAGTGTTTGAGAAAGAAGATAAATTGTGAGACTCGTATTACGAGTGGACGTTTCAAGTGTTCGAAAATTAAGATTCGAATTGTGTGTGTGTGCCCAATAAGAGATTATAATACTTTCTCTTAAGACCATTTAGCGAGGAATGGCTACAGGGGGAACTAAGCCTTGGTCTTTTACCCTTTGGTTCAAAAGTGCCCTTTTGCAAGTGTCTTTCTTGAAATTTGATGAAAGCATATGTATTATTTTCATAATACACAGGATGTTTCAAAACTTCCTGTGCAAACTTGAAGGGGAGATTAAATAAAATTAATCCTCCTGGTGGTGGTCCCGACGAGTTATCTCGTCTTTAGAAAAACTGGCCAGATCTTGGTGGACGAGTTATCGTGTCATTTGGGGGAAAAATGACTAGATCTCGATCTCGTCATTGTCAAAAAATTGACAGTATTCTTATGACGAGGCATCTCGTCATTATCAAAATTGGTCAGATCTTGATGGACGAGATATCTCGTCGAAACCACCAACTAAATGTTTTTGATTGGTTAGTGGTGTTTGTCATGCGCAGTAGCGGCATGGTACTGCGCATCCTTCTCTTAATTTGATGCTAGCCCCTTGATATGAGCAAAACTGTTATTTTACGATAACTGTTATAACTGTTATTTTATGATAACTGAACAGTGTTACTTGTTATTGCTAATTTGTAATAACTATTATTTTTGACTGTTTTGTTAACAGTAAGTAACGCACTAAGAGTTACCAGCTAATTTAACGGTTACTGTTACAGGTTAGTTTCATAGTAAAACATATGTAGATACGTTTATCATACAAAAGAAAAACATACTGTGATGTTGAAGATTAAGCCACTCCAGAAAACAGCTTACATTATTTATAAGGAACTACTTAAGTTGCTTTAGGTTGCATCTAAAGGAAGAAAAACGATCAAATCACACCTTGAAAGAATTGCCTCACTCTTTCCATTCTTTCTCGAGTAACCACTTAGCCGCTGTTGCTGAAGCACACAGCGTTGCCCAGAGAATCCCACGTGAAGGTGGATTACGTTTGTTACCCTAGGGACTCTACCGACCACCCGTTTCTATCCATTTCGATAGTCCCTGGACCCCTCCCGGACCTCCTGGGGATGATTGAGTCGAAAGTTTTGTCGATGGAACATGGGAAGCTGTAGGTGGGGAAAGTTCGATGCCCCTTAATGTGGAAGACTTGTTCATTGCAGGAAGAACTTGGATCGCAATCATGAAGGAATGTCGAATTCTGAAGCAAAGAACAAGTGTCAAATGTTCTGTGATGGAAGAGTTAGAGCTGTATTACTAACGGTTATTGGATGAGGAAATTGTGAAGGAATGAAGAACAAGCGTAGAGTGTTCTGTGATGGAAGAGTTAGAGCTGTATTACTCACGGTTATTGGATGTGGAAATTGTGAAGGAATGAAGAACAAGCGTAGAGTGTTCTGTGATGGAAGAGTTAGAGCTGTACTGCTCACGGTTACTGGAATTGGAAATTGTTTCGAATGAAGAACAAACGTAGAATGTTTTGTGATGGAAGAGTTAGATCTGTATTACTCACGGTTGCCGGAGGAATGAAGAACATGCGTCGAATGTTCTCTTATGGAAGAGTTAGAGCTGTATTGCTTGCGGTTGTCGAAAGTGGAAATTTCGTAGGACCGAAGAACAAGTGTCGAATGTTCAGTGAACGAAGAGTTAGAGCTGTATTGTGCTGACGGTTGTCAGGAGTGGAAATTCTGATAGAATGAAGAACAAGCTTAGAATGTTCTGTGATGGAAGAATTAGCTGTATTACTCACGGTTATTGGATGTGGAAATTGTGAAGGAATGAAGAACAAGCGCAGAGTGTTCTGTGATGGAAGAGTTAAAGCTGCATTGCTCACGGTTGTCGGAAGTGAAAATTCTTAAGGCCGGGAGAACAGGTGTCGTATCTCCAATTGAATGAACCAATTAAGAGCTACGAATAAATATGCCAAAATACAACTACGAACACCGGTGAAACTATTGGGGAAACAATTGAGTCTTTCGGGGTCTCACTGATGAAGAATCTCGAACGCCCTGAACTTGACGATGTTTACAGATAACCAGATAACCACCAGGAGAGCACCCGAGCCTGTCCTTTAAAGGGGCTTATCTGATGATGTCTGCAGATGCACCTACTAAATTCCGCATTGGGACAGCAGATCTCACCGGAGAAGGCTACGATAACTGGTTATAACGGATGACTTTGAACTCCTAATTCTAGTCAGGTAGATCCCGGTCTAATTAGCCCTCGTGCAGCAAAAAATGACCGTAGAGCGACAAACCAATCTGAACATGCAAACTGAGATTTTCTTTTGTGGAACGCAAATTTCGTTATGGGACAGGTAAAAAAGAGCGGCGTATATTGAGGCGCGATAAAATAATGATGATGGGTTGCTATGTTTTCAAAAGATCCATAAACCTACTGGTGGTTGACTCGTATAGCTGTCTCATCGCTAGCAAAATTGATCATATCCTGATGGACGAGATATCACATCAAAAACTAACTAGTACTTGATCTCGTCATCGTAAAAAAATCGTCAATATCTTGATGACGAGGCATCTTGTCATCAGAAAAACTGATCAGATCTTGATGGAGGAGATATCGTGTCATTTGGAAAAAAAATAACGTGATCGAGATCTCGTCATTCTGAACAAATGAAAATATCCTGATGACGAGGCATCTCGTCATTATCAAAATTGGTCAGATCTTGATGGCCGAGATATCTCGTCGAAACTATGAAGCCCAGTTCTTCTAACCAACATCTGGTGTTATTTGGCCATTATGTTTGCTGTGTGACAAAGCACAATACTCCTTTCATGACGCCTACAGAATGAACTAAACACATACTGTGAGAGAAATCCGGGTAGATTATTCTCAATACTTGCTTTATGTTGACCCAATTAATTTATAACTTTTTAGTTATGTCGAATTTAGTGACGCGTGCTTAACTTTTGGAGAGCAGTGTAATAAACGTAGCTAATTTGTTGCAGTTTTTTATCAATTATATTACATTTATTACCTCTCGTTATTAGTACTGTAAATAGTCTAAAGTTTTATAAATAAAAAATATTAATAAAACTAACACAATAGCCATACCTGTGCGCTTAAATCTTTTTGAAATTTTTGACTGCACATATACTAAATTAAAGGTAAGATCACTGTAAACATGCTTTTAAATCAGAAAAATGTCAAACTTTATACATATTTGCACGAAATATTTTCGTTATTTATGTTAAAAGTAAATGGTTTGTCTTAGAAGTTTTTAAAATTAGACCTTTTTTAATTTTTAAACAAAAGTTTTAATATTCAAATAAGATAACATATCCGAACAAAAATTTAAGTATCTTAGTCATAAATAAAAAAAATATTTCCTGTTAAGTCTGGTTCCCTTTGAGTCTTCAATACTTTTGACGTATATTTTATAAAGCTTAATTACCTGCTTAAAATGACATAAATTTGGAACTTACGACAAATGTAAAAACATTTTTATAAACTTATAAGTGTTCAAACTCTACTGTACTCTCAAACTCTACAGTGCTCTACAGTACTCTCAAAACTCTGCAGTACTCTACAGCATTCTCAAACTCTACAGTACTCTCTACACTCTACAAGTATCTCAAAATTCTACAGTACTCTCTGTACTCTACAGTACTCTCAAATTGCGTCAAATATATCGATCCGTTATCGCATCCTATTTAGACATACAAAAACTCGTTTGCTCTTTTCAATGGCCTTGGATATTTCGACTGAAGTTATCTTAAAAACTCAGCCGCGTTTGCTCTGCTCTCTTCTAGCTCTTTTAAACACAAACAAAAATTAGAAAATAAGCAATAACAAAAACCCATACATCCCATATTCCTATACGTAAACCGATAACAGAGTAAGCTCTTTAAAGTTTTAACTTCAAAAATCTTGAGGCCATTATACCGAATTATTTCTGGATCCGTGATATCTTGTGCCGAGCGATGAATTGGAAAAGTCGATTTATATTTTGTTTTATTCTTTGAACGGCCGTTTGTGATAACACTTTAATGAAAATGTCTTTGGAACTTTTATTATAATAGAGATGGATTTTTTCGGCTAGCCCTTTTCACAGAACTCTTTTTAGCTCATCGCCCATTTATTCTACGGACGGAACGGATGCGTTATTTTAGTCACAGCTTCTAATTAGCTCGCGTAAATTTTCGTTTGTAAATAGATAATTTAATTGTATACAGTCCATTTATTTGTACAAAGATACAACGCACGGACAGGTAGAGATCAGTAGGTATTTTAATTAACGTCACACTGGAGCAACATAACGGGGTATTGGCGACTGTCCGTTATCAAACCAGAAGGGAAAGATCCGAGGACAACACCACTTAATTTTGAACCACGGTCAGATGAACAGGTCACACCTGAGCTTACACCCCACTCTCCAAACTTTCACACCACGCCAACGTGAGGACATTTGAGGACACGACAGATTTAAAGTGCACCAGCCCCCTTTTTACACGACGGTCTTTGGTTGGATTCGAACCGGCAGCCCTCTGTTTGCTAATACGTTACTCTTCCAACCGGGCTACCGCGGTCCACGTGCAAGCGATCGGTGAATTTAATTTTTAATGCGCGTTTGGAACTAACGTATTTGTAAATTGCGTTATTGTGTCTTGATATTATATTTATTAAGCACGCGCAAACTATAATATTAATAGATGTATTTCTAATATGCACGTACATACTGTAAAGATGATATGAAACGTGATGAAAATAAGTAGGTTGTGTCCAGGACACCCAAACCGTAGTTTTGACGTGAATACTCGGGCCTGGTCTTGAATTGTTAAATAAATAAAGCAGACATAGGAAGTTGGAACGATTGATTATTGCGAATATAGAACAATTAGTATACAGTTTGAAAGATTAAAATGCAGGTTGATATTAATTGTTGTTGAGTGGTTTTTGTTGCCTAGTAATTGTAACTTACTTAGGTAGTTTCCAAATGACACCACTTACACAGTCCTCGCTTCACGCAATACAAAATTACACTGGCCCGAACATTGCCCAGCACCATAAAATTTCGACATATTACGGACCCCCCACCCCGCGTTCAGTACGCCTGCGCACTCGGTCCGAAGGTCATGTCAGGTTCGGACATTCTTTGTCTACACGGCGCTATATTTATCTTCTGTGTGTTTTTCTAGTGCCGAAATCATAAGACAAAACAATGGCAACGCTTTTTTTTGTCACGCTCGACTTTTCATGTATGTCCCAGCGCTGTTCCGATTTTAAAGACTTATTCACCTCAAAATTAATTTGGAACTTAGAAGAATTGGAGGAGTGTTACAGAGTTGATCCGCGTTCCTTGTAATTTTGTATCGTCCTTAGTTTATTAAAAAATGTTTTTCCAACAAGCGTTCGTCTCCATGTGTGGAACGGGGCCTTCGTGGCTCAATGGGTATACCCACTGCGCTAGCAACCTTCGAGTTGTAGGCGGCGCAGGTTCGATTCCTGTGAGGTGCATTCCTCCCTGGGTGTACTTCACTCTTCTGTGTCAGTAAAAACTTTCATTGTGTATGTCTATTACTACTTGATATTGTTGGAATCGGTCTCAAACCTCTGCAAAGGACTTGAAATTATAGTGCCGCATGGGGTATATGAAAGTAGAAAGTTATGTTAATCTTGTAATCTTGAGTGTATATAAAAGATAGCAGAAGAAATAATGTAATAGATGAGACGTCTTGATTTTGGATGTATGCTTGTAAATACGAGTTGGTTTCAATAAAATTAATTTTTAAATAATGTCTCAAAAACTTTAATGTCTTTTGGCTCCAATCGATCAAAGCCAACAGATATTGTATGTCTTGTATCTGGCGCAGCATGGCCAAATATGGCCCTTGCGCCATGAAAAACCCCAAAACCAACCAACCATGCATGGAACCGAAAAGCTTCTCGATAATTATTTGATTCAATTTTCTTGCTACTCTGATCACCCGAAAAGTGATCAGAAAATTTTCCAAGTGAATTAAGAATGATCACCAAGCTATCTCCCCGACATTATGGTGACAAAGGTGGGATCATTCAATATCCCGCTCGCAAAATAAATTTTAAACAGAACATTATCCTAGAGCAGTGGTTCTTAACCTGGGGTGTGTGCACCCCTGGGGTGCGATAAAGCATTTCCAGGGGTGCAAAAAAAGTCACCACCTACCTGCCTTAGCCTGTGTGAAATGGGATTTTCATCACTTTTGCACATAAAAACAAAAGCCATAAATCGCTTAAATGCAAGTGATGACTTACGCGTGGATCTTTCAAAAAAGGAGCCTTGCTTCAAAAGTATTATGAATAAACAACAACGTAGCCATTAAAAATTGATATATTGTTTTGTATGTACGAGGTTTGTCTAAAAAGTATCCGACCTTGAATTTTCCTGTTTACGGTAATGATGCTAGAGCGGCGCCACTGTGCACAATGGAAGAAGACAACTTAATGCGTATGCTTGAATTTTTTCTCCGTGTTCGAGTGTGTCAGTCGCTGCCTGCTGGCCGCTGAGTAAGGTGCTGTTATAAGTGTTCGTCGGATTTTTGATTTCTCTCAAAATGAATGAACGAGTTGAGCAAAGATACTGCATCAAATTTTGTCAAAAGCTTGGTGATTCTCAAAACGAAACAATTCGTAAGATTCAGCAAGTTTTTGGAGACGATGCTATGGGGGTAACACAAGTGAAGGAATGGTTTAACCGATTCAAAAATGGCCGCACATCGGTGGCGAGTGATCAGCGTCCGGAGGCCTCAAACCGCTCGGAATGCAGCCGTTGTTGAGAGGGTGGAAAATCTGGTAAAGGGAGATCGTCGTTTGACCGTACGAGAGATTGCCGAAGAGGTTGGGATCAGTAAAGATTCCGCACATGCAATTTTTCGTGATGATTTGAACATGCGCAGAGTGGCTGCAAAATTTGTGCCCAAGCTGCTGTCGGCACAACAAAAAGAACTCCGTATTGAGATTGCACAGGACCTTCTGGACACTACCAACACTGATCCTCAGTTTCTGAACACTGTGATTACTGGGGATGAGTCATGGGTATACGGGTACGACCCAGAAACAAAAGCACAGTCGTCGCAATGGAAGCATCCCGAGTCTCCAAGGCCGAGAAAAGCGCGACAGGTGCGAAGCAAAATCAAGGTGATGCTAACTGTGTTCTTTGATATCTGTGGAATTGTGCATCACGAATACGCACCGGAAGGACAAACAGTGACAAAAGAGTACTATCAACAAGTTCTACGCCGACTCAGAGATGCTGTTCGGCGCAAAAGACCACACCTCTGGACGACGAAAAACTGGCAGTTGCAGCATGACAATGCTCCGGCTCATTTGTCACACCTGATCCAGACTTTCTTGGCGAAATACGGAATTCCAGTCGTCTCCCAACCTCCCTACTCTCCAGATATGGCTCCTTGCGACTTCTGGTTGTTTTCGAAATTGAAGATGCCGTTGAAAGGATCCCGTTTTGAGTAGAGAAGAGATAATGCAGAACGCGACAACGGAGATGAACACCATTCCAAAAGAAGCCTTCCAGGAGTGTTTTCGGCAGTGGAAGGATCGGTGGGCTAAGTGTGTGAAGGCGCAAGGGGCCTACTTTGAAGGGGATTAGGGTCCCAATTTCCTCACTTAAGTAATATATTTTTCCTGGCCAAAGGTCGGATACTTTTTAGACAGCCCTCGTATATGTAAATGTATGTGTTTATTTTTCAATAAATAAATTATCTTGCAATAGAAGCAATTTCCTAAATAAGGAAATAGAAACATATTTTTCAATGGGGTGCGAGAGCTTATTTTTTGATTCAAAGGGTGCCGATCACTAAAAAGGTTATGAACTACTGTCCTAGAGTGACACTTTTTTTACACAATAACAACATTAAATATATAAATTGCGAAAAGATATCATTGGAATTATCCGACTTGTAAAGGGAAATAAACTTTTTTCTAAATCGCTTCTCAATTAATTTAGTGTATATAAAAGCTTGAAAATATTTTCCTCTTCACTGAGCCTTCTTTCTTTGAAAGTTTTAACACTTCAAAAAAATTTAAAGTAAAATACTTTTATTAAAAAGAAATAAGTAACGGAATGCATCATAAATTAAACGTAATCTAAGAGTAAGAATAATTTTTACACAATAGCAAAACATTAAAGGTTGTAAGATGTTGAAAATGTATCATTGGAATTATACGACTTGTAAAAGCAAAGCAAACTTTTTCTAAATCACCTCGTAATGCCTTTAGTGTATATCGAAACAAATGAAAGCAGGAAAAAAATCCCCCTTTTCAGAGCTTAACAATAACAACACTTCCTTTTCTCACAGAGCCTTTCTAATGCACCAGATATAAAAAGAGTAAGTAATTAACTAAAACTAAAAGCTAATTATTCTCGCACCCTTTATGAAGCACGTTCGTTCGAAGCAAAGGTAATAAAAACAATTGATATCACCTCTGAGGTATGAAAAAATTTCCCGTTTGACACATTAGGAATTTTTACTCTTGTCACCTCTGTGTGTAGTAACTTCTTTTTTTCCGTATATCATTTTTTTCATGGTTATAAAAACACTTCTTAAAAGCAAATTTAAAAAAGTATCTCGGAAGGAGGTTTTTCGGTTCAGAAACATTTTTTATTTGTCGTGAAACATCACGCGGACAATTGTTAAAATTTTTTGCTCTTATTTTTTTCCCTCTGGATATTGTGGCAAAATGTGGTACGTAAAAAGTAATCTGTGTACATTGTATTCTGAAATGTCCGATCAATACCTTTTATTAATGGTGAGGTAATGAACTTAAATGCGTTAATTATTGCGAAAATTGACTATGATTTTAAATACAATACGCTTTTCATGTTAATGTCATTTTGATATTATGTGTTGTTTTGGATGCACCACATCAGGCCAAATTGGGATCAGTGCTCAATCGGTCAGCGCTGTACACTAACATTTACATCTGTTTGTAGAATAAAGGCCAATATCCAAATTCGTTTAAGTTGTGACTACAAATCACTTCAAAGTTATGAAAGTTACAGTAGTAATTAATTGGGTAGGCTGTGTCGAAGCCCGACAGCAAGGTTTTACGTGAATACGTCTCTTTAGCGCATAGTATTTATCTGGATGTAGCAAATGAAAGAAAGACAAACTCAGTAGTAAATTCAGAGCTTATCGAAAACTGACGAGTTGCCTTTCCGTGTAGACTATTAGGGCCGAAGTAGTACGGTTGGAAGAGTAACGGACCAGCAACCGGAGGGTTGCGAGTTCGAATCCAACCAAAGACTGTCGTGTACATAGGGGCTGGTGCACGTTCAATCTGTCGTGGGCTGAAGTGTCCTCACGTTCGCGTGATGTGAAAGTTCGGAGAGTGGGGTCCTATTTCAGGTGTGACTTCGTCATCTGACCGTGGTTCGAAACTATTTTGTGTTGTCCTCGATCTTTCCCTTCGGGTTTGATCTCGGACCGTCGCGAATAGGCCATTGTGTTGCTCCAGTTCGACGGTAATTAAATACTTACCTACCGTGTATAGATTACGTTCTATATATTTCTGTGTGAGTTTTCAAAAAATATATGCCGACAAAAATAAATGTGAAATTTATTTTTTGTCTGCGATCCAAAGTTGCACAACCAACACTATATTCGATTTCACTTTTAATGTATTTATCAAGAGATTTCGTCGTTAGCTTTTGCTTGGAACCCATTTCGACGTCGTAGCGCTTCACAGTCCCGAGTTATACTGCTTTGAAGTTTGTGCGGCGCAGTGGAAGGAATTAATCAGAGAAACAAAATGCTGACGTTCATGATAATGGGAATTACATTGTCATGTTATGAACTGAAAAACAGGGGGTAGGTACAGTCTCCACTGCTCCGTAAGGTTTGGTTCGTAATACTTTTGGGCGGAATACCTGGTAAGTGGGTCGCTGGTGAAATGAAAACGACGGGTATTTATTTGACATTTATACATGGTTTCGACTACTTGGTATCATTTTCTTCGTCTTGAACTGTTCTTTCAACCTGTTTACGTTTCCTATGCCGCAATTGAACTTTAGTGTGATATTTTGGCTTCATAGTGTAATTTCTAGTGTCTGTTTAACCGCTGAAATTACAGCGGTTAAACAGACCAGCGTCCCGAAATGCGACTCATTTCCCCCATCACACTGTACCAAGTTAGAGTGGGAGTGGATTAATGACCAACCTGGTCGATGTTTCCCACCATCCTCTACACGATGGTAGATCATTTATCCCCATAGGCTGATTCCCCATGGAATTATGGGACTTTGAGATATCAACAATTTTCGTGACGCGCAAGTTTCTGCCGATGATATCCATGCATGCGCCTTAAACCCCCTGACCGATTTAAAGATTTATTAACGTCAAAAGTATAACTATCGAAATGTTTGCAATTATCATTATTCTTTTACTCAAAAATAATAGTCTTTGAGCAGCTATGTTGTAAATTTCTTTTTTTTGACAATTAATGAATTTCTGCTCTAAGCCTACGATTCGTAAATGTACATCGTCGCAGCATACCATGCATATCTTTCAGAGCAGAACTCATAAACTGACGAAAGTAGCTTTTACTATACAGTTTTTAAAGACAAACAGTTTTTAAGTAAAAAAAGTAAAAATTATAAGCATCTTGATATAATTATATATCTTTTAAACACACTACAATATAACTATATATTTCTCATCATGAAAATAAGCATTTAGTGTCTTAAAAAGATGACAGTTAATGCGTTTCTGTTCTATACCGACGATTCGTTCATAATAAAATCGACATCTTTTGATATGCATATCGAAGATGAATTCAACCAAAAAGGTTTTCTTTAATTTGTTAACAAACCCACCGGAAAGATAGAAAACTTTCAATTTAACGATCATTGATGTCTTGCTGCGTAATCATTTCTTTAGATTCCTTTTTATTATTCCTTTTTTTTCTCTCAGAGAAAAATACATGAAAGATATTTCCTCCTGTTATGTATTGATTTTTTAAAATTTTCTTGGAACTGAGTTTCGGGGAAAATCGCCATTTCTTACAAAGTAGATTATTTCCCCGCGATGGAACATTTTTTTTTCTTTTCCCTTTTGCGTCTGATCAGTTCTGATTTATTGAGATCTTCATATTAGGCAGAAAAGTTCGATGCAAGTTTGCTTATGGAAAATGCATTGCGATAACGATTTCTCCATCTCTGATGGCTTGTTCGAAATGGAAGGATTGGAACACTACGAGACACACCGAGACAACAGTTGTTCTGCTCATGAAAGAGGTTTTGTGGTGGTTGTCACGACAAGGTATCTCGCCATCAGCAAAACTGACCAGATCTTGATGGACGAGATATCTCGTCAAAACCATTTGGAGCGTTAAAGAAAAAACACATGGAAGTATTTGTGAATTTTTACCAAAACATATTTTTTCTGTATATGTCCAACACCTGACGTTGTTGTCAGCCTTGGGTTTGGCCCACTTTGGCCAAATATGACCTCTTGTGCTATAAATGCCAACCAACTAAAGCATGGTAGAATTTCGTTTCCTTTTTTTAATCAGCAAATTTTTAAACACTTAGAATCAAATCAATTCTTAATTTCTCTCTCTGTCTAGGTGAAGCCACGGTTGTCCATTTGGTAGAATATCGGATTAGCAACGGGTTGAAAGTTGAAAACACGATCCAACCGAAAACCGTAGTGTACGCGGGGCTGATGTAGTTTAAATCTGTGGTGGCCTCATATGCCCTCACGTTTGAATCTGGTATGTTACGGCGGCGAAATCATACCTTCGAAATAGCAAAATATTCCAATTTTTGAATAACTATAAAATTCCAAACATTGTTTCAAAATACGGATGGGACACTGGTGACGTCAGAGAGGGTTACCAGACTCCTTAAAGATTTAAAAGGCCCCGTCTCATGAAATTAAACCCTAATATCCGCGACGAATCGATTGTCCAGTGTAATGCGGTTCTAATACGTTTGGTGATACGCCATTTTAATGAGCCTAATGGTCTTAAGCCTTTCCTAACGACTCACAATCGGCCAACATCGAAGTGGCTTAAAGGATTGTCCTCTTGATGGCTGCAACAGTGAGATATGGCTCCCGAAGGATAATGCAATGTTGCATAAGCCCCGTTGCGTCAACATGTGGCCTTTCGTTTCCAATTTCGATAGTGCTGTTTGGAATGTTTCTTAAAGTGCGTTCGGTGAATATTCCCAGTGGATGTAAATATGAATTGCCAGCTTCGATCGTTAATCCAAACGCTTTTGTAATCAAGCAGTCTATTCATTCTTAGAAATTGGTTGATATCACTCGTTTGATGATAATGACGTAGCACAGCTTGTTAACCAATCAGAACAAGTGAATGCTTTTAATTGATTGAGCAAAATTTTCCTAATTTTCAATTCTGGTGATAAAAAAAATAATTTTACTCATTTTCAATGGTAAAATTTTACTGTGAACTGCTTTTGGTCAATCTCGAGTTGACGGTACGGTCATGAGCTTAGCGTTATTTTGGCGATTGTGTGGGAGACACGTTCTTCATTCTGGTATCCCGGCGAGTAAGTGGGAATTAAAACTTCAATTTGGCGATAGCCTCTTTTCGCCGTGACGACGAAAAATAATATAACTTTCAATGGCGTACCGTCAACTAGAGATTTACCCAATTCTTATTTCAAGGCAAGGAATAAAGACATTTTGGCCTTTTTTCATTTAGAAATTTTGTCTAGGAATGAAATGACATTAAACTCATTAGTCTATGTCTGCGAACTCAATCGAGAAATGAATAACGATCATAAATTTTTAAATAAAGTGTTTCAGAGATGTGGTTACATATATGTTTATATTAATCTAAAAGTATATAATTAATCATTTCAAATTCAAGCAAAGTTTTCATGTTCTTCCTTTACTCAACTATGCATTGTATTCCTTTATTTTTCGTCATGCAAAAATACATTGCGCAATTTATAATAGTACTTATTAAAAAGCATTGTTATCAATTTTCGTAAATCAATGGTGGGTTAAAGCAACAGTGGATTTATTTTTGAAGCGATTATAAGATTTCAGACACCAAACCACATTTGACAGCCTTCCTTTCCACCAAACCACGTAACAGAAAATATCCATTTCCACAAGCCGTACATGTATATGAAGTACTTTTAGAGATATAATAGGTAAGAATTTCAAATTTCAAATAATTCATTTTTAAGATTTTGATATTTATTATACGATTTTTTAAAAATCAAATACAAATGTTCATGTTATAACAGATTTGGCCACAATACGTTCTGTGTTTCTATATTTAAGACTCATCTTATTAAATATTTTTTTTTCAGTTACCATGCATCCAAACAAGAACCCAAATTAAGTCAGTGGGAATTATAATTTCCTACTGAGCAGAAAACATATCCATCGAACTTTAATCACCATCAAACATATTTCCGAATATTTCAGATAATCTGTACAACTGTAATAGGTGAGTGCTAACGTTTGAACTAATCATTTTTATGTTTTTAATACTTCTAAAAGAAACTTTCCAGAAGTATGAACCGTATTGTTTGTTTCATTCTCCTACAAAATTCATATAACAATCTTTTCTCTAAATGCAAAAAAATCTAAACCTAAATACAACTAAGCAAAATTAAATATTTAAGCATTCTAAACACCGATTAAAACATTTAAAAAACGAAAACTACATTAATTCATAGATAATATTTCTAATTGTGTTAGATTACAACGGGGAAATATAACGTTCTGTCTTATTTCTTAACTAGTATTTGAAATTTTAATATATATAGTACTTCTGTATAAGTGTGGTATATAATTCTCTCCCTTTTCCTAGACTCATCCTAATTTCACAATTTAAGCCGTAACAGAAATTCGGAAGGAGGTTAAAATGATCAATATCCTACCGAGCAAGATTCATCCATAGAATCCATCCACATAACTTCCACCAGCCATGCAACTTCAATAGGTGAGTATTGCTACGTTTGAAGAATCTAAATCATTAAAATTTGAAGTCTCAATGTTCTTAATGTTTTCTTAAGGGACATAAGTTGTAAGAATTTGAGCTTTGTGCTCGGTTTATACATACCTTATTACCTCCAACGAATTCGTATTCAAAATATATATCCTTTCCTTTGAATAGCTACCCAAATAGAAGCCTCTACCGCAGCTCGGTAGGAGAGCTTATTGTCAACAATGTCCTACCGAGACAAGGAGAATCTACATCCATATAACTTCCATCAGTCACTCAATTTCAATAGGTGAGTATTTCCACATTCAGATATTCTACTTTCTTAAAATTTGAATTCTTGATGCATCTTAAACGATGATATATTTGTGCTATATACGCTTCATGCATTTGTTTGTTTTCTTGTCTCCGACCGTTATATATGTAAAATATATTTCCTTTCCTGTCCAAATCTAGCTGTCAAAATAGAAGCCTCCACAAAAGTTCGGTAGAAGAGGTTTATTATGAACCATGTCCTACCGAGCCAGAGATAATCTCCATCTACCAAACTTACATTACTTCAAATTTTAATAGGTGAGTATTGTGATGTTTATTAATTTTCTCCTTAACTTTTTATTCCTTAAATTTGGAATTATTGATATTATTTATATTTCCTAAACGAACAAAGTCAGTATAAATTTGTATATTTGTCTACACGTTTTATACTCTTGTTTCTTTTCCTATTACCACAGATGAATTCATATTCAAATTATTTTTCGCTTTTAATAGCTAGCTCAATAGAATTCTCTACCAAACATCGGTAAAAGTTATTGTAACTATATCCTACCGAGAGAAAGATAATCGCCATCCACATAACTTAAATTGGTCACGCAACTTCAATAGATGAGTATTGCTAGTTTAAATATCCCAAATAATTAAAATTTAAAATCTTAATTCTTGTTAATGCTTTGTGAAGTGGCATAAGTAGTAAGAATTTGAGCTTTGTGCTTTGTTTATACTTTTACTGTTACCTCCAACGAATTCGTATTGAAAACGTATTTCTTTTCCTTTGACTAGCTATTCCAATAGAAGTCTACCAAATAGCTCGGTAGGAGAGGTTATGAATAATGCCCTGCCGAGTTCCAAACAAAATCTACACCTTCCTTACTTACAAATGTCACCCAACTTCAATAAGTGAGTATTTCAATGGTCAGCTATTCTAATTTCTAAGAATTTCAATTGCTGTGATGCATCTTAAACAAACATAAGCAGTATGTATTTGCGCTTGTAGGAGGTTCATGAATTTGTTGGTTTTCTTGTAGTTTCCGACCGTTACGTATATAAGATATATTTCTTTCCCTTTTTTATAGCTGTAAAATGGAAGCCTCCACAAAAGCTCGTTAGATGTTATTATGAATCACTATATTTTTATCACTTCAATAAGTGAGTATTGTGACGTTTAGAGATTTTTTAATTCCTAAAAATTTAAACTCTTGATGATTGATGTTTCCTAAATAAAAAAATCAGTAAAAATTCGTATATTATCCTTATGAGTTTTATGCTCTTGTTTCTTTTCCTGTTACATCCGACGAATTCGTATTCAAAATGTATTTATTTTCCTTTGAATAGCAATTCCAATAGAATCCTCCACCAAAGATCGGTAGGAGAATGAACTATGTCCTACCGAGCCAAATATAATCACATTCATATAATTTCCATCAGTCTCGCAATTTCAATAGGTGAGTGTTGCTGAGTTCAAATAATCAAAATCAATAAAATTTTAAATCTTAATATTCCTAATGCTTTCTTAAAGGTGATAAGTAGAAAGAATTGGAGTTTTGTGCTCAATTCATACTTTTCTTGTTACCGCAAACGAATTCCTTTTCAAAATATATTTCTTTTCCTTTGAATAGCTATCTCGAAAGAAGTCTCCACAAAGCTCGGTAGGAGAGGTTATTATGAAGAATGTCCTACCGAGCCAAAGATAATCTACATCTACTTTACTTCCATGAGACTTATAACTTCAATAAGTGAGTATTACTGCATTTAAAAAATCTAAATCACTGAAATTTGAAATCTTAATATTCTTAATGTTTCTCAACGGACGTAAGTAGTTAGAATTTGACGTTTGCTTTCTGTCTATAATTTTCCTTTTATCTACGACGAATTTGTATTCTAAATAGATTTCTTTTCCTTTAATAGCTATACCAATAGGTCTCCACCAAAAAGTTCGGTAGGAGAGGTTATGAACAATGCCCTGCCGAGCCCCAAAACAAGGTCTATATCTTCCTTACTTCCAAAAGTCATCCAACTTCAATAGGTGAGTCAGATACGGTCTACGGTCAGATATTCTAATTTCTTAAAATTTGAATTATTGATGCAACTTAAACGAACAGTATTTGTGCTTGAATGAGCTTTATGTACTTGTTTGTTTTCTTGTCTCAGACCGTTAAATTTCTGAAATATATTTGTTTCCCTTTTTATAGCTGTCCAAATAGAAACGTCTTGTTTGTTTTCTTGTCTCAGACCGTTAAATTTCTGAAATATATTTGTTTCCCTTTTTATAGCTGTCCAAATAGAAACGTCCACTAAAGCTCGGTATGAGAGGTTATTGTGAACTGTGTCCTACCGAGCCCAATAGAATTACTATCTATCTTTCAATCATCTACACAACTGCAATAGATGAGTATTCAGAGGTTCTGTTCTTTGAATTTGAATTTTTAATGTTCTTGATGCTTCTGAAAGGGAATCAACATTTGAATTTTTATGTTCTTGATCCGAAAGGAGATCAAAAACAATAAGAATATTAGCTGTTTATTATTTTCTATTGTATCTTAACGAATAGAATTTAAAATGTTTTTGTCTTTTAACAGGGGATGTGACAATAGTAACCTCCACAGAAGCTCAGTTGGAGAGAATATTATGCACAGTTTCTACCGAGCTAAATTGGAACTTATTTTTTAACTTCAGTCATTCATACAATAACAAGCTCTGACTGTTCACACCATCATAAAAGAAATACTTACTTATAAATTTTAAGAAACGAGGATATATGTTCTACAATAGAAATTGATACTATATATGCTCTTATTATATCAAGGACTAAATATTTTTCATAGAACTCTATGATAAATTTATATACAATCGTCATCATCTGTGTTAATTTTATTTTATAAACTATGTGCCACTGCTTGACTTGTGCTAAAAAGAATAAAAATGTTTCCTTAAAAACATCTCGCTCAAACATACAAATAGATTTTGTATCGTAACTTTTAACGGAATCTCTCATGTTTAATTTGATCTCTTTCAAGATAATCTTTGACGTATTAAAAATAAAACAATTACAACTTTATATGCGGCTCTGCTGATGAGGTGGCAGATGACCTTGGAAAAGTCCATTACAAAGATGCGAAAAGGCTGACATACTCCAAATCATGTATGGCGATCGCCATAGGTGATTATTTGTGTCGTCAACTCGTAATCACTGCTATCGCTTCCGCCATCGAGTGATATACTCGGAAGCAGAATCTGAGCTAAAGATCTACATTTAACCTGCCCCCTAATTGAACAAATAGACTCTTCCGAAATCACGTTACTCAAATGTCAGAGTATCATTTCTATGAATTCAATTTAAAGGCTAAAAAATTGATGAGTGAGATCGATCGATATGAAATGATCAAAATTGTAAAAAGATGCTAATCTTGTTTCATGTAACCTCATTAATGTCCTTACAATTTATACCCCGGTCATTGCGGGGATGTTCATAGTGGTTAGGCATTCACTTTAAGTCGTAGGTCCGGGTCTAATTAGCAGTAGCTAAGCCAAAAAGAAACTAGGAGCGACAAATCTAACCATTTACATATATCGTTCTAACATCAGAGGACCGCGGTAGCCCAGTTAGTAGAGTAGCGGATTAGCAATCGGAGGGTTGCGAGTTCGAAACTCGATCTAATCAAAGACCGTCGTGTACGTGGGGCTATGTTGAATCTGTCGTGGCCTCAAATGTCCTCGTGTCTGCGTGGTGTGGAAGTTTGGAGACGGATGCCAGCTCAGGTGTGGCCTCGCCCTCTGACAGTAGTTCAAAATTGCGAGGTGTCCTCGGATCTTTCGCTAAAGAATTGATCGAGGACCGTCGGCAATAACCCTCCAGTATGACAATTAATTGAATTTCCTACCTGCATGACCTTTTTTTACATGTTTTGAAATTGTTGAGCAATTTTCCAGGATTCTTTCAACCAATAGATGTGATTATCATTATATGTTTGTTATGGGGTATAAGCGATACTGTACTACTCGTAAATATCATGACATTCGGTTAAACATTTTTCTTGGTTGGTTGGGTTTCATGGGGTAAAGACTGTGTTTGGCCTAGCTGAATCAACCAACGTCAAGTAAATGGACATACACAAAGAAAGCTTTACTGACACAAAAGAGAGAAATATTCCAAAGGAGGAATTGGACGTACTCCCCCTACATCTCGCAATTTCTTGACCTCCGGCTATTTGAGAACAAGTAGATGTTCCGATCGATCGAAAGTCACTGGCAACCCTACCTGGTTACGTCGAAAGCCAAAAACTGCCCCTCAACTAACAGTTAAGGAACATCATCTCACGTTTCTTCCCACCAAACACTAATTAATAACAATAACCCCTCACGAACACCGACCGAAAAGGGAGTGAGTTTGTACCGCCATCTTGTCTCGACAAACAAAAGAAGGGTACACACAGCCTGGGGCAGTTCCGTTCCACGGAATAAACGGCAAGATGCAGTTAAGGCAGAGTTCCACTGCGTGGATCGAAATTTGAAAATTGTGTTTACCTTCCTTCAAAACATTTCTCCATACAAGGGCACCGGAGATAACCGGATTTCTCGACCACAGTTCCATCCGCAGATGTTCCGGGAGAGGACATTTTTATGCGCAATTTCACCGGTGGTGGCCGGTTTTGATTTAATCCAATTCCAAGTCAGCGGTGGTGCTTGCAAACACACTGATATGCATACATATGAGGAGAGCACTTTAAGGATTTGGGGTGTTTCTTCGGAACAATGTTTGTTCTGCTCCTGGGGAATCTCTGAAATTCAATAAGTAACGAAGTATCGAATTTCAGAGTTGTTTTCTGCTTTTCTTTCTTCCTTCGTGGTTGTTGGGAAGAACTGATTTCGATGCAAAAGTTTCCGAGGTAAGCTCGTGATGCTGTGTTTTCATTCATGCATACAAACTTGTTTTGTGGGAAAATTGGGGGATTGTAAATAGAGCCTCGATATACCTCGGTTCTCGCGGACAGGAAAAAAAATTAGTGCAGAGGACACAAACTGTAGTCTTGACGTGAATACTCGGGCCTGATGTTGAATTGTGGAATAAATGAAGCAGAAATAGGAAGTTGGAAATGATCTTGTTTAGTAATTGACAGCTGAGATTACCAGACATTACCAGCAACCTACAACAAAAGAAGGCACGAAACAAATGTTTCTCGGAGGCATACAGCACCACAGTGTCATGAAACAAAATTTTCTGGTGAGCTCTGTTTAAAGCTTTTTTCCCACTTTTACCTCAATTACTCAACTATTTATTTGGAAACAGCTATCTTTGTGCATTGAGAATGGACATAATGGTGTGTACCAAAAAAGAGCAAAAAAAATACATAAATAAAAATCGGGTAGTCCTTGTAGCACGGCCTCAAGATTTTACGTGAATATGTCTCGTTATCGAATAGCATTATTTGGATGCAGTATTTATTTGGATGTAAATGAAAGAAAGACAAATTCAGTGTTTGTCGAAAGCTGAAGAGTTGCTCTTACGAGTAGACTTCGTTCGATGTATTCTGCTTGGCTTTTCGACGAGTTCATGTTGACATTGTATAATTTTGTCAACTGCGATCCAAAGTTACACAGCCAATATTGCATTCGAATTCACTACTAATGTCTTAATTCGACAGATCTCGACAGTAACTTTCGTTTGAGACTCATTTCGACGTCGTAGTGCTTTGCAATCCCGAGTTATACTAATTTGAACTTTGCACGCCAAAACGGAAAGTCCCCCAAACGTCCCCCTTCCCGCAATTCAAGGTCACTAACAAGTCTGTTACTTTGTCTACCAAATGGCCCTAGGTTGGTTTGGTTCGCGTTGATAATATAGAAATTATTAGACTAAATGCGATGTTCCTTTTTTCGTGAAGCTCAACTTTTCATACTGCCTACCTAGTACGGGTTGTATTTTAAAGACGTATTCATGTTACAAATGTGGACAAGATTATTGTAAAAATGTCTTCTTAGAAATTGGACATAGTTTCGTATGGCTCGTAGGTACAGAAAAATACTCGACCTTGTGTTTGTTAATTTTAACAAGTTGCCTTGCATATTGTTCTGAGAAACGTAATGAAAGGAAAAACAGGTCATTAATAGTCGTACTTTAAATAATTATGGAACATAAAATTTAGAAGAATTTGAAGAATCCAACCTCACGCTTTGTTAAGAACCTCACATGAAACAATTGCATCGTAATTTCTGAGCTTAAAAAATGTTATTTTGTTTGCATAACAGCAGAAAATACAATATAAATATAATATAATTGTAATAATATGTATAAGAATCCACATCAGTAGACGAAACACAATTTCCCTCAGAATAGCCAGCTCTTACTAACAAAGAATTTTTCTTCAGTTACTCCTGGCAACATTCTCAAAATACAAAGATTCGTACGTAAGTTTGAATAACCAACGAATTCGCGGATTACTAATACTTATGCATACTAGCCCGAGGGGAACAAAATAGAACTATTTTGATTAGATTTGTTCTTATTCTGGCGTCTCGAACAGGGATGTACGCCTTTTTATTGGAAGGACATTGAAAGAATCGTTGCTAGGAAAATGATTTTCTGCAACAAATACTTCTGTGAAGGATGTTCTGGAAATTGAACTGGTTGCCATTACATCAGAACAAGAATTTGTTGACAGAATCAATCAGTTGTGGAGGTATAGTTACTCTTCTGCCTAAAGCACATGAAAAATTTAGAATTTTAAAGATTATACTCTTTTCAAAATAATATAATCTTTAGAATAGTACGTATTTCCCCATTAATTACATTTTTTATGAAAGCGTTAAGAAAGCAGCGGGCCGTATTTCATCACAATGAAACTTCTTTACCCTCGACTGATTTTGACAAGATATCTCGCCCATCAAGATTTGACCAAGTTTCTAATTATGAGATACCTCGTCATCAAGATATTGCCGATTTCTTAATAACGACGAGATCAAGATCTGGTCAGTTTTCTTCTAATGACGAGATACCTCGTCCATCAAGATCTGGTCAGTTTTCTTCTAATGACGAGATACCTCGTCCATCAAGATCTGTTCAGTTTTCTTCTAATGACGAGATACGTCGTCCATCAAGATCTGGTCAGTTTTGCTAATGATAAGATACCTCGTCGGTACAACTATCAGAAGGGTTAATTAGAAGCCTTTCACTCTAAGAAGCGATTATGTATTGTTGATTAGATAAGGTTATAGGATCTGAAGACATGTATAGTTAAAAAATGTCATAACCTGGGACTTGTGATAAGATATCCTTTTCCGGTTTCTGTTTAGTTTCCTTCATTATCCAAATTTGACTGGTGTAAAAGTTTTGTAGCATTTGTTAAATCTATGTAAGCCTCTAGAACTTTTGGATGCTCCGAGTTGTCAATGGGAACCTGTTTCTTTTGGTAGATTCGATATAAATGGTTTACTTAACAGTCCTTTATAAATTACTAGGGCCGCAGTAGCCATGTTGGAAGAGTAGCGGATTAGCCAAAACGGAGGGGTGTGAAGTTCGAAACTCGATCCAACCATACTGTCCGGGGCTGGTGCAAGCTAAATTTGTCGTCAAATGTGTTCACGTTGGAGTGGTGTGGGTGTTTGGAGACTGGGGTGTCATTTCCAGTGTTGACTTTGTCATCTGACCGTGGTTCGAAATTACGAAGTGCTATTCTCGGATCTTTCCCTTCGGGATAGATTCCTGACCATCACCAGTAGCCCTTTGTGTTGCTCCAGTGTGTTGTTAATGTTACCTACCTACTTATAAATTACTGTTAAGCCATTCAACAATCACTATAGCGCGGCTCCCTCTAGAAGGCAGTCGTGTCACGTGGCTTTGAACGAGTCTATTCTTTAACCCTCTGCATACGTCGGGACAGAATACCGATTCCTTATTTGGTTACGGCAACCGGCCCAACGGCTTTACAGGCAACTTACTGAAACCGGCCGAAACGGCTTTACAATACTTTCCCCCAGGATGAGAGGGAATACGGGTCGTCCCATTATCACCTAATGTATGGGTTTCTATTGTCGGGTCATGGGTATGCCTAGAAGGGACAGATTCTTCCCGGGTTAACTGAAAGGGCGGCGGTGACTTTTTAAATGTATCTCTTTTTATTTACTCAATCTCTCACACACCAGATGCTCGAGGATAAACAATTTGCGAGGCTCCCCGTCGATAACCTTGACATCTTTGTCAACGGAGAGATAAGGTTATTCACACGCGTGTCTCTTTGTAACACAGAAAAGAGGGGATGGAAATCGTAATGGGCTTCGACGACTCTTCAGAAGTTTGAGGTCTGAAAGAATCGATCCTTTCGTAACGAGGGGACTCGGAACTTTCGGCCGGTCCCCGTATCCAGAGGGTCAAAATAGGTGATAGATTGGAACTCAAACAAAGCGGTACCGCAATTGGCGTCGTGAGCGTGGATTCTGGCTCTGAGTTTATCGTTCCACGCCAAAAGCGATATAAGTGATAACGAATTGCGCGGGGAAAATCAATCACGGTGATTGCCATTCATGTTTTTGGTATGGCAGCCATTTTCCTAACGATCTTTCTCACCTATTCAAAATTCGACTGATCCAAAGTCTCGACTGAGCCTTCTCGTAGGAACCGCCACTATACTCCAATTGTATATAAAATACATCAATTTAAATACAGACACAGATACAAACATAACCGACAAATAGTCAAAATAATACAGTCAAACCTCGTTAACACGAATTTCATGGGACCGTAAAAAATTCGTATTAACCGTAGTTCGTGTTATCCGAATTCTGAAAATAAAATTAATTATTACTATTTAGAAATAATTGTAGAAATAATTATTTCGACAATAAAATAAAATATTAATATACTATATACATACTAACTGTTCAATTCTTGGTACACAGATAAATGGTATTCTTCGTCACAAAGATTATGCAAATGATTCTTGAATATACAGATAATTCCTTATTACACAATTTTTGTCTTGAAATAGCTCTGTTATAGATTTTTGTGTTTTGATTTTCTCGTGACACTCTTTAAGGAAATCTTTAATACAGTCAACGCTGTTTAATTGGGCAGATGAGTTTCACTGCCTAACTGGCAAAATATGGCCCCTGCGCCATAAAACACCAAAACCAACCAACCATTCACGGCCTGACAAAAAGCAATCAACAATTTCTAAGCCAGTAGTAGCTTCTTTTAACGAAGGTACGCTCATTCCTTCTTCATCAGAATTATCTTTTATTCTTTCTTCACTCTCTTCCACAAATAATTCACTCTCTTACACTGCCTAAAAAAAAGCAATGAACAATTTCTAGGCCAGCAGTAGCTTCTTTTAACGAAGGTACGCTCATTCCTTCTTCATCAGAATTATCTTTTATTCTTTCTTCACTCTCTTCCACAAATAATTCACTCTCTTACACTGCCTAAAAAAAGCAATGAACAATTTCTAAGCCAGCAGTAGCTTCTTTTAACGAAGGTACGCTCATTCCTTCTTCATCAGAATTATCTTTTATTCTTTCTTCACTCTCATCCACAAATAATTCACTCTCTTACACTGCCTAACAAAAAGCGATGAACAATTTCTAAGCCAGCAGTAGCTTCTTTTATAGAAGGTACACTCACATTCCTTCTTCATCAGAATTATCTTTTATTTTTCTTCACTCTCTTCCACAAATAATTCACTCTCTTACACTGCCTAACAAAAAGCGATGAACAATTTCTAAGCCAGCAGTAGCTTCTTTTATAGAAGGTACACTCATTCCTTCTTCATCAGAATTATCTTTTATTCTTTCTTCACTCTCTTCCACAAATAATTCACTATCTTACACTGCCTAACAAAAAGCGATGAACAATTTCTAAGCCAGCAGTAGCTTCTTTTATAGAAGGTACACTCACATTCCTTCTTCATCAGAATTATCTTTTATTCTTTCTTCACTCTCTTCCACAAATAATTCACTCTCTTACACTGCCTAACAAAAAGCGGTGAACAATTTCTAAGCCAGCAGTAGCCCCTTTTAAAGGAGGAACTATAATTTTGGAGTGACTTAATGTTCCTGATAATACGACTGAAAAGATCTCTTTGCCCTAAGTTTCGACAATTTGTTCGTCTTAACTGAAGATAGACCGAATTTTTTTAAACGAATGATTTTTTAAACGAACATACATTTTGACGGGTATTGGTAGGTAGGTATTTTAATTAACATCGCACTGGAGCAACACAACGGTCTGGCATCAAACCCGAAGTGAAAGATTCGAGGACAACACCACGTACTTTTGAACCACGGTCAGATAACGAGAACTGGCACCCCACTCCAAACTTCCACACCAAGTCAAGTGAGGACATTTGAGGCCACGGCATATTTAACGTGCACCAGCCCCCTTAGTACATGACGGTCTTTGGTTGGATACGAAATAACAACCACCCAGTTGGTAATCCGTTACTCTTTCAACCGGTCTACCGATTGCTTCAGACGGGTATTAAAAATTTAGTTCCTATTCGTATTAAGCGAGTCCGTCTTTATGAGATTTGACCGTATAATGGATGTGACGAATTAGACGCGTAAACATTCTCATTTCTGTGCTCTATCCTTTTTTTGGCCCATTCTAGGTTCACTCTCGACCCAGGGTCGCAAAGGGTCATGGAGTTGTTAGAGCTGGTTGGTGGAAATATAAATGGAATTATGGTAAAAACACACCATACATACGCAACTCAGTCAAATTCACATACACAAACAAACGGATACTAACAAACAAGTTGCGAATTTTTAAGTCAAATGTTTTCGTAAACTAAAAAGAATGCTTCCTATGATATTTAAGGGCCACGGTAGCCCGGTTGGAAGAGTAATGGATTAGCAACAGGAGGGTTGCGGGTTTGAATCCAACCAAATACCGTCGTGTACTGGTGACTGGTGCACGTTAAATCTTTCGTGGCCTCAAAGGTCCTCTCGTTGTGGTGGTGTGGAGGTTTGGAGAGTGGGGTGCCTCGTCCATCTCGTCATCTGACCGTGGTTCAAAATTACTTGGTCTTGTCCGTGGATCTTTTCCTTCGGGTTTGATCACGGACCGTCGCTAATAGCCCGTTGTGTTGCTCCCAGCGCGACGTTAATTTAAATACCTACCTACTACTTTTTCAAAGCGACATCTTTTAACCCCCCTGGTGGCTATCTCGTCGAGGTATCTCATCATTAACAAAACTGACCGGATCCTGTTCGACGATATATCTCGTCATTAGAAGAAAACACGATCAGGTCTTGATCTAGTCATCATTTAAAAATAGGCGATACCTTGTTGCGATATCTCATCATCGATAAAATTGGCAAGATCTTGAATGGACGAGATATCTCGTCGAAACCACTTGGAAGGTGGAGAACAAAGTACCTCAATCCATAACTCTACCATTACAAACAAATCTGTACATTTTCTAAAATACATAAGCCTCTTAGTTTTTGAAATGCCAAATAAGTATTAAATGCCTACTCTTCATCCATCAACAAGTTTGCCTAAGAAGTTTCTTGATAGAAAATGCTCCTTTCAGAGTGTTCTGGCTTCGACGTGGCCGGGAGGGATTTCAATGAAAAACTTCGGGAGATTAACAAATCGATTTGCTGGAACTAAGCTTCAGAAATCTCTTCCACGAAACATTTTTTAAAAAGAAACACGTTCCTTTCACTGGCCTTGCCTCCTTTATTTTGTCAAAGTTCTTAGCCTCTTCACATCACTTCCGCGAGGTTATTCCTTTTAGACACTGACTTTTAAGAAGAGGCGATGAATTGAAGACGATCTCTTCTTTATGTTAGGTCCACACCAAGTATTAAATAACTTATAAACCTGAGGAGGGCCACAGTAGTCCGGTTGAAAGAGTAGCGGATTAGCAACCGGAGGGTTGGGAGTTCGATACTCAATATGGTAAAAGATCGTCCTGTGTGCAGGTGCAATTTGAATCAGTCGTGGAATCAAATGTCCTCACGTTGGCATGGTGAGAAAGTGTGTGGAGAGAGTTTATATTTCAAATACCTAATGTGAAAATTCTGATCAAGTCATCAATCGTAATGTTTTCTAGATTTCATAGGGTGGCGATAGCCCAGTTGATAGAGTCACGGAATGTGAATTCGAAACTCGATACAACCAAACACTGCCAGAGATTGTGCACGTTTAATATGTCATGGCCTAAATGTCCTCACGATAGCATGGTGTGGAAGTTTGGAGAGAAAGCATATATAAAAAGAAATATAAGGGGCATACCTGCATAGAGATCGATGAATGGCAAAACGTTCTTGCAACAGATTTGTGGAATTTAAGTCTTGGAATTCGATATTTTTGGTAGAGAAAGCTGTCAAATAAATCTATCTGTGCATAGCATTAAGTATGCAAACAATATTAATTACTTTTAATATAATATAAAAATCGAACTCTAAAAATTAGAAGGTTCCAACGGCACGTGGTGTTCTTCCCAGGTGGTCCTTCCCAAGTTCCAATTTTGGTTTTCGGGTAGTGAGGCTGTGCCTCAACGCACCGAAAACCAAAAGAGGAACTTTTTATAAACAAATTTATATCGTTCCTCCGGTGTGTTCCCCTTGGAATGGCCGTTGGCAGTCGTTTCACAAGAAATGAACACAAAAGTAGCAAAAAAGAAAGATTCGAAAAGAGAATAGGATTCTTCTAAATATAATACATACATTCTATCGAAGAGGAGCATTTAAAGAAGTAACGGTAGTTCAACAAAATATGGAAATCTTAATGCATTATAAAAAGTTATATGGTTATATCCTTTGACAGCTATGTGGGCGACAAGTAAATTCTTTCTTTGAGTTCGAATCCTGGTCGTGGCATGGACGTACGTTGTCAATTAGAACGACAAAAGGAAAAAAATACCTCGATTTCTTGTTCTACAGCAGTTGAAACCTCATTATATGGAGACAATACATGAAAGAAAGAAATCTAAACAGTATATTTGATAACACTAAGCTGGGTAATTTTAGAAGACAACGGAACTTGTAATGAAAAAGAATGGAACCATTTTCGAGTCTAGCAACAATTTAATTTAACTCTTTTAATTTTATAAAAAAGTGAAATCTCTTGTTGGGCGAGAAGCACAATGGGTGGATCGATTACAATGAAAAACAATGGAACCATTTTGTATATTTTTTACCAACAATATAATTGAACTCTTAATTTTACAAAAGAGTGACAGCTATATTGTTGACTAAAGAATCCATGGAACAGAGGGGTGAAACATTGATTAAAATTAACAATACCTCGACGCATGTTAGTTTTGGTTATTGTTCCCTGTTCTGTTGGGAAAGTAGAATGAATTCTTTCGTTAACGCAGGATTTCGAAGTGATTTATGTGAACGAAATCGCTCTTTATACCTTTCAGGGGATGGATGGGCCCTTTCTAATTCCGTTTATCGTTGGCGGATGCTTGTGAAATGACAAATCTTTAAAACTCTCCATTTTAAGCTAGCATTTCTTATGTAGCTGTGATATATCGGAAAAGACTGATTATGCTTCTCCATTCATCTGGTGAAACCGTCAACAGATCCAAAAAGAATACATTCCTTTTCCAAGTCTGAAGGACCCAATGTTGTCGCTAAGTACACCATCTCCGAGTTAATTGGTGGAGAGTTTTAAAGACTTTTGGTTCATTTCTTACAAGTTGTGGGAGGGAAATGATTGAATTCCTAATTACAGGTGCAGGTTTTTCTAGACGAGGGCTAATAGTAGCGATCACTACAAGGTCGAATACGAACTACATGCCACACGACTGGGATTCCAAACCAGAGCCTGTTGTGTCGGTGGTAAAAACCATTCGGCTAACAAATTGACTTTCTGGTTGTCTTTTTCCTTTCTCGTTAATTGTTTTTATGTGATTTGAAATACGCTAATTTGAAAATTTTGATGAAAAACTTCAACTGTAATGTTTTCTAGATTTCTTAGGGTGGCGGTAGCCCAGTTGGTAGAATCGCTGATATCGAATTCGAAACTTGATCCAACCAAAGACTGTCAGGGCTTGAGCACCTTTAATCTGTCGTGCCTTGAAATGTCCTCATATTGGTGTGGTGTGGAAATTTTAAGAGTGGTATGCCGCTTAGGTGTTGACCTCGTCATCTGACTCTGGTTCAAAACGCTGATGTGCTGTCTTTGGATCTTCCTCTTCGGGATTGTTCCGGGATCGTTCGCCAATATCCCGTTATGTTACTCCAGTGCAACGTTAATTTAACTTTCTACCAACTATCTCTACTGGAAATGCCTCTCAAATGTTCTAACGTCAAAAAGAATCGAGAAATTCGAAGACAACAGAAGAATCGATGGAACCGACTATTATTTTTATTGTCACGAGTTAAATTAGCTTAATTTCCCTCCAAAGTATAAAGCGCCGCCTAAATCGATGATCCGGACTACTTATTTAGTACGGAGAAACATCTTTACGCCACTTAATTGCACTCACAGCGAGAAACACGGTTGTACTAGGTAGCGATGTAACAGTAGCCGCTAATCCTGTAATAGGGGGAGCAGCATTACGTTGAGGCTGTAAAATGGTATTAAGCATTAATGATCAGAAGCGGAGGTAAGCCCTTCGTGTAAAGTGTCTTCTAATGGAATTCTCATTTCAGTTACAATAGTCTGGACTACGTGGATAATAGTTGCTGCCAATACTGTACCGGACGGAATTATCCATAATAGCTATGAAGTGTGGCAGATGAAATATGGTTCACTTAAGGACTAGATCAATACGCTATAACTGTATAATGCTTGTAACACGTTATTTTAAACATGACCCATTAGGCTCGTTAGAAAGTGATTTCCATCCAAAAACGATGTTTTTAATTTCAGGTTTGATTACGAGATATACTACGCATTCTCCTAACTAATATATGGCCCTAGAGCCATAAAGGCGAAGGGGATTAAAATTTCGAAATGAATTATTTTTGTTTTTAAAATTGGAGTCGGATCTTCGTGGGAAAAAAAATTACAAGTGACGAAGTCATTTGTGCAGTTTTAGATTGCTTTAAGGTAGGTAGGTAGTTATTTTAATTAACGTCGCAATGGAACAAGACAATGGGCTATTAGCGACGGTCCGGGATCAAATCCGAAAGGAAAGATCCTAGGGCAACACCACGTAACTTTGAGGGGGGGGGGTATTTCAATTAACGTCACACTGGAGCTACACAATGGGCTATTGGTGACGGTCCGGGATCAATCCCAAAGGGAAAGATCCGAGGACAACACCACGTAACTTTGAACCGCAGTCAGATGACGAGGTCACACCACTTTTCACACTTCCACACCACGCCAGCGTGAGGACATTTGAGGCCACTAAAGATTTAACGTGCACCAGCGCTCTTTGTACGGTCTTTGGTTGTATTCGAACTCACAACCTTCTGGTTTCTAATCCGCTGCCTACCCCTGCCCAGATCATTTTAAGGACAAAAATTTGGATTATTCTTTTAGTACAATAGAAAAGTTATTAGGCGTTTAAATGCATCGAAATAAAGGGTGATTATATTCAAAAACATAAAATATGGGTTTGATTCTATTATACAGAGTGAGTCTAAATTGTTTTTACAAAATAAGAGGGGTGGTAGTACCCATCCAATAATAAGAGCAATAATTACCATGGAACATAGGGTCGCATTCCACTCAGAGAGGCAGAAAAGAGTAAAGTCGAAACGCGTCGAGCATGAACAAGTCATCGCCTCTGACATCGTTTTGTACCTGCCTACGTAGCATATCTCCTAAGCCACATATCCCGCACGATGTATTGGACGTGGCGGACCTGTGGCTTGGCCTCCTCGCTCACCGGACCTCAACCCACTAGACTTTTTCTTCTGGGGGCACATGAAATCTTTAGTGCACCAGACGCCTGTGGACTCGGATGAAGATCTAATAGCGAGAATCGGTGTTGCCGCAGACAAAATTAACACAACACCAGGAATCTTCGAGAGGGTTCATCCTTCGTCGGTGTGAACTGTGCAACGAAACGCGCCACTTTGAGCACTTGCTGTGAGTTTTTCTCTGATCAATAAATCAGATTGTGCAACTTTTGGTATCGTTCATTCTCTTTCCCAACGCTGTTATAAGTTCATGTTGAAATTCTAATTTTACTCTTTTCTGCCTCTCAGAGTGGAATGCGACCCTATGTTCCATGGTAATTATTGCTCATCTGGATGGGTACTATCACCCCTCTTATTTTGTAAAAACAATTTAGACTCACCCTGTATATTTAACCCTCTAGACGCCACGAGGTTTCTGAGCGGTGTAGTATTGCTTTTATCCTTTACACACAGTGACTAAATACCCACATCTATTGGTTGAGGGGATCCTAGGAAAAATTCTATTGGTCAAGCAAATCAAAACTGATTAGAAGTTGAGCAGGGAAGACTGCATATAAGTAGAACGGATATATGAGTGTGCGCCCCTTAGAACGTTAATGGCTGTTGAGGAAGATCAATCTTGTGTTAAATCTCACAAGATAAAAGTTCTTTAGGCAATTGGATAGGAAAGAAAATACAGCATTTCCTCGCTAACAAATTAAATCCACGATCCAAAAGATTTTCTGTATTTACTTACACATTTACAAAAGGCGGAAAACGAAACACGTACAGCAAACATCACTTCTGATGATACAATGTTTTCTTACAAAATCCGACGTTGCAAAAGTACAAAAACTAAATAATACGAATTCGATGTTGCCAAACGCACACACGAAATAATCAATAATCCTTGGTCTGAAATTTTTGGACTTCACTACCTAATTAACCCTCCTGGTGGTTTTCTCGTTGTCTCGGGTGTCTGGTCGTTAGCAAAACTGAGAAGATCTTGATGGACGAGATATCTCGTCGAAACCACTTGGAGGGTCAAGACCAGTAGTTTCACGCAACATGCTCCGCTTCTGAACATAATTGAATGCGAGATCAGCCTACGTTCCGAGACTCGGTTGCCCAGTTGGAAGAGTGGCAGTTCAGAAGCGTTGCGAATTCGAAACTCGATCCAACCAAAGACCGCCGTGTCCTTGGGGGACAGTGCACGTTAAATCTGTCGTGGCCTCTTATGACGTCACGTTGGCATGGTGTGGAAGTTTGAGGAGGTGAAGGGTGAGAGAGGGGTGCCAGCTCAGGTGTTGACCTCGTCGTCTGACCATGATTTAAAATGAATAAGTATTGTCTTCGAATTTTTCCCTTCGGCATGGATTCAGGACCGTCACCAATAGCTCGTGTGTTGCTCCATCTCGATGTTATTCAAGTACTTACCGACCAAACCACGTTCCAGTTTCCAGAAGGAACTTTTCATCAACCTCAACCCACCGCGGCATTTGGATCGACTCACCAAACGGAGCACATGATCCAAGGGGATTCGGAAAAGCTCAGTAAATAATTTACATCCATCTTCAAACCCAAAATAAACATAATTTCCCTCTGAATTGAAAAGCACTCTTTCATTAAAGTTGCTTACGCTTCAAACCCTTGCTTCGTCGTTCTCTACTTCAAATCCTTACTAAACATTCAGAACTCTTTAGATGAATACTTAATTGAAAAGTAAAGCTTTTTTTTTGTGCCACAGTTGAAGCCTATTCCAATGTTGAGTGGAAAGAACCGTGAGGCGCGTTACCGAAATGTAACGGGAAACCGAGTGAAAACGAATTGACATTTTCACTGACGTCGTACTCTCGTTATTGGGACTGCGCATTTATTGGCATTAACTAATAATTAAGGTGTGAAACTCGGTTTTCTTTGAGATGGAAGCTGTTTTAAGTAAAACGGATGAATTAGAAGGCGAGTAAAGGATTTAATCTATCAGTTTTCAGTCACCACTTAATTTTAGATATCTATTTTGAGGTAGGTAGTTAAATAACGTCGCACTGAAGCAACACATCGGGCTATTGGCGACGGTCAGGGATCCATCCCAAAGGGAAATATCCGAGGGGACACCGCGTAATTTTTAAATACAGTCAGATTATGAGGATACAACCGAGATTCCTAACTCCACACAGTGCAAACGTGAGGACATTGGAGGTCGCGAAAGATTTAACGTTCACCAGTCACCACGTACACGACTATGTTTGGTTGGAACTCGAAACCCTTCGTTTGCTAATCTGCTACTCTTCCAATCGGGCTACCGGGGCACCAGCATTTTTACTCACTCGTTATTATGTTGGTAGGTAGGTAAGTATTTTAACTGACGTCGCACTGGAGCAAGGCAATGGGCTATTGGCGACGGTTCAGTATTCATCCCAAAGGGAAACATCTGAAGACAACACCACGTAATTTTGAACCACAGTCAGATGACGAGGAAACACTTGAGATGGCACCCGTCTCTTCTAACCTCCACACCACGCCAACGTGAAGAAATTTGAGGACACGATAGATTTAACGTGCACCAGTCCCCACCTATACGACGGTTTTTGGTTGAACCTAGTTTCGAACTCGCAACTCACCACTACACTTCCAACTGTCTACCCAGGCGACAGCATTTTCATTGGTAGCGTACTGTCGTTAATAGAACTGCACTTTTATCCTTCGGTATTTATATGGTAAATTTCTCCCTGGGTGTATTTCTCTCTTCGGTGTCCGTGATCTGACCGTGGTTCAAAATTACGTGGTTTTATCCTCGAATCTTTCCCTTTGGGATTGATCCCGGACCGTCACCAATAGCCCGTTGTGTTGCTCCTGTGTGACGTTAATTAAAATACTACACTGCTGGCCACCGTAAATGCAACACCCTGAAGAAGCATGCAAATAATATGAAATTTACAACATGTATTAGCGGAGGTGAGATATGCAAATGATTAGAATTTCAGCGCAGACGCACATCACGCGCGCCTGTGGCGCCACTTCAAAGCGCTATTTAAGGCTTGGAGATTTCGACGATTTCAAGTACGGCAATTGTGTTTTTCTTGTGGTTTTTTCAAAAAAACGATCAATTATGCCTCATAGAAAACAGCGATCATCTTTTGATCAAGTATCCGAGTTCGACAGTGGAAGGATAGTGGCCTACCGAGATTGTGGATAATCTTTCAGGGAAATCGGTAGTCGTGTTGGACGAAACCAAACAACTGTAATGCGGATATGTGATCGTTGGATGCAGGAGGGTACGACGGACCGACGTGTTCGATCGCATCCACCTCAGTGCACAACTTCACGTGATGACAGGCATATTGTGCGTATGGCAGTGACGGATCGCTCAGCCACATCACGAACCATAGCACAGCACATTCAGTCTGTACCGCATCATCCAGTGTCTGCGCGTACCATTCGACGCCGTTTACAGCAGAGTGGTCTGTCCGCAAGACGTCCATTGCTTCGTCTACCCTTGACGCAGAACCACAGACGTTTCCGCCGCCAATGGTGCGATGAAAGAAGGATGTGGACGGCAGAATGGAATGAAATTGTCTTTACTGACGAGTCACGCTACTGTCTGCAACACCACGATGGTCGGATTCGAGTCTGGAGACACCGTGGAGAGAGGATGCTGAACAGCTGCGTTATGCACCGCCACACTGGTCCTGCACCGGGTGTTATGGTATGGGGCGGTATTGGATATCACTCTCGCACTCCTCTAGTACGCATTGCCGGTACTTTAAACAGCCAGCGCTACATCTCCGAGGTGTTGGAGCCAGTTGTCCTTCCTTACCTTCAGGGCTTGCCCACAGCCATATTTCAACAGGATAATGCGCGACCACACGTGGCACGCATTGTCCAAGGGTCCTTCGTCAATCGCCAGATTGAATTGCTTCCCTGGCCAGCTCGCTCTCCGGATCTTTCGCCGATAGAAAACATGTGGTCCATGGTTGTCAAACGATTGACCCAGAATACATCCCCAGCTGCCACACCAGATCAACTTTGGCAACGTGTGGAAGCTGCTTGGTCTGCTGTACCCCAAGAACACATCCAAAGTCTCTTTGAATCAATGCCGAGGCGTGTGGCAGCGGTGATCTCCAACAATGGCGGCTACTCTGGCTACTGATTTTGGCAGGAACCACACTTCACAGAAGTCTATAAATTTAATCATTTGATACTTGGTCAACATGTTATCTACAAAATAAATTTTGTTGTGATATCTCTTGTCTTTCTTGGTGTTGCAATTTGGGTGGCCAGCAGTGTATCTACCTCTCTCTGTGTCAGTAAAACTTTCATTGTGTGTCTGTCTATTACTTCATATATAATATGTCTTGTGTCTGGCGCAGCATGGCCAAATATGGCCCTTGTGCCATAAAACCCCCAAAACAACCAACATTCTGTATTTATTCGCATTAGTTAATAATTAAGGTGCAAAACTCGGTCTGTAAGATGAAACCTGTTTTAAGTAAAGCCGATGGATTTTTAACGGATGACGTGATTAAAGGAATTAATAGATCAGCTTTCAGTTATTTTTCAATGTCTGTTTTGAGAGGCATTTTCTCTCAGGTGAAATGTAGGTGGCGGTAGTGTATCTGAGGGAGAACGTGTTTCCTGTACGTGACGTCACTTGGTACTTTATTACGAGACTCCAGTGAGAACGCAGTCGACTTTAGGTCAGTCGATTTAAGAAGGGTGTGGAAGATTGTTGGGAGAAGGTTACCATTAAAGTCTCGGATGGTTGTCCCTCGCCAACTAGTTTTCACTTCTATCGCTTTCGGCATCGCCTGATAAATTTAGAGCCAGAATAAACACGCCAGATGTAGAAGCGCCTTATTAACTTTCCAACCTATCACCTTATTTAAAGAATAGGCTCGTCCAAAATCACGTGACTCAACTGCCAACTCGCTGGGTAGGTTTATACTTTCGTCATACATTGATTGCATTTTTAAGTAAATAATATTTTTATTTGGTTAGTATTACTAAAGTTCTTTTAAAAATTTCATGTTACCTATGTTTCCTTCAACTGTGCGCACCACACCATTTCTCTACTTAACGATTAAAGGTATGCAGGTAGGCCGATAGGATGTAGGTAGTAGGTAGGACCGTCGCCGATAGCCCGTTATGTTGCTCCAGTGCAACTTTAATTAACTAAATTAACGTTGCGGTGGTCCGAGATCCATCCCGAAGGGAAAGATCCGAGGTTAATGTCACGTAATTTTGAACGGTCAGATGACAAGAACAACACTTGAGCTGGCACCCCACTCTCCAAACCTCCAAACCAAGCCAAGGTGAGAATTTTTGAGGCCACAACAGATTTTTCGTGCACCATCCCCCATGTACACGACGCGGTCTTTGGCTGGACCTAGTTTCGAACTTGCAACCGCGAAAATTCCCTACTCTTCCAACTGGGCTATCGCGACCTTTTAACGATTAAAGAGATTACCGTTAGATTTCTTTGAAATTTATGGAAATCCATTTTAAAAGCCAAAGATACGAAAGTCTGAGAAAAGAACTAAGTTTGAAAAAAAGATTTTTTCGGAAGGATTTATTCGTATCTTTTAGATTTCTCGTTAACGTTTATGTGACTGGCTTATCAGGTTGGATATAAACATCAAGATCTTTCAGAGTTTTATGGGAGAAGAAATCATAAAACTTGCTGTAAAGTCAAACAGTAGGTAGAATAAAAAATAACGAATTTTTCTGAGTCCATGAAAATATTAATGTAGTCCTATTAATATTAATGTAGACTTTGTGCAACTAATTTAAAATTTCGAATTTCAAAACTTACATTCATTCGCTTTAAATGATATCGAATGGTTTTATACATCAATTTTGCGAAGTACTTTTAATGCTAAACTTAAAAGATCGCAATATTTCGTTTTATTTGAATTTACAAAACATTGTAAATTCATTGTAAAAACATTGTAACATTTCAAGAGAATATCAAATTTCAAATAGAGAATCTAAAAAGTCACAAAGTCGATAAGATCTCCTACTCCTGTCCCTTTTTTTACTTCGAAGTGAAATTAAAGCTCAAAATGAATATTTCATTAAGCAAAACTTTTACACGAATCAGAATTGGAATGCAAATATTTAGTTAGGAGACAAATTTATATGGATTGGAAATTTCAAACTAGAAAACGTTTTATCACAAATCTTTGAAAGACAGGAAATAAACTTGATCCATATTACTATTCATTGGTAAGTTTTATGGTTAGTTGGATGTTTTATGGGCACAATGGCCATATTTGGTCATCGACATAATAGGCCATAATAGGCGGAGCATGCTTTCGCATTTATATGTTATTTCTCCTGGTCGCTTTGTTTGAAGATCTGTCACATGGTTTTGAGTAGGTAGGTATGCATTTAATTAACGTCCCACTGGAGCAACACAACGGGCTATTGGCGACGGTCGGGACCAAACTCGAAGGGAAAGTTCCCAGGACAACACCACGTAATTTTGAACCACGGTCAGATGAGAGGTCACACCTGCACTGGCACCTGACTCGACAAACCTCCACATCACGCTAACGTGAGAACATTTGAGGCCACAACAGATTTAACTTGCACTAGCCCCCCATGTACCCGAGGATCTTTGGTTGGATTCGAACTCGCAACCCTCTGGTTGCTAATCCGTTATACCGGAATGTAAACCGGGCTATCGTGGCCCCACGTGGTTGTGGGTAAAAGCATGAATCCTAAACTATTGATTGGTTAAAGTAATTATCCACCGTGACCAAAACCACTAGTCATCTGATTCTGGTTCAAAATGACGAGGTGTTCTCGGATCTTTCCCTTCGGGATTGATCCCGGACCGTCAATCGCTTGCTGTGTTGCTCCAGTGCGACGTTAATTCAACTACCAACCAATTTCATTTGTTCTAAACTTCTTGAAATCCACGTTCTATGGTGTAGTGAACCGCAAATTGTCACGTAGGGCTGTCAAAGGAGCACCGTAGAATTGAAAATCAAAATAATAATAAAAGAAACCATTAGGGTCTTCAGTATTTGGCTTTATAAAAGAATTATCTCTTGATACACAACTTATCCGAATATACAGACAAATGTCATTAAGACGAATTTCAGGGGACCGTAAAAAAATTCGTATTAACCGTAGTTCGCGTTATCCGAATTCAAAAAAGAAGTATTATTTTAACAATGAAAATAAAATATTAATGTATTTACACTTCTCGCTGTACAATTCTTGGTTCACACATAAATGGTATTATACAGACGATATTGATTATACAGATAATTCTTGATTACAGATATTTCCTGATTACGCAATTTTTGTCTTGAAATAGTTCTGTTATCGATTTTTGTGTTTTTTTCGAGTATTCTTTAAGAAAATCTTATTATTTTATCTCCATCATAATCTTCATTTATTCTTCCATCTCCATCATAATCTTCATTTATTCTTCCATCTCCATCAGAATCTTCATTTATTCTTCCATCTTCATCAGAATCTTCACTTATTCTTCACTCTCTTCTACAAATAATTCACTCTCTTACACTGTCTAACAAAAAGCAGTGAATAATTTCTAATCCAGCAGTAGCTTGTTTTAAAGAAGGCGCGCTTATTCTTTTATCTCCATCATAATCTTCATTTATTCTTCCATCTCCATCATAATCTTCATTTATTCTTCCATCTTCATCAGAATCTTCACTTATTCTTCACTCTCTTCCACAAATAATTCACTCCTCTTACACTGCCTAACAAAAAGCGGTGAACAATTTCTAATCCAGCAGTAGCTTGTTTTAAAGAAGGCGCGCTTATTCTTTTATCTCCATCATAATCTTCATTTATTCTTCCATCTCCATCAGAATCTTCATTTATTCTTCCATCTTCATCAGAATCTTCACTTATTCTTCACTCTCTTCTACAAATAATTCACTCTCTTACACTGTCTAACAAAAAGCAGTGAATAATTTCTAATCCAGCAGTAGCTTGTTTTAAAGAAGGCGCGCTTATTCTTTTATCTCCATCATAATCTTCATTTATTCTTCCATTTCCATCAGAATCTTCATTTATTCTTCCATCTTCATCAGAATCTTCACTTATTCTTCACTCTCTTCCACAAATAATTCACTCTCTTACACTGTCTAACAAAAAGCAGTGAATAATTTCTAATCCAGCAGTAGCTTGTTTTAAAGAAGGCGCGCTTATTCTTTTATCTCCATCATAATCTTCATTTATTCTTCCATCTCCATCATAATCTTCATTTATTCTTCCATCTTCATCAGAATCTTCACTTATTCTTCACTCTCTTCCACAAATAATTCACTCTCTTACACTGTCTAACAAAAAGCAGTGAATAATTTCTAATCCAGCAGTAGCTTGTTTTAAAGAAGGCGCGCTTATTCTTTTATCTCCATCATAATCTTCATTTATTCTTCCATCTCCATCAGAATCTTCATTTATTCTTCCATCTCCATCAGAATCTTCACTTATTCTTCACTCTCTTCCACAAATAATTCACTCCTCTTACACTGCCTAACAAAAAGCGGTGAACAATTTCTAATCCAGCAGTAGCTTGTTTTAAAGAAGGCGCGCTTATTCTTTTATCTCCATCATAATCTTCATTTATTCTTCCATCTCCATCAGAATCTTCATTTATTCTCCATCTTCATCAGAATCTTCACTTATTCTTCACTCTCTTCTACAAATAATTCACTCTCTTACACTGTCTAACAAAAAGCAGTGAATAATTTCTAATCCAGCAGTAGCTTGTTTTAAAGAAGGCGCGCTTATTCTTTTATCTCCATCATAATCTTCATTTATTCTTCCATTTCCATCAGAATCTTCATTTATTCTTCCATCTTCATCAGAATCTTCACTTATTCTTCACTCTCTTCCACAAATAATTCACTCTCTTACACTGTCTAACAAAAAGCAGTGAATAATTTCTAATCCAGCAGTAGCTTGTTTTAAAGAAGGCGCGCTTATTCTTTTATCTCCATCATAATCTTCATTTATTCTTCCATCTCCATCATAATCTTCATTTATTCTTCCATCTTCATCAGAATCTTCACTTATTCTTCACTCTCTTCCACAAATAATTCACTCTCTTACACTGTCTAACAAAAAGCAGTGAATAATTTCTAATCCAGCAGTAGCTTGTTTTAAAGAAGGCGCGCTTATTCTTTTATCTCCATCATAATCTTCATTTATTCTTCCATCTCCATCAGAATCTTCATTTATTCTTCCATCTCCATCAGAATCTTCACTTATTCTTCACTCTCTTCCACAAATAATTCACTCCTCTTACACTGCCTAACAAAAAGCGGTGAACAATTTCTAATCCAGCAGTAGCTTGTTTTAAAGAAGGCGCGCTTATTCTTTTATCTCCATCATAATCTTCATTTATTCTTCCATCTCCATCAGAATCTTCACTTATTCTTCACTCTCTTCCACAAATAATTCACTCCTCTTACACTGCCTAACAAAAAGCGGTGAACAATTTCTAATCCAGCAGTAGCTTGTTTTAAAGAAGGCGCGCTTATTCTTTTATCTCCATCATAATCTTCATTTATTCTTCCATCTCCATCAGAATCTTCACTTATTCTTCACTCTCTTCCACAAATAATTCACTCCTCTTACACTGTCTAACAAAAAGCAGTGAATAATTTCTAATCCAGCAGTAGCTTGTTTTAAAGAAGGCGCGCTTATTCTTTTATCTCCATCATAATCTTCATTTATTCTTCCATCTCCATCAGAATCTTCATTTATTCTTCCATCTTCATCAGAATCTTCACTTATTCTTCACTCTCTTCCACAAATAATTCACTCCTCTTACACTGCCTAACAAAAAGCGGTGAACAATTTCTAATCCAGCAGTAGCTTGTTTTAAAGAAGGCGCGCTTATTCTTTTATCTCCATCATAATCTTCATTTATTCTTCCATCTCCATCAGAATCTTCACTTATTCTTCACTCTCTTCCACAAATAATTCACTCCTCTTACACTGCCTAACAAAAAGCGGTGAACAATTTCTAATCCAGCAGTAGCTTGTTTTAAAGAAGGCGCGCTTATTCTTTTATCTCCATCATAATCTTCATTTATTCTTCCATCTCCATCAGAATCTTCATTTATTCTTCCATCTTCATCAGAATCTTCACTTATTCTTCACTCTCTTCCACAAATAATTCACTCTCTTACACTGTCTAACAAAAAGCAGTGAATAATTTCTAATCCAGCAGTAGCTTGTTTTAAAGAAGGCGCGCTTATTCTTTTATTTACATCATAATCTTCATTTATTCTTCCATCTCCATCATAATCTTCATTTATTCTTCCATCTTCATCAGAATCTTCACTCTCTTCCACAAATAATTCACTCCTCTTACACTGCCTAACAAAAAGCGGTGAACAATTTCTAATCCAGCAGTAGCTTGTTTTAAAGAAGGCGCGCTTATTCTTTTATCTCCATCATAATCTTCATTTATTCTTCCATCTCCATCAGAATCTTCATTTATTCTTCCATCTTCATCAGAATCTTCACTTATTCTTCACTCTCTTCCACAAATAATTCACTCTCTTACACTGTCTAACAAAAAGCAGTGAATAATTTCTAATCCAGCAGTAGCTTGTTTTAAAGAAGGCGCGCTTATTCTTTTATCTCCATCATATCTTCATTTATTCTTCCATCTCCATCATAATCTTCATTTATTCTTCCATCTTCATCAGAATCTTCACTTATTCTTCACTCTCTTCCACAAATAATTCACTCCTCTTACACTGCCTAACAAAAAGCGGTGAACAATTTCTAATCCAGCAGTAGCTTGTTTTAAAGAAGGCGCGCTTATTCTTTTATCTCCATCATAATCTTCATTTATTCTTCCATTTCCATCAGAATCTTCATTTATTCTTCCATCTTCATCAGAATCTTCACTTATTCTTCACTCTCTTCCACAAATAATTCACTCTCTTACACTGTCTAACAAAAAGCAGTGAATAATTTCTAATCCAGCAGTAGCTTGTTTTAAAGAAGGCGCGCTTATTCTTTTATCTCCATCATAATCTTCATTTATTCTTCCATCTCTATCAGAATCTTCACTTATTCTTCACTCTCTTCCACAAATAATTCACTCCTCTTACACTGTCTAACAAAAAGCAGTGAATAATTTCTAATCCAGCAGTAGCTTGTTTTAAAGAAGGCGCGCTTATTCTTTTATCTCCATCATAATCTTCATTTATTCTTCCATCTCCATCATAATCTTCATTTATTCTTCCATCTTCATCAGAATCTTCACTTATTCTTCACTCTCTTCCACAAATAATACACTCCTCTTACACTGCCTAACAAAAAGCGGTGAACAATTTCTAATCCAGCAGTAGCTTGTTTTAAAGAAGGCGCGCTTATTCTTTTATCTCCATCATAATCTTCATTTATTCTTCCATCTTCATCAGAATCTTCACTTATTCTTCACTCTCTTCCACAAATAATTCACTCCTCTTACACTGCCTAACAAAAAGCGGTGAACAATTTCTAATCCAGCAGTAGCTTGTTTTAAAGAAGGCGCGCTTATTCTTTTATCTCCATCATAATCTTCATTTATTCTTCCATCTCCATCAGAATCTTCATTTATTCTTCCATCTTCATCATAATCTTCATTTATTCTTCCATCTTCATCAGAATCTTCACTTATTCTTCACTCTCTTCCACAAATAATTCACTCCTCTTACACTGCCTAACAAAAAGCGGTGAACAATTTCTAATCCAGCAGTAGCTTGTTTTAAAGAAGGCGCGCTTATTCTTTTATCTCCATCATAATCTTCATTTATTCTTCCATCTCCATCAGAATCTTCACTTATTCTTCACTCTCTTCCACAAATAATTCACTCCTCTTACACTGTCTAACAAGAAGCAGTGAATAATTTCTAATCCAGCAGTAGCTTGTTTTAAAGAAGGCGCGCTTATTCTTTTATCTCCATCATAATCTTCATTTATTCTTCCATCTCCATCAGAATCTTCACTTATTCTTCACTCTCTTCCACAAATAATTCACTCCTCTTACACTGCCTAACAAAAAGCGGTGAACAATTTCTAATCCAGCAGTAGCTTGTTTTAAAGAAGGCGCGCTTATTCTTTTATCTCCATCATAATCTTCATTTATTCTTCCATCTCCTTCAGAATCTTCACTTATTCTTCACTCTCTTCCACAAATAATTCACTCCTCTTACACTGCCTAACAAAAAGCGGTGAACAATTTCTAAGCCAGCAGTAACCCCTTTTAAAGAAGGCGCGCTTATTCTTTTATCTCCATCAGAATCTTCATTATTCTTCCATCTTCATCAGAATCTTCATTTATTCTTCCATCTTCATCAGAATCTTAATTTATTCTTCACTCTCTTCCACAAATAAATCTAAAAATTCAGAGTCACTTAACGTTTCTTGTAATACTATTGTAAAAATCCTTTTGCCCTTAAGTTTCGAAAATGTGTTCATCTTAACGGGAGATTTTTTTAGTAACCTGAATTATTCTTAAGATAATGAGCTAACATTATATAAATATACATTTGACGGGGATTGGAATTGAGTCCGTATTATCAGTAATTCTTATTAAGTGAGTTCGTCTTAATGTGTGTGGTTTAACTATATATTTTTTATACCTTCTACACATTTAGTAAGGAAATAATATTTATTAAGACCACCAAATTCACAGTTACGTAGTAAGACAATATTATTGTTTGCTTAGGAACTGAGAATAGATATCGATTGCTGGAGGTTTGAAAAATAATGTGATTGCTTGACCCCAGGCAACCTAAATTTTCAACAGCTTTTCAGGTTACCATAGACATTTCTAAATGTTTTTGTGTTGCTTGAGTCTTCAATTGAATTTTATTTCCTCACAAGATTCTACCTAAGTACTTTAAACGTCTTTATATCTTACTACGAAACAAATATCTACAAATGTGGTTTTGTTTGTTGTCTCGTTCTACGGTCATTTTTTCCACACTAGGGGTAGTTAAACTGGTTTTGTCCGGTTGGAAGAATAAAGGATTAGCAATCGGAGGGTTGTGAGTTCGAAACTCGATCCAATCAAAGACAGTCGTGTACGTGGAGGCTAGTACACGTTAACTCTGCCGTGGTCTCATACGTCCTCACGTTGGCGTGGTGTGGAAATTTGGAGAGTGGACAGCCAGTTCAGGTGTTGACCTCGTCATCTGACTGGTTCAAAGTGACGATGTGTTGTTTTCGGAATTTTTCCTTCGGATTCGACACCAATAGCCGTTGTTGTGTTGTACCAGTGCGATGTTTATTCAAATACTGAACTGTGTACTTAAATTGATACTCTTTTTTTTTTATCTAACTAGGTAGTTGAATTTCGTTGCAATGGTGTAATATAGCGGGCTATTGAAGACGATCCTGGATCAATCCCGAATTGAAAGATTTTTTCCAACTAAATTGCTGTGAAACGTTTTGATGCTGATATGTATTAATATTAATATAACTTCAACCTTCATCTGGAACACGTCAAGTAAAAAGCGCGTCACCATGGCAACGGCACATCTTAAGCCGTCCTTGTTTTTAGAATTCTGTATCCCGTTTTCTTTTTCGTTTTGTCTCTGTTGGTGTGTGAACGTTGTTTAATGTAATGTAATAATTATAATTGTTTGCTTCATTTCAAACGCAAACAAGGGTATAGTCTGGCTCGTAGGAGTTGCAAGTCGAGTCAAGTGGTTTTTAATTAATTATTTAATTAATCATGACACTGCAGCGGCGGATTTTTGAATTACTTTCACGTTACCCTGGTGCACCACGGGGGGATTGAGTTCACGTACTTCTCACATTCTTACCCTATATTCTAACCACAGCCCGCTTTTAGATAGACCACACATTCATGACAGACATCCATTCCTTACCCCTGTAGCCCGGACGGAAATTAACGGATTAGCAACAGGAGGGTTGCGAGTTCGAATCCAACCAAAGACCGTCGTGTTCAAAGGGGACTGCACGCTAAATCTGTCGTGGCCTCAAATGTCCTCACTTTGGCGTGGTGTGGAAGTTTGGAGAGTGGGGTGTCAGCTCAGGTGTGACCTCGTCATCTGACCGTGGTTCAAAATTACTTGGCGTTGTCCTCGGATCCTTCGGTTTTGATCCCTGGCTGTAGCTAATAGCCCGTTGTGTTGCTCCAGTGCGACGTTAATTAAAGTACCTAAATACCAACCATCCCTTACCCAATATTCGAACCTTTGACCTTTTGATCTAGAGACCAGCAACATGACCACTAGAGTGATTGGTGGGCATCATAGACGTGAAATATAAGTAAACTCAGCATTGAAAGGAGCTTCAAAAAGTGTGACCAACAAGGCGACTAGTAGTCACGTGACTGCTATTAAAGTTGCCGTGGTTAGCCGATTTGGCATCTTAACCTCTTGTTTGGAGATACACCTTATGACAGTGTAGGTGCGGTAATACGCATTTATAGAGTAGCGTCAAAAATTGCGAAATCGACAAAGTCCACTACTTTGTCGCGTGACCAATCAGATGATGAATGAATAGGCGTTTCCTCCCATCCTTTAGACCAATCAAATGATGAATGCTAAGTTCCATCTGGCAGACGAAAGTAGTCTAATGGTCCCGTTACTACTAGTTTTGGTGACATGATCTGGGGTACATAAAAAGGTTACCATTGCGCACTCTACTCTTATACTTCCTCTATGGTTGACACGGTCGGTTTTGAGCGAGTCTATTATTTAAATTAGGGAACTGGTTGTAAACAAATCGTTTCCACCATTGGCATATTTATCACGAATTCTAAGCTTATCTATCCTTGGGTGCCTAAAGCGACTGCTATGATGGCATGTGGTCGGTAGGAAAACCAGCCACTACGATCACCATTAATGAATTTTGCGTATGGGAGCCTCCTCATAACGAGGTCTCACACATTTCAAAAATCGACTGACCCCAGGTCGACTGTCTTCTAGTCGGAGCCGCACAAAACATCGGGTCTTATCTTTCAGCTCGCTCAGTGAAGCAATGAAGATTAAAAAGTATTAAAAGTAATCTAATGAAGATTAAAAGTATTAAATTAGTAATCTTATTACTAAGTAACTTTCGATTACTTAGTAATCTTCACGGATTGACGAGAGGTAACGAGCCAGGTGGGTGGAGCCTATTAATTATATATAAACTTTCAGTACTTTATATAGTTTAGCAACCTGTTTAGCTGAGTATTTTTAAAAAAATTTCATACGAACAGCCTGAATTGAAAGAAAATTAATCATCGAAAGGAAAAATGTTTTTCGGAAAAATAATTTTGTTTTCTTTGTGTTTGCTGGTTTGTGGAATGGAATCTTTTATTCCGCGAGTAATGAACTTTTCCAGCAATAAGATAATTATGCAGAGGAAGATTCAAAATTAAGTTTCTTTTGCTTCATTAAGTTTTTTAATTATTTTCGAATATACCGCATGAGGAAAAAGCAGATCAAGAAAAATAATGAATGAAAAAAGAGAAACTTTAAAACGGAATGCAACTTGGGAGGTAGAGAATCTCGCTTTTGTGTGCTTAGGCGAAGTGTAATTATCTCCGAATACTTCGGGAATCGCAGTCTGGAAACGCAAAAAAGACTCCAGGAAAGCAATGATCTTGCCTTGTAGGTAGGTATTTAAATTAACGTCACACTGGAGGAGCACGACGTGCTATTGGTGACGGTCGGGGATCAATCCCAAAAGGAAAGAATCGAGGACAACACCACGTAATTTTGAGCCACGGTCAGATGACGAGGTCACACCTGAGCTGGTAATCCCTCTCCAAACCTCCACACCACGCCAACGTGAGGACATTTCATTCATCGAGGATTCGTTCATGGGTTGGGGTCTGGTCGTCGTGTCAGTGAGTATGTACACTGAGCTAGCAACCTTCGAGTTGTAAGCGGCGTAGGTTCGATTCTTGTCAGGCGTATTCATCCCTGGATGCGTGTCAGCCTCTTCTGTGTCAGTAAAAACTTTCATTGCGTGTGTATGTCTATTACACTGCTGGCCACCGTAAATGCAACACCCTGAAGGAAGCATGCAAATAATATGAAATTTACAACATGCATTAGCGGAGGTGAGATATACAAATGATTAGAATTTCAGCGCAGACGCTCATCACGCGCGCCTGTGGCGCCACTTCAAAGCGCTATTTAAGGCTTGGAGATTTCGACGATTTCAAGTACGGCAATTGTGTTTTTCTTGTGGTTTTTTCAAAAAAACGATCAATTATGCCTCATAGAAAACAGCGATCATCTTTTGATCAAGTATCCGAGTTCGACAGTGGAAGGATAGTGGCCTACCGAGATTGTGGATAATCTTTCAGGGAAATCGGTAGTCGTGTTGGACGAAACCAAACAACTGTAATGCGGATATGTGATCGTTGGATGCAGGAGGGTACGACGGACCGACGTGTTCGATCGCATCCACCTCAGTGCACAACTTCACGTGATGACAGGCATATTGTGCGTATGGCAGTGACGGATCGCTCAGCCACATCACGAACCATTGCACAGCACATTCAGTCTGTACCGCATCATCCAGTATCTGCGCGTACCATTCGACGCCGTTTACAGCAGAGTGGTCTGTCCGCAAGACGTCCATTGCTTCGTCTACCCTTGACGCAGAACCACAGACGTTTCCGCCGCCAATGGTGCGATGAAAGAAGGATGTGGACGGCAGAATGGAATGAAATTGTCTTTACTGACGAGTCACGCTACTGTCTGCAACACCACGATGGTCGGATTCGAGTCTGGAGACACCGTGGAGAGAGGATGCTGAACAGCTGCGTTATGCACCGCCACACTGGTCCTGCACCGGGTGTTATGGTATGGGGCGGTATTGGATATCACTCTCGCACTCCTCTAGTACGCATTGCCGGTACTTTAAACAGCCAGCGCTACATCTCCGAGGTGTTGGAGCCAGTTGTCCTTCCTTACCTTCAGGGCTTGCCCACAGCCATATTTCAACAGGATAATGCACGACCACACGTGGCACGCATTGTCCAAGGGTCCTTCGTCAATCGCCAGATTGAATTGCTTCCCTGGCCAGCTCGCTCTCCGGATCTTTCGCCGATAGAAAACATGTGGTCCATGGTTGTCAAACGATTGACCCAGAATACATCCCCAGCTGCCACACCAGATCAACTTTGGCAACGTGTGGAAGCTGCTTGGTCTGCTGTACCCCAAGAACACATCCAAAGTCTCTTTGAATCAATGCCGAGGCGTGTGGCAGCGGTGATCTCCAACAATGGCGGCTACTCTGGCTACTGATTTTGGCAGGAACCACACTTCACAGAAGTCTATAAATTTAATCATTTGATACTTGGTCAACATGTTATCTACAAAATAAATTTTGTTGTGATATCTCTTGTCTTTCTTGGTGTTGCAATTTGGGTGGCCAGCAGTGTATCTACCTCTCTCTGTGTCAGTAAAACTTTCATTGTGTGTCTGTCTATTACTTCATATATAATATGTCTTGTGTCTGGCGCAGCATGGCCAAATATGGCCCTTGTGCCATAAAACCCCCAAAACAACCAACCTTCTGTATTTATTCGCATTAGTTAATAATTAAGGTGCAAAACTCGGTCTGTAAGATGAAACCTGTTTTAAGTAAAGCCGATGGATTTTTAACGGATGACGTGATTAAAGGAATTAATAGATCAGCTTTCAGTTATTTTTCAATGTCTGTTTTGAGAGGCATTTTCTCTCAGGTGAAATGTAGGTGGCGGTAGTGTATCTGAGGGAGAACGTGTTTCCTGTACGTGACGTCACTTGGTACTTTATAACGAGACTCCAGTGAGAACGCAGTCGACTTTAGGTCAGTCGATTTAAGAAGGGTGTGGAAGATTGTTGGGAGAAGGTTACCATTAAAGTCTCGGATGGTTGTCCCTCGCCAACTAGTTTTCACTTCTATCGCTTTCGGCATCGCCTGATAAATTTAGAGCCAGAATAAACACGCCAGATGTAGAAGCGCCTTATTAACTTTCCAACCTATCACCTTATTTAAAGAATAGGCTCGTCCAAAATCACGTGACTCAACTGCCAACTCGCTGGGTAGGTTTATACTTTCGTCATACATTGATTGCATTTTTAAGTAAATAATATTTTTATTTGGTTAGTATTACTAAAGTTCTTTTAAAAATTTCATGTTACCTATGTTTCCTTCAACTGTGCGCACCACACCATTTCTCTACTTAACGATTAAAGGTATGCAGGTAGGCCGATAGGATGTAGGTAGTAGGTAGGACCGTCGCCGATAGCCCGTTATGTTGCTCCAGTGCAACTTTAATTAACTAAATTAACGTTGCGGTGGTCCGAGATCCATCCCGAAGGGAAAGATCCGAGGTTAATGTCTCGTAATTTTGAACGGTCAGATGACAAGAACAACACTTGAGCTGGCACCCCACTCTCCAAACCTCCAAACCAAGCCAAGGTGAGAATTTTTGAGGCCACAACAGATTTTTCGTGCACCATCCCCCATGTACACGACGCGGTCTTTGGCTGGACCTAGTTTCGAACTTGCAACCGCGAAAATTCCCTACTCTTCCAACTGGGCTATCGCGACCTTTTAACGATTAAAGAGATTACCGTTAGATTTCTTTGAAATTTATGGAAATCCATTTTAAAAGCCAAAGATACGAAAGTCTGAGAAAAGAACTAAGTTTGAAAAAAAGATTTTTTCGGAAGGATTTATTCGTATCTTTTAGATTTCTCGTTAACGTTTATGTGACTGGCTTATCAGGTTGGATATAAACATCAAGATCTTTCAGAGTTTTATGGGAGAAGAAATCATAAAACTTGCTGTAAAGTCAAACAGTAGGTAGAATAAAAAATAACGAATTTTTCTGAGTCCATGAAAATATTAATGTAGTCCTATTAATATTAATGTAGACTTTGTGCAACTAATTTAAAATTTCGAATTTCAAAACTTACATTCATTCGCTTTAAATGATATCGAATGGTTTTATACATCAATTTTGCGAAGTACTTTTAATGCTAAACTTAAAAGATCGCAATATTTCGTTTTATTTGAATTTACAAAACATTGTAAATTCATTGTAAAAACATTGTAACATTTCAAGAGAATATCAAATTTCAAATAGAGAATCTAAAAAGTCACAAAGTCGATAAGATCTCCTACTCCTGTCCCTTTTTTTACTTCGAAGTGAAATTAAAGCTCAAAATGAATATTTCATTAAGCAAAACTTTTACACGAATCAGAATTGGAATGCAAATATTTAGTTAGGAGACAAATTTATATGGATTGGAAATTTCAAACTAGAAAACGTTTTATCACAAATCTTTGAAAGACAGGAAATAAACTTGATCCATATTACTATTCATTGGTAAGTTTTATGGTTAGTTGGATGTTTTATGGGCACAATGGCCATATTTGGTCATCGACATAATAGGCCATAATAGGCGGAGCATGCTTTCGCATTTATATGTTATTTCTCCTGGTCGCTTTGTTTGAAGATCTGTCACATGGTTTTGAGTAGGTAGGTATGCATTTAATTAACGTCCCACTGGAGCAACACAACGGGCTATTGGCGACGGTCGGGACCAAACTCGAAGGGAAAGTTCCCAGGACAACACCACGTAATTTTGAACCACGGTCAGATGAGAGGTCACACCTGCACTGGCACCTGACTCGACAAACCTCCACATCACGCTAACGTGAGAACATTTGAGGCCACAACAGATTTAACTTGCACTAGCCCCCCATGTACCCGAGGATCTTTGGTTGGATTCGAACTCGCAACCCTCTGGTTGCTAATCCGTTATACCGGAATGTAAACCGGGCTATCGTGGCCCCACGTGGTTGTGGGTAAAAGCATGAATCCTAAACTATTGATTGGTTAAAGTAATTATCCACCGTGACCAAAACCACTAGTCATCTGATTCTGGTTCAAAATGACGAGGTGTTCTCGGATCTTTCCCTTCGGGATTGATCCCGGACCGTCAATCGCTTGCTGTGTTGCTCCAGTGCGACGTTAATTCAACTACCAACCAATTTCATTTGTTCTAAACTTCTTGAAATCCACGTTCTATGGTGTAGTGAACCGCAAATTGTCACGTAGGGCTGTCAAAGGAGCACCGTAGAATTGAAAATCAAAATAATAATAAAAGAAACCATTAGGGTCTTCAGTATTTGGCTTTATAAAAGAATTATCTCTTGATACACAACTTATCCGAATATACAGACAAATGTCATTAAGACGAATTTCAGGGGACCGTAAAAAAATTCGTATTAACCGTAGTTCGCGTTATCCGAATTCAAAAAAGAAGTATTATTTTAACAATGAAAATAAAATATTAATGTATTTACACTTCTCGCTGTACAATTCTTGGTTCACACATAAATGGTATTATACAGACGATATTGATTATACAGATAATTCTTGATTACAGATATTTCCTGATTACGCAATTTTTGTCTTGAAATAGTTCTGTTATCGATTTTTGTGTTTTTTTCGAGTATTCTTTAAGAAAATCTTATTATTTTATCTCCATCATAATCTTCATTTATTCTTCCATCTCCATCATAATCTTCATTTATTCTTCCATCTCCATCAGAATCTTCATTTATTCTTCCATCTTCATCAGAATCTTCACTTATTCTTCACTCTCTTCTACAAATAATTCACTCTCTTACACTGTCTAACAAAAAGCAGTGAATAATTTCTAATCCAGCAGTAGCTTGTTTTAAAGAAGGCGCGCTTATTCTTTTATCTCCATCATAATCTTCATTTATTCTTCCATCTCCATCATAATCTTCATTTATTCTTCCATCTTCATCAGAATCTTCACTTATTCTTCACTCTCTTCCACAAATAATTCACTCCTCTTACACTGCCTAACAAAAAGCGGTGAACAATTTCTAATCCAGCAGTAGCTTGTTTTAAAGAAGGCGCGCTTATTCTTTTATCTCCATCATAATCTTCATTTATTCTTCCATCTCCATCAGAATCTTCATTTATTCTTCCATCTTCATCAGAATCTTCACTTATTCTTCACTCTCTTCTACAAATAATTCACTCTCTTACACTGTCTAACAAAAAGCAGTGAATAATTTCTAATCCAGCAGTAGCTTGTTTTAAAGAAGGCGCGCTTATTCTTTTATCTCCATCATAATCTTCATTTATTCTTCCATTTCCATCAGAATCTTCATTTATTCTTCCATCTTCATCAGAATCTTCACTTATTCTTCACTCTCTTCCACAAATAATTCACTCTCTTACACTGTCTAACAAAAAGCAGTGAATAATTTCTAATCCAGCAGTAGCTTGTTTTAAAGAAGGCGCGCTTATTCTTTTATCTCCATCATAATCTTCATTTATTCTTCCATCTCCATCATAATCTTCATTTATTCTTCCATCTTCATCAGAATCTTCACTTATTCTTCACTCTCTTCCACAAATAATTCACTCTCTTACACTGTCTAACAAAAAGCAGTGAATAATTTCTAATCCAGCAGTAGCTTGTTTTAAAGAAGGCGCGCTTATTCTTTTATCTCCATCATAATCTTCATTTATTCTTCCATCTCCATCAGAATCTTCATTTATTCTTCCATCTCCATCAGAATCTTCACTTATTCTTCACTCTCTTCCACAAATAATTCACTCCTCTTACACTGCCTAACAAAAAGCGGTGAACAATTTCTAATCCAGCAGTAGCTTGTTTTAAAGAAGGCGCGCTTATTCTTTTATCTCCATCATAATCTTCATTTATTCTTCCATCTCCATCAGAATCTTCACTTATTCTTCACTCTCTTCCACAAATAATTCACTCCTCTTACACTGCCTAACAAAAAGCGGTGAACAATTTCTAATCCAGCAGTAGCTTGTTTTAAAGAAGGCGCGCTTATTCTTTTATCTCCATCATAATCTTCATTTATTCTTCAATCTCCATCAGATTCTTCACTTATTCTTCACTCTCTTCCACAAATAATTCACTCCTCTTACACTGTCTAACAAAAAGCAGTGAATAATTTCTAATCCAGCAGTAGCTTGTTTTAAAGAAGGCGCGCTTATTCTTTTATCTCCATCATAATCTTCATTTATTCTTCCATCTCCATCAGAATCTTCATTTATTCTTCCATCTTCATCAGAATCTTCACTTATTCTTCACTCTCTTCCACAAATAATTCACTCCTCTTACACTGCCTAACAAAAAGCGGTGAACAATTTCTAATCCAGCAGTAGCTTGTTTTAAAGAAGGCGCGCTTATTCTTTTATCTCCATCATAATCTTCATTTATTCTTCCATCTCCATCAGAATCTTCACTTATTCTTCACTCTCTTCCACAAATAATTCACTCCTCTTACACTGTCTAACAAAAAGCAGTGAATAATTTCTAATCCAGCAGTAGCTTGTTTTAAAGAAGGCGCGCTTATTCTTTTATCTCCATCATAATCTTCATTTATTCTTCCATCTCCATCATAATCTTCATTTATTCTTCCATCTTCATCAGAATCTTCACATATTCTTCACTCTCTTCCACAAATAATTCACTCCTCTTACACTGCCTAACAAAAAGCGGTGAACAATTTCTAATCCAGCAGTAGCTTGTTTTAAAGAAGGCGCGCTTATTCTTTTATCTCCATCATAATCTTCATTTATTCTTCCATCTTCATCAGAATCTTCACTTATTCTTCACTCTCTTCCACAAATAATTCACTCCTCTTACACTGCCTAACAAAAAGCGGTGAACAATTTCTAATCCAGCAGTAGCTTGTTTTAAAGAAGGCGCGCTTATTCTTTTATCTCCATCATAATCTTCATTTATTCTTCCATCTCCATCAGAATCTTCATTTATTCTTCCATCTTCATCAGAATCTTCACTTATTCTTCACTCTCTTCCACAAATAATTCACTCTCTTACACTGTCTAACAAAAAGCAGTGAATAATTTCTAATCCAGCAGTAGCTTGTTTTAAAGAAGGCGCGCTTATTCTTTTATCTCCATCATAATCTTCATTTATTCTTCCATCTCCATCAGAATCTTCACTTATTCTTCACTCTCTTCCACAAATAATTCACTCCTCTTACACTGCCTAACAAAAAGCGGTGAACAATTTCTAATCCAGCAGTAGCTTGTTTTAAAGAAGGCGCGCTTATTCTTTTATCTCCATCATAATCTTCATTTATTCTTCCATCTCCATCAGAATCTTCACTTATTCTTCACTCTCTTCCACAAATAATTCACTTCTCTTACACTGCCTAACAAAAAGCGGTGAACAATTTCTAATCCAGCAGTAGCTTGTTTTAAAGAAGGCGCGCTTATTCTTTTATCTCCATCATAATCTTCATTTATTCCTCCATCTCCATCAGAATCTTCACTTATTCTTCACTCTCTTCCACAAATAATTCACTCCTCTTACACTGTCTAACAAAAAGCAGTGAATAATTTCTAATCCAGCAGTAGCTTGTTTTAAAGAAGGCGCGCTTATTCTTTTATCTCCATCATAATCTTCATTTATTCTTCCATCTCCATCAGAATCTTCATTTATTCTTCCATCTTCATCAGAATCTTCACTTATTCTTCACTCTCTTCCACAAATAATTCACTCCTCTTACACTGCCTAACAAAAAGCGGTGAACAATTTCTAATCCAGCAGTAGCTTGTTTTAAAGAAGGCGCGCTTATTCTTTTATCTCCATCATAATCTTCATTTATTCTTCCATCTCCATCAGAATCTTCACTTATTCTTCACTCTCTTCCACAAATAATTCACTCCTCTTACACTGTCTAACAAAAAGCAGTGAATAATTTCTAATCCAGCAGTAGCTTGTTTTAAAGAAGGCGCGCTTATTCTTTTATCTCCATCATAATCTTCATTTATTCTTCCATCTCCATCATAATCTTCATTTATTCTTCCATCTTCATCAGAATCTTCACATATTCTTCACTCTCTTCCACAAATAATTCACTCCTCTTACACTGCCTAACAAAAAGCGGTGAACAATTTCTAATCCAGCAGTAGCTTGTTTTAAAGAAGGCGCGCTTATTCTTTTATCTCCATCATAATCTTCATTTATTCTTCCATCTTCATCAGAATCTTCACTTATTCTTCACTCTCTTCCACAAATAATTCACTCCTCTTACACTGCCTAACAAAAAGCGGTGAACAATTTCTAATCCAGCAGTAGCTTGTTTTAAAGAAGGCGCGCTTATTCTTTTATCTCCATCATAATCTTCATTTATTCTTCCATCTCCATCAGAATCTTCATTTATTCTTCCATCTTCATCAGAATCTTCACTTATTCTTCACTCTCTTCCACAAATAATTCACTCTCTTACACTGTCTAACAAAAAGCAGCGAATAATTTCTAATCCAGCAGTAGCTTGTTTTAAAGAAGGCGCGCTTATTCTTTTATTTACATCATAATCTTCATTTATTCTTCCATCTCCATCATAATCTTCATTTATTCTTCCATCTTCATCAGAATCTTCACTCTCTTCCACAAATAATTCACTCCTCTTACACTGCCTAACAAAAAGCGGTGAACAATTTCTAATCCAGCAGTAGCTTGTTTTAAAGAAGGCGCGCTTATTCTTTTATCTCCATCATAATCTTCATTTATTCTTCCATCTCCATCAGAATCTTCATTTATTCTTCCATCTTCATCAGAATCTTCACTTATTCTTCACTCTCTTCCACAAATAATTCACTCTCTTACACTGTCTATCAAAAAGCAGTGAATAATTTCTAATCCAGCAGAAGCTTGTTTTAAAGAAGGCGCGCTTATTCTTTTATCTCCATCATATCTTCATTTATTCTTCCATCTCCATCATAATCTCCATTTATTCTTCCATCTTCATCAGAATCTTCACTTATTCTTCACTCTCTTCCACAAATAATTCACTCCTCTTACACTGCCTAACAAAAAGCGGTGAACAATTTCTAATCCAGCAGTAGCTTGTTTTAAAGAAGGCGCGCTTATTCTTTTATCTCCATCATAATCTTCATTTATTCTTCCATCTCCATCAGAATCTTCACTTATTCTTCACTCTCTTCCACAAATAATGCACTCCTCTTACACTGCCTAACAAAAAGCGGTGAACAATTTCTAATCCAGCAGTAGCTTTTTTTAAAGAAGGCGCGCTTATTCTTTTATCTCCATCATAATCTTCATTTATTCTTCCATCTCCATCAGAATCTTCACTTATTCTTCACTCTCTTCCACAAATAATTCACTCCTCTTACACTGTCTAACAAAAAGCAGTGAATAATTTCTAATCCAGCAGTAGCTTGTTTTAAAGAAGGCGCGCTTATTCTTTTATCTCCATCATAATCTTCATTTATTCTTCCATCTCCATCATAATCTTCATTTATTCTTCCATCTTCATCAGAATCTTCACTTATTCTTCACTCTCTTCCACAAATAATTCACTCCTCTTACACTGCCTAACAAAAAGCGGTGAACAATTTCTAATCCAGCAGTAGCTTGTTTTAAAGAAGGCGCGCTTATTCTTTTATCTCCATCATAATCTTCATTTATTCTTCCATCTTCATCAGAATCTTCACTTATTCTTCACTCTCTTCCACAAATAATTCACTCCTCTTACACTGCCTAACAAAAAGCGGTGAACAATTTCTAATCCAGCAGTAGCTTGTTTTAAAGAAGGCGCGCTTATTCTTTTATCTCCATCATAATCTTCATTTATTCTTCCATCTCCATCAGAATCTTCATTTATTCTTCCATCTTCATCAGAATCTTCACTTATTCTTCACTCTCTTCCACAAATAATTCACTCTCTTACACTGTCTAACAAAAAGCAGTGAATAATTTCGAATGCAGCAGTAGCTTGTTTTAAAGAAGGCGCGCTTATTCTTTTATCTCCATCATAATCTTCATTTATTCTTCCATCTCCATCATAATCTTCATTTATTCTTCCATCTCCATCAGAATCTTCACTTATTCTTCACTCTCTTCCACAAATAATTCACTCTCTTACACTGTCTAACAAAAAGCAGTGAATAATTTCGAATGCAGCAGTAGCTTGTTTTAAAGAAGGCGCGCTTATTCTTTTATCTCCATCATAATCTTCATTTATTCTTCCATCTCCATCATAATCTTCATTTATTCTTCCATCTTCATCAGAATCTTCACTTATTCTTCACTCTCTTCCACAAATAATTCACTCTCTTACACTGTCTAACAAAAAGCAGTGAATAATTTCTAATCCAGCAGTAGCTTGTTTTAAAGAAGGAGCGCTTATTCTTTTATCTCCATCATAATCTTCATTTATTCTTCCATCTCCATCATAATCTTCATTTATTCTTCCATCTTCATCAGAATCTTCACTTATTCTTCACTCTCTTCCACAAATAATTCACTCCTCTTACACTGCCTAACAAAAAGCGGTGAACAATTTCTAATCCAGCAGTATCTTGTTTTAAAGAAGGCGCGCTTATTCTTTTATCTCCATCATAATCTTCATTTATTCTTCCATCTCCATCAGAATCTTCACTTATTCTTCACTCTCTTCCACAAATAATTCACTCCTCTTACACTGCCTAACAAAAAGCGGTGAACAATTTCTAATCCAGCAGTAGCTTGTTTTAAAGAAGGCGCGCTTATTCTTTTATCTCCATCATAATCTTCATTTATTCTTCCATCTCCATCAGAATCTTCACTTATTCTTCACTCTCTTCCACAAATAATTCACTCCTCTTACACTGCCTAACAAAAAGCGGTGAACAATTTCTAATCCAGCAGTAGCTTGTTTTAAAGAAGGCGCGCTTATTCTTTTATCTCCATCATAATCTTCATTTATTCTTCCATCTCCATCAGAATCTTCACTTATTCTTCACTCTCTTCCACAAATAATTCACTCCTCTTACACTGTCTAACAAAAAGCAGTGAATAATTTCTAATCCAGCAGTAGCTTGTTTTAAAGAAGGCGTGCTTATTCTTTTATCTCCATCATAATCTTCATTTATTCTTCCATCTCCTTCAGAATCTTCACTTATTCTTCACTCTCTTCCACAAATAATTCACTCCTCTTACACTGCCTAACAAAAAGCGGTGAACAATTTCTAATCCAGCAGTAGCTTGTTTTAAAGAAGGCGCGCTTATTCTTTTATCTCCATCATAATCTTCATTTATTCTTCCATCTCCTTCAGAATCTTCACTTATTCTTCACTCTCTTCCACAAATAATTCACTCCTCTTACACTGCCTAACAAAAATCGGTGAACAATTTCTAAGCCAGCAGTAACCCCTTTTAAAGAAGGCGCGCTTATTCTTTTATCTCCATCAGAATCTTCATTATTCTTCCATCTTCATCAGAATCTTCATTTATTCTTCCATCTTCATCAGAATCTTAATTTATTCTTCACTCTCTTCCACAAATAAATCTAAAAATTCAGAGTCACTTAACGTTTCTTGTAATACTATTGTAAAAATCCTTTTGCCCTTAAGTTTCGAAAATGTGTTCATCTTAACGGGAGATTTTTTTAGTAACCTGAATTATTCTTAAGATAATGAGCTAACATTATATAAATATACATTTGACGGGGATTGGAATTGAGTCCGTATTATCAGTAATTCTTATTAAGTGAGTTCGTCTTAATGTGTGTGGTTTAACTATATATTTTTTATACCTTCTACACATTTAGTAAGGAAATAATATTTATTAAGACCACCAAATTCACAGTTACGTAGTAAGACAATATTATTGTTTGCTTAGGAACTGAGAATAGATATCGATTGCTGGAGGTTTGAAAAATAATGTGATTGCTTGACCCCAGGCAACCTAAATTTTCAACAGCTTTTCAGGTTACCATAGACATTTCTAAATGTTTTTGTGTTGCTTGAGTCTTCAATTGAATTTTATTTCCTCACAAGATTCTACCTAAGTACTTTAAACGTCTTTATATCTTACTACGAAACAAATATTTACAAATGTGGTTTTGTTTGTTGTCTCGTTCTACGGTCATTTTTTCCACACTAGGGGTAGTTAAACTGGTTTTGTCCGGTTGGAAGAATAAAGGATTAGCAATCGGAGGGTTGTGAGTTCGAAACTCGATCCAATCAAAGACAGTCGTGTACGTGGAGGCTAGTACACGTTAACTCTGCCGTGGTCTCATACGTCCTCACGTTGGCGTGGTGTGGAAATTTGGAGAGTGGACAGCCAGTTCAGGTGTTGACCTCGTCATCTGACTGGTTCAAAGTGACGATGTGTTGTTTTCGGAATTTTTCCTTCGGATTCGACACCAATAGCCGTTGTTGTGTTGTACCAGTGCGATGTTTATTCAAATACTGAACTGTGTACTTAAATTGATACTCTTTTTTTTTTTTTATCTAACTAGGTAGTTGAATTTCGTTGCAATGGTGTAATATAGCGGGCTATTGAAGACGATCCTGGATCAATCCCGAATTGAAAGATTTTTTCCAACTAAATTGCTGTGAAACGTTTTGATGCTGATATGTATTAATATTAATATAACTTCAACCTTCATCTGGAACACGTCAAGTAAAAAGCGCGTCACCATGGCAACGGCACATCTTAAGCCGTCCTTGTTTTTAGAATTCTGTATCCCGTTTTCTTTTTCGTTTTGTCTCTGTTGGTGTGTGAACGTTGTTTAATGTAATGTAATAATTATAATTGTTTGCTTCATTTCAAACGCAAACAAGGGTATAGTCTGGCTCGTAGGAGTTGCAAGTCGAGTCAAGTGGTTTTTAATTAATTATTTAATTAATCATGACACTGCAGCGGCGGATTTTTGAATTACTTTCACGTTACCCTGGTGCACCACGGGGGGATTGAGTTCACGTACTTCTCACATTCTTACCCTATATTCTAACCACAGCCCGCTTTTAGATAGACCACACATTCATGACAGACATCCATTCCTTACCCCTGTAGCCCGGACGGAAATTAACGGATTAGCAACAGGAGGGTTGCGAGTTCGAATCCAACCAAAGACCGTCGTGTTCAAAGGGGACTGCACGCTAAATCTGTCGTGGCCTCAAATGTCCTCACTTTGGCGTGGTGTGGAAGTTTGGAGAGTGGGGTGTCAGCTCAGGTGTGACCTCGTCATCTGACCGTGGTTCAAAATTACTTGGCGTTGTCCTCGGATCCTTCGGTTTTGATCCCTGGCTGTAGCTAATAGCCCGTTGTGTTGCTCCAGTGCGACGTTAATTAAAGTACCTAAATACCAACCATCCCTTACCCAATATTCGAACCTTTGACCTTTTGATCTAGAGACCAGCAACATGACCACTAGAGTGATTGGTGGGCATCATAGACGTGAAATATAAGTAAACTCAGCATTGAAAGGAGCTTCAAAAAGTGTGACCAACAAGGCGACTAGTAGTCACGTGACTGCTATTAAAGTTGCCGTGGTTAGCCGATTTGGCATCTTAACCTCTTGTTTGGAGATACACCTTATGACAGTGTAGGTGCGGTAATACGCATTTATAGAGTAGCGTCAAAAATTGCGAAATCGACAAAGTCCACTACTTTGTCGCTTGACCAATCAGATGATGAATGAATAGGCGTTTCCTCCCATCCTTTAGACCAATCAAATGATGAATGCTAAGTTCCATCTGGCAGACGAAAGTAGTCTAATGGTCCCGTTACTACTAGTTTTGGTGACATGATCTGGGGTACATAAAAAGGTTACCATTGCGCACTCTACTCTTATACTTCCTCTATGGTTGACACGGTCGGTTTTGAGCGAGTCTATTATTTAAATTAGGGAACTGGTTGTAAACAAATCGTTTCCACCATTGGCATATTTATCACGAATTCTAAGCTTATCTATCCTTGGGTGCCTAAAGCGACTGCTATGATGGCATGTGGTCGGTAGGAAAACCAGCCACTACGATCACCATTAATGAATTTTGCGTATGGGAGCCTCCTCATAACGAGGTCTCACACATTTCAAAAATCGACTGACCCCAGGTCGACTGTCTTCTAGTCGGAGCCGCACAAAACATCGGGTCTTATCTTTCAGCTCGCTCAGTGAAGCAATGAAGATTAAAAAGTATTAAAAGTAATCTAATGAAGATTAAAAGTATTAAATTAGTAATCTTATTACTAAGTAACTTTCGATTACTTAGTAATCTTCACGGATTGACGAGAGGTAACGAGCCAGGTGGGTGGAGCCTATTAATTATATATAAACTTTCAGTACTTTATATAGTTTAGCAACCTGTTTAGCTGAGTATTTTTAAAAAAATTTCATACGAACAGCCTGAATTGAAAGAAAATTAATAATCGAAAGGAAAAATGTTTTTCGGAAAAATAATTTTGTTTTCTTTGTGTTTGCTGGTTTGTGGAATGGAATCTTTTATTCCGCGAGTAATGAACTTTTCCAGCAATAAGATAATTATGCAGAGGAAGATTCAAAATTAAGTTTCTTTTGCTTCATTAAGTTTTTTAATTATTTTCGAATATACCGCATGAGGAAAAAGCAGATCAAGAAAAATAATGAATGAAAAAAGAGAAACTTTAAAACGGAATGCAACTTGGGAGGTAGAGAATCTCGCTTTTGTGTGCTTAGGCGAAGTGTAATTATCTCCGAATACTTCGGGAATCGCAGTCTGGAAACGCAAAAAAGACTCCAGGAAAGCAATGATCTTGCCTTGTAGGTAGGTATTTAAATTAACGTCACACTGGAGGAGCACGACGTGCTATTGGTGACGGTCGGGGATCAATCCCAAAAGGAAAGAATCGAGGACAACACCACGTAATTTTGAGCCACGGTCAGATGACGAGGTCACACCTGAGCTGGTAATCCCTCTCCAAACCTCCACACCACGCCAACGTGAGGACATTTCATTCATCGAGGATTCGTTCATGGGTTGGGGTCTGGTCGTCGTGTCAGTGAGTATGTACACTGAGCTAGCAACCTTCGAGTTGTAAGCGGCGTAGGTTCGATTCTTGTCAGGCGTATTCATCCCTGGATGCGTGTCAGCCTCTTCTGTGTCAGTAAAAACTTTCATTGCGTGTGTATGTCTATTACACTGCTGGCCACCGTAAATGCAACACCCTGAAGGAAGCATGCAAATAATATGAAATTTACAACATGCATTAGCGGAGGTGAGATATACAAATGATTAGAATTTCAGCGCAGACGCTCATCACGCGCGCCTGTGGCGCCACTTCAAAGCGCTATTTAAGGCTTGGAGATTTCGACGATTTCAAGTACGGCAATTGTGTTTTTCTTGTGGTTTTTTCAAAAAAACGATCAATTATGCCTCATAGAAAACAGCGATCATCTTTTGATCAAGTATCCGAGTTCGACAGTGGAAGGATAGTGGCCTACCGAGATTGTGGATAATCTTTCAGGGAAATCGGTAGTCGTGTTGGACGAAACCAAACAACTGTAATGCGGATATGTGATCGTTGGATGCAGGAGGGTACGACGGACCGACGTGTTCGATCGCATCCACCTCAGTGCACAACTTCACGTGATGACAGGCATATTGTGCGTATGGCAGTGACGGATCGCTCAGCCACATCACGAACCATTGCACAGCACATTCAGTCTGTACCGCATCATCCAGTATCTGCGCGTACCATTCGACGCCGTTTACAGCAGAGTGGTCTGTCCGCAAGACGTCCATTGCTTCGTCTACCCTTGACGCAGAACCACAGACGTTTCCGCCGCCAATGGTGCGATGAAAGAAGGATGTGGACGGCAGAATGGAATGAAATTGTCTTTACTGACGAGTCACGCTACTGTCTGCAACACCACGATGGTCGGATTCGAGTCTGGAGACACCGTGGAGAGAGGATGCTGAACAGCTGCGTTATGCACCGCCACACTGGTCCTGCACCGGGTGTTATGGTATGGGGCGGTATTGGATATCACTCTCGCACTCCTCTAGTACGCATTGCCGGTACTTTAAACAGCCAGCGCTACATCTCCGAGGTGTTGGAGCCAGTTGTCCTTCCTTACCTTCAGGGCTTGCCCACAGCCATATTTCAACAGGATAATGCGCGACCACACGTGGCACGCATTGTCCAAGGGTCCTTCGTCAATCGCCAGATTGAATTGCTTCCCTGGCCAGCTCGCTCTCCGGATCTTTCGCCGATAGAAAACATGTGGTCCATGGTTGTCAAACGATTGACCCAGAATACATCCCCAGCTGCCACACCAGATCAACTTTGGCAACGTGTGGAAGCTGCTTGGTCTGCTGTACCCCAAGAACACATCCAAAGTCTCTTTGAATCAATGCCGAGGCGTGTGGCAGCGGTGATCTCCAACAATGGCGGCTACTCTGGCTACTGATTTTGGCAGGAACCACACTTCACAGAAGTCTATAAATTTAATCATTTGATACTTGGTCAACATGTTATCTACAAAATAAATTTTGTTGTGATATCTCTTGTCTTTCTTGGTGTTGCAATTTGGGTGGCCAGCAGTGTATCTACCTCTCTCTGTGTCAGTAAAACTTTCATTGTGTGTCTGTCTATTACTTCATATATAATATGTCTTGTGTCTGGCGCAGCATGGCCAAATATGGCCCTTGTGCCATAAAACCCCCAAAACAACCAACCTTCTGTATTTATTCGCATTAGTTAATAATTAAGGTGCAAAACTCGGTCTGTAAGATGAAACCTGTTTTAAGTAAAGCCGATGGATTTTTAACGGATGACGTGATTAAAGGAATTAATAGATCAGCTTTCAGTTATTTTTCAATGTCTGTTTTGAGAGGCATTTTCTCTCAGGTGAAATGTAGGTGGCGGTAGTGTATCTGAGGGAGAACGTGTTTCCTGTACGTGACGTCACTTGGTACTTTATAACGAGACTCCAGTGAGAACGCAGTCGACTTTAGGTCAGTCGATTTAAGAAGGGTGTGGAAGATTGTTGGGAGAAGGTTACCATTAAAGTCTCGGATGGTTGTCCCTCGCCAACTAGTTTTCACTTCTATCGCTTTCGGCATCGCCTGATAAATTTAGAGCCAGAATAAACACGCCAGATGTAGAAGCGCCTTATTAACTTTCCAACCTATCACCTTATTTAAAGAATAGGCTCGTCCAAAATCACGTGACTCAACTGCCAACTCGCTGGGTAGGTTTATACTTTCGTCATACATTGATTGCATTTTTAAGTAAATAATATTTTTATTTGGTTAGTATTACTAAAGTTCTTTTAAAAATTTCATGTTACCTATGTTTCCTTCAACTGTGCGCACCACACCATTTCTCTACTTAACGATTAAAGGTATGCAGGTAGGCCGATAGGATGTAGGTAGTAGGTAGGACCGTCGCCGATAGCCCGTTATGTTGCTCCAGTGCAACTTTAATTAACTAAATTAACGTTGCGGTGGTCCGAGATCCATCCCGAAGGGAAAGATCCGAGGTTAATGTCTCGTAATTTTGAACGGTCAGATGACAAGAACAACACTTGAGCTGGCACCCCACTCTCCAAACCTCCAAACCAAGCCAAGGTGAGAATTTTTGAGGCCACAACAGATTTTTCGTGCACCATCCCCCATGTACACGACGCGGTCTTTGGCTGGACCTAGTTTCGAACTTGCAACCGCGAAAATTCCCTACTCTTCCAACTGGGCTATCGCGACCTTTTAACGATTAAAGAGATTACCGTTAGATTTCTTTGAAATTTATGGAAATCCATTTTAAAAGCCAAAGATACGAAAGTCTGAGAAAAGAACTAAGTTTGAAAAAAAGATTTTTTCGGAAGGATTTATTCGTATCTTTTAGATTTCTCGTTAACGTTTATGTGACTGGCTTATCAGGTTGGATATAAACATCAAGATCTTTCAGAGTTTTATGGGAGAAGAAATCATAAAACTTGCTGTAAAGTCAAACAGTAGGTAGAATAAAAAATAACGAATTTTTCTGAGTCCATGAAAATATTAATGTAGTCCTATTAATATTAATGTAGACTTTGTGCAACTAATTTAAAATTTCGAATTTCAAAACTTACATTCATTCGCTTTAAATGATATCGAATGGTTTTATACATCAATTTTGCGAAGTACTTTTAATGCTAAACTTAAAAGATCGCAATATTTCGTTTTATTTGAATTTACAAAACATTGTAAATTCATTGTAAAAACATTGTAACATTTCAAGAGAATATCAAATTTCAAATAGAGAATCTAAAAAGTCACAAAGTCGATAAGATCTCCTACTCCTGTCCCTTTTTTTACTTCGAAGTGAAATTAAAGCTCAAAATGAATATTTCATTAAGCAAAACTTTTACACGAATCAGAATTGGAATGCAAATATTTAGTTAGGAGACAAATTTATATGGATTGGAAATTTCAAACTAGAAAACGTTTTATCACAAATCTTTGAAAGACAGGAAATAAACTTGATCCATATTACTATTCATTGGTAAGTTTTATGGTTAGTTGGATGTTTTATGGGCACAATGGCCATATTTGGTCATCGACATAATAGGCCATAATAGGCGGAGCATGCTTTCGCATTTATATGTTATTTCTCCTGGTCGCTTTGTTTGAAGATCTGTCACATGGTTTTGAGTAGGTAGGTATGCATTTAATTAACGTCCCACTGGAGCAACACAACGGGCTATTGGCGACGGTCGGGACCAAACTCGAAGGGAAAGTTCCCAGGACAACACCACGTAATTTTGAACCACGGTCAGATGAGAGGTCACACCTGCACTGGCACCTGACTCGACAAACCTCCACATCACGCTAACGTGAGAACATTTGAGGCCACAACAGATTTAACTTGCACTAGCCCCCCATGTACCCGAGGATCTTTGGTTGGATTCGAACTCGCAACCCTCTGGTTGCTAATCCGTTATACCGGAATGTAAACCGGGCTATCGTGGCCCCACGTGGTTGTGGGTAAAAGCATGAATCCTAAACTATTGATTGGTTAAAGTAATTATCCACCGTGACCAAAACCACTAGTCATCTGATTCTGGTTCAAAATGACGAGGTGTTCTCGGATCTTTCCCTTCGGGATTGATCCCGGACCGTCAATCGCTTGCTGTGTTGCTCCAGTGCGACGTTAATTCAACTACCAACCAATTTCATTTGTTCTAAACTTCTTGAAATCCACGTTCTATGGTGTAGTGAACCGCAAATTGTCACGTAGGGCTGTCAAAGGAGCACCGTAGAATTGAAAATCAAAATAATAATAAAAGAAACCATTAGGGTCTTCAGTATTTGGCTTTATAAAAGAATTATCTCTTGATACACAACTTATCCGAATATACAGACAAATGTCATTAAGACGAATTTCAGGGGACCGTAAAAAAATTCGTATTAACCGTAGTTCGCGTTATCCGAATTCAAAAAAGAAGTATTATTTTAACAATGAAAATAAAATATTAATGTATTTACACTTCTCGCTGTACAATTCTTGGTTCACACATAAATGGTATTATACAGACGATATTGATTATACAGATAATTCTTGATTACAGATATTTCCTGATTACGCAATTTTTGTCTTGAAATAGTTCTGTTATCGATTTTTGTGTTTTTTTCGAGTATTCTTTAAGAAAATCTTATTATTTTATCTCCATCATAATCTTCATTTATTCTTCCATCTCCATCATAATCTTCATTTATTCTTCCATCTCCATCAGAATCTTCATTTATTCTTCCATCTTCATCAGAATCTTCACTTATTCTTCACTCTCTTCTACAAATAATTCACTCTCTTACACTGTCTAACAAAAAGCAGTGAATAATTTCTAATCCAGCAGTAGCTTGTTTTAAAGAAGGCGCGCTTATTCTTTTATCTCCATCATAATCTTCATTTATTCTTCCATCTCCATCATAATCTTCATTTATTCTTCCATCTTCATCAGAATCTTCACTTATTCTTCACTCTCTTCCACAAATAATTCACTCCTCTTACACTGCCTAACAAAAAGCGGTGAACAATTTCTAATCCAGCAGTAGCTTGTTTTAAAGAAGGCGCGCTTATTCTTTTATCTCCATCATAATCTTCATTTATTCTTCCATCTCCATCAGAATCTTCATTTATTCTTCCATCTTCATCAGAATCTTCACTTATTCTTCACTCTCTTCTACAAATAATTCACTCTCTTACACTGTCTAACAAAAAGCAGTGAATAATTTCTAATCCAGCAGTAGCTTGTTTTAAAGAAGGCGCGCTTATTCTTTTATCTCCATCATAATCTTCATTTATTCTTCCATTTCCATCAGAATCTTCATTTATTCTTCCATCTTCATCAGAATCTTCACTTATTCTTCACTCTCTTCCACAAATAATTCACTCTCTTACACTGTCTAACAAAAAGCAGTGAATAATTTCTAATCCAGCAGTAGCTTGTTTTAAAGAAGGCGCGCTTATTCTTTTATCTCCATCATAATCTTCATTTATTCTTCCATCTCCATCATAATCTTCATTTATTCTTCCATCTCCATCAGAATCTTCACTTATTCTTCACTCTCTTCCACAAATAATTCACTCCTCTTACACTGCCTAACAAAAAGCGGTGAACAATTTCTAATCCAGCAGTAGCTTGTTTTAAAGAAGGCGCGCTTATTCTTTTATCTCCATCATAATCTTCATTTATTCTTCCATCTCCATCAGAATCTTCACTTATTCTTCACTCTCTTCCACAAATAATTCACTCCTCTTACACTGCCTAACAAAAAGCGGTGAACAATTTCTAATCCAGCAGTAGCTTGTTTTAAAGAAGGCGCGCTTATTCTTTTATCTCCATCATAATCTTCATTTATTCTTCCATCTCCATCAGAATCTTCACTTATTCTTCACTCTCTTCCACAAATAATTCACTCCTCTTACACTGTCTAACAAAAAGCAGTGAATAATTTCTAATCCAGCAGTAGCTTGTTTTAAAGAAGGCGTGCTTATTCTTTTATCTCCATCATAATCTTCATTTATTCTTCCATCTCCTTCAGAATCTTCACTTATTCTTCACTCTCTTCCACAAATAATTCACTCCTCTTACACTGCCTAACAAAAAGCGGTGAACAATTTCTAATCCAGCAGTAGCTTGTTTTAAAGAAGGCGCGCTTATTCTTTTATCTCCATCATAATCTTCATTTATTCTTCCATCTCCTTCAGAATCTTCACTTATTCTTCACTCTCTTCCACAAATAATTCACTCCTCTTACACTGCCTAACAAAAAGCGGTGAACAATTTCTAAGCCAGCAGTAACCCCTTTTAAAGAAGGCGCGCTTATTCTTTTATCTCCATCAGAATCTTCATTATTCTTCCATCTTCATCAGAATCTTCATTTATTCTTCCATCTTCATCAGAATCTTAATTTATTCTTCACTCTCTTCCACAAATAAATCTAAAAATTCAGAGTCACTTAACGTTTCTTGTAATACTATTGTAAAAATCCTTTTGCCCTTAAGTTTCGAAAATGTGTTCATCTTAACGGGAGATTTTTTTAGTAACCTGAATTATTCTTAAGATAATGAGCTAACATTATATAAATATACATTTGACGGGGATTGGAATTGAGTCCGTATTATCAGTAATTCTTATTAAGTGAGTTCGTCTTAATGTGTGTGGTTTAACTATATATTTTTTATACCTTCTACACATTTAGTAAGGAAATAATATTTATTAAGACCACCAAATTCACAGTTACGTAGTAAGACAATATTATTGTTTGCTTAGGAACTGAGAATAGATATCGATTGCTGGAGGTTTGAAAAATAATGTGATTGCTTGACCCCAGGCAACCTAAATTTTCAACAGCTTTTCAGGTTACCATAGACATTTCTAAATGTTTTTGTGTTGCTTGAGTCTTCAATTGAATTTTATTTCCTCACAAGATTCTACCTAAGTACTTTAAACGTCTTTATATCTTACTACGAAACAAATATCTACAAATGTGGTTTTGTTTGTTGTCTCGTTCTACGGTCATTTTTTCCACACTAGGGGTAGTTAAACTGGTTTTGTCCGGTTGGAAGAATAAAGGATTAGCAATCGGAGGGTTGTGAGTTCGAAACTCGATCCAATCAAAGACAGTCGTGTACGTGGAGGCTAGTACACGTTAACTCTGCCGTGGTCTCATACGTCCTCACGTTGGCGTGGTGTGGAAATTTGGAGAGTGGACAGCCAGTTCAGGTGTTGACCTCGTCATCTGACTGGTTCAAAGTGACGATGTGTTGTTTTCGGAATTTTTCCTTCGGATTCGACACCAATAGCCGTTGTTGTGTTGTACCAGTGCGATGTTTATTCAAATACTGAACTGTGTACTTAAATTGATACTCTTTTTTTTTTTTATCTAACTAGGTAGTTGAATTTCGTTGCAATGGTGTAATATAGCGGGCTATTGAAGACGATCCTGGATCAATCCCGAATTGAAAGATTTTTTCCAACTAAATTGCTGTGAAACGTTTTGATGCTGATATGTATTAATATTAATATAACTTCAACCTTCATCTGGAACACGTCAAGTAAAAAGCGCGTCACCATGGCAACGGCACATCTTAAGCCGTCCTTGTTTTTAGAATTCTGTATCCCGTTTTCTTTTTCGTTTTGTCTCTGTTGGTGTGTGAACGTTGTTTAATGTAATGTAATAATTATAATTGTTTGCTTCATTTCAAACGCAAACAAGGGTATAGTCTGGCTCGTAGGAGTTGCAAGTCGAGTCAAGTGGTTTTTAATTAATTATTTAATTAATCATGACACTGCAGCGGCGGATTTTTGAATTACTTTCACGTTACCCTGGTGCACCACGGGGGGATTGAGTTCACGTACTTCTCACATTCTTACCCTATATTCTAACCACAGCCCGCTTTTAGATAGACCACACATTCATGACAGACATCCATTCCTTACCCCTGTAGCCCGGACGGAAATTAACGGATTAGCAACAGGAGGGTTGCGAGTTCGAATCCAACCAAAGACCGTCGTGTTCAAAGGGGACTGCACGCTAAATCTGTCGTGGCCTCAAATGTCCTCACTTTGGCGTGGTGTGGAAGTTTGGAGAGTGGGGTGTCAGCTCAGGTGTGACCTCGTCATCTGACCGTGGTTCAAAATTACTTGGCGTTGTCCTCGGATCCTTCGGTTTTGATCCCTGGCTGTAGCTAATAGCCCGTTGTGTTGCTCCAGTGCGACGTTAATTAAAGTACCTAAATACCAACCATCCCTTACCCAATATTCGAACCTTTGACCTTTTGATCTAGAGACCAGCAACATGACCACTAGAGTGATTGGTGGGCATCATAGACGTGAAATATAAGTAAACTCAGCATTGAAAGGAGCTTCAAAAAGTGTGACCAACAAGGCGACTAGTAGTCACGTGACTGCTATTAAAGTTGCCGTGGTTAGCCGATTTGGCATCTTAACCTCTTGTTTGGAGATACACCTTATGACAGTGTAGGTGCGGTAATACGCATTTATAGAGTAGCGTCAAAAATTGCGAAATCGACAAAGTCCACTACTTTGTCGCGTGACCAATCAGATGATGAATGAATAGGCGCTTCCTCCCATCCTTTAGACCAATCAAATGATGAATGCTAAGTTCCATCTGGCAGACGAAAGTAGTCTAATGGTCCCGTTACTACTAGTTTTGGTGACATGATCTGGGGTACATAAAAAGGTTACCATTGCGCACTCTACTCTTATACTTCCTCTATGGTTGACACGGTCGGTTTTGAGCGAGTCTATTATTTAAATTAGGGAACTGGTTGTAAACAAATCGTTTCCACCATTGGCATATTTATCACGAATTCTAAGCTTATCTATCCTTGGGTGCCTAAAGCGACTGCTATGATGGCATGTGGTCGGTAGGAAAACCAGCCACTACGATCACCATTAATGAATTTTGCGTATGGGATTCGATTACTTAGTAACTTTCGATTACTTAGTAATCTTCACGGATTGACGAGAGGTAACGAGCCAGGTGGGTGGAGCCTATTAATTATATATAAACTTTCAGTACTTTATATAGTTTAGCAACCTGTTTAGCTGAGCATTTTTAAAAAAATTTCATACGAACAGCCTGAATTGAAAGAAAATTAATCATCGAAAGAAAAAATGTTTTTCGGAAAAATAATTTTGTTTTCTTTGTGTTTGCTGGTTTGTGGAATGGAATCTTTTATTCCGCGAGTAATGAACTTTTCCAGCAAGTAAGATAATTATGCAGAGGAAGATTCAAAATTAAGTTTCTTTTGCTTCATTAAGTTTTTTAATTATTTTCGAATATACCGCATGAGGAAAAAGCAGATCAAGAAAAATAATGAATGAAAAAAGAGAAACTTTAAAACGGAATGCAACTTGGGAGGTAGAGAATCTCGCTTTTGTGTGCTTAGGCGAAGTGTAATTATCTCCGAATACTTCGGGAATCGCAGTCTGGAAACGCAAAAAAGACTCCAGGAAAGCAATGATCTTGCCTTGTAGGTAGGTATTTAAATTAACGTCACACTGGAGGAGCACGACGTGCTATTGGTGACGGTCGGGGATCAATCCCAAAGGGAAAGAATCGAGGACAACACCACGTAATTTTGAGCCACGGTCAGATGACGAGGTCACACCTGAGCTGGTAATCCCTCTCCAAACCTCCACACCACGCCAACGTGAGGACATTTCATTCATCGAGGATTCGTTCATGGGTTGGGGTCTGGTCGTCGTGTCAGTGAGTATGTCCACTGAGCTAGCAACCTTCGAGTTGTAAGCGGCGTAGGTTCGATTCTTGTCAGGCGTATTCATCCCTGGATGCGTGTCAGCCTCTTCTGTGTCAGTAAAAACTTTCATTGCGTGTGTATGTCTATTACTTGATATTGAATGTCTTGGGCAACATGGCGAAATATAGCCCTTGAGCCATAAAACCCCAAACCGACCAACCAACCAACCAACCACTAAATGATATTGCCTGTCTTGTGTATGGGTCAGCATGGCCAAACATGGCCCTTGAGCCATAAAACTCCAAATCGACCAACCAAACAAAATGATATTGCCTGTCTTGTGTATGGGGCAGCATGGTCAAATATGGCCCTTGCGCCATAAAACCCCAAACCAACCAACCAAACAAAATGATATTGCCTGTCTTGTGTATGGGGCAGCATGGCCAAATATGGCCCTTGCGCCATAAAACCCCAAACCAACCAAACACTAAATGATATTGCCTGTCTTGTGTATGGGGCAGCATGGCCAAATATGGCCCTTGCGCCATAAAACCCCAAACCAACCAAACAAAATGATATTGTCTGTCTTGTGTATGGGGCAGCATGGCCAAATATGGCCCTTGCGCCATAAAACCCCAAACCGACCAAACACTAAATGATATTGCCTGTCTTGTGTATGGGGCAGCATGGCTAAATATGGCCCTTGCGCCATGAAACCCCAAACCGACCAACCAACCACTAAATGATATTGCCTGTCTTGTGTATGGGGCAGCATGGCCAAATATGGCCCTTGAGCCATAAAACTCCAAATCGACCAACCAAACAAAATGATATTGCCTGTCTTGTGTATGGGGCAGCATGGTCAAATATGGCCCTTGCGCCATAAAACCCCAAACCAACCAAACACTAAATGATATTGCCTGTCTTGTGTATGGGGCAGCATGGCCAAATATGGCCCTTGCGCCATAAAACCCCAAACCAACCAAACAAAATGATATTGTCTGTCTTGTGTATGGGGCAGCATGGCCAAATATGGCCCTTGCGCCATAAAACCCCAAACCAACCAAACAAAATGATATTGTCTGTCTTGTGTATGGGGCAGCATGGCTAAATATGGCCCTTGCGCCATGAAACCCCAAACCGACCAACCAACCAAACACTGAATGATATTGCCTGTCTTGTGTATGGGGCAGTATGGCCAAATATGGCCCTTGCGCCATGAAAACTCAATTTAACCAACCAACTTTACTCCGAGGCAATTATTAACTCCATTCCGAGAATTTTCTTGATCGACCAATATTATTTTCTACGAGTTTCAATACCTTTAATGGTGCTTTTGGGCCGCGGTAGCGAGGTTGGAAGAGCTGCGGGTAAGGGTTGCGAGTTTGAAACTAGATCCAACAAAATAACGTCATGTACGTAAGGGCTGGTGCACGTTAAATCTGTCTTGGCCCCAAATGGACACTTGGTGTGGTGTGAAAGTTTGGAGAGTGGGGTGCCAGCTCAGGTGTTGACCTCGTCATCTGACTGTGGTTCAAAATGACGAGGTCCTCTGATCCTATCCTTCGGGATGGATCCAATAGCCCGTTGTGTTGCTTCAGTGCGACGTTAATTCAACTATCATTTATAATCTAAATCTCCATTCTAAAGGGTAGGTATGTAGGTACTTTTAACTAACGCCGCACAGGAGCAACGCCGAACGGGTTATTCCATTTGTAATGGGAATCGATTTGCTTGTTATATAAGACTGACGAAAGCTGATTGTTTAAAAAGTAAAGCTAAATGCATTATTTCCTTTCGTTGCAAAACTTCTTTCTTGTTCCCATGTATGTGTACCCATCTTTTATTTTATTACGTAAAACGTTTACAACTTGTAAATATCCCCTCTTAACTTTACACCAGTCACATCTACTTTGCCATTGGACTTACGTAGTTTGTCATATGCTCACTTGTGTCTATAGTCGTGGTCCAAGGCAGTAGACAGGAGAATGAATAGTTTACTCTCTTATTAGTCAAACAAAATCACTGTTTTACTGGATAAACTCTTATTCCTATATAAGCATCTGCTAATAGCCCGCTGTGTTGCTCCAGTGCCTCGTTACTTATCTAATTTTATACCTAAACCAACTGTTCAGAAATGTGAATAAATGCGATAAATGTAAATTTATGAATTCGGCCTGCATAAACACTCTAGTGTCTAAAATGCATGGAATGCCTAATTACCCAACAATTTACTCTAAAAATTAACAAAACGAAATTTCATTGAATCCATTTTACTTTATTAAATATAAAAAAATTAATTTTAATTAATGGTCTTTTTTAAAAGCTATGAAATACAAGTATGAGAAAATTATTCATCATTTACTTTAGAAATATATAACGAGCTTATATTTATGTACTTCGTTTCATTTTCAAGTATGATTTCATTCAAAAATACTTGTTTTCGTAACGAAAATGAAAAGAAGAAAAACCTTTTAGCATTTTAGCTTTAGGAATATGAAGTTTTGGTTTATATCCTTTTGTTTACTTTGTATGGCTGGCGTTATTTTGTCGGATACGTTAGTAATTAAGCTAACCTCCCTGTGAAATAATGCTACGACGACGTTTCATAATACATTATACATCCATTAATTTGGATCTATTAATTTAAATTTGAGTAAACCATATTAACGGGCTTCCGTCTAATGCAATATATCAGGAAAAGAAATTCTTAATGCATTAACAGCTTTTAGATCTTGCACCATAAGACCCTAACATCCAATCCAATCGTTAATGCATTATATCATTGGCTTAGTGTATAAACTGTATAACTGAGACACTTTTTCAGAGATACTTAAGTATTTCTTTTATACGAGAAATACATTGTTATATAATCTACTTGACAGAAATATAGCGTTATCAAAATGCATATATATTTTAATTTTTTTGTCCTATAAACTAAGTCTGAACAACTATACAAAAAATATTTTTGTCATTTAATGAGCTTTTACTCTTTGCCCAACGATTAATCCATAAATTTTTCTCTATTCTCAATCAACGGAAAAAATACATTTTCATTATATTGAAATAAATTTTTATAAAGCTTATTAACGGGAGTTAAAGTCTACAGGGAATTAATGCTTGATAGAACTGATGAGATATAAAATGAAAACTTTCTCCTTATTCTTTCAGGTCAAAATAGTGTTCTTGTTCTAAAATAATCCGATTCCGAGAATTTCGTACAAAACTCAACAATTTGAGGATTACTAATGCGTGGGAAAAGGATAACACCGCGTTCCTAATTCGTTAATGGCGACATTGGAGCAAAAAACACCTCCATAGTAACTAATACTGCGTAACCATGGCAACACCAGTTCGGCGCATCTCTTTCCCTTTAGCTGATTGTACAACACTTGGTATAGAATGACCTAGAGATGTAAGAGGGCCACGGTAGCCCAGTTGGAAGAGTAAAGGATTAGCACCATGTACACGAGGGGGGTACACGTTAAATCTGTCGCGGGTTTCCTCACGTTGGTATGGTGTGGAAGTATGGAGAGGGGTGCCAGCTCAGGTGTGGCCTCGTCATCTGACCGTGGTTCAAATTTACGTGGTGTCCTTTCAGATTGATCTCGGACCGCAACCAATAGCCTGTTGTGTTGCTGCAGTGCGACGTTAATTAAATACCTACCTACCTCTACTGTCCTTAAAGAGCGATATAATCGATAGATCGAGATGGGTTGTTTGGGGGGTTTTATGGCGCAAGGGCTATATTAGGCCTAGCTGCGCCGAACACAAGACTGAAACCCTTCACGACTTTGAGATAGACCTGAGGAGTTACACCGCACGAGGGTCGTATCATAAGTTTGGTAAATTTCTACCAGATGGCGACACAATTCATTTGGCGACGTCACGGCTGGCAGGAGTCACTCTTCGAAGTAACTCGGGCCAAAATTAAGCCAGACGCGGCTCTTTTTTTTGTGTCGGGGACGCGGAAGCCCAGTTGGAAGAGTAACGGACTAACAACCTAGGGGTTGAGAGTTCGAAGCGCGGTCCAACCAAAGACCATCGTGTACACGGGGGATGATACACGTTAAATCTGTAGTGGTCTCAAATGTCCTCACGCTGGTGTGGTGTGAAAGTTTGGAGAGTGGGGTGCCAGGTCAAGTGTTGACTTCGTCATCTGACCTTCGTTGAAAATTACTTGTGTGTTGCCCTCGGATCTATAATTTCGGGATGGATCCCAGACTGTCGTCAGTAGCCCGTTGTGTTGCTAAAGTGCGACGTTGATTAACTACCGACCTACCTTTTCTTTCTATAGACGATTATAGACCCACCCTGGGTCGACTCACCATTGGTTTAGTCGTTAAACGATCCAGGGGGAGATTTATTCCCGCTGCTCACGAAAAAGGCCAAGAGAGACCCAACCCCCCAAATAGCATTTATTAATACCAAAAAGAATGTACATGGGCAGACAGGGCCAAGCAAAAATGCCATAAAAAACCAGAATACAAAACCGAAACAAAATAACACAAAACACATACAACCCACATAAGAAACACATATAAATATATTATAATCTATAGATGATTGAAGTGAGTAGTGTGGCAGCTGTCACAAAATGGGGAAATAATGAGTTCTGTGCAGCGATGAAACGTTTGTTTAAAGAAGTGGATGGCCACCCAAGTCTCCTGACCTGGCCCCATGAGACTTCTCATTGTTTCCAAATTTGAAAATTTGATTCGGTGGGGCTAAATTGTCGCAGAATACTGGTGTTGTTGCAGCTGCCCTTACGTGCGCTGCTGCTGTCCGTACGTTGCAGGGTTTGAGAAACAAACTTTTCCGAGGGGATGAAAAACTTTGAAACTTCTAGGCCAAGTGCGCAGCCCTCAGTAGTGACTGTTGAGAAACAAAATTGATTTTTCAAAAAAAGAAAAGTGCCCGCAGGGGCACATCTTAGCTGTGTGGGGACATCACAACCTTGAGGGACCCAAGTGATCTGCCCTCTCTTCTGTTTTACCCTCGCCTGCCCTTCTGTTTTCCCTTTTTTCCCCTCACTAATTGTTTTTTGCTTGGCGCAGCTTGGCCAAATATGACCTTTGTGCAATAAAACCCAAAAAACCCGAGTATGGTATTTAACTTGATTTTTTAGCGTACTTACCAAACTCTCTCTCTTGTATGTTCCGTAACGAAAAAAAAATTAAAAACAAAATAATCAAAAGAATAAAAAATGGCAGGTTATTGAATTAACATCACACTGGAGTACCACACCAGGCTATTGGCGACAATCCGGGATATATCCCGAAGGGAAAGATCCAAGGACAACACCTCGTTATTTAAAACCTCGGTCAGACGTCGAGGCCAACACCTGAGCTGGTATCACTCTCCAAACTTCCACACCACGACAACGAGACGACATTTGAGGCCACGACAGATTTAACGTTTACCAGATCCCGTATACACGACGGTTCTTGGTTGGATCGAGTTTCGAACTCGATACCCTGCAGCTGCTAATCCGCGACTCTACCAACTGGGCTACCACGACCCTCGTAATAAACGATCCTCGTATTGAAATTAAATGGACTACGAATATCAATTCGCCAATTCACGGTCTCATTAAGTCTATTGTGAACTTAAAGGGAAACGACAGGGAACAGCTCTCCAACTTCAACTCCAGGCGTTTGAAGTAGAATTCAATATACCTTATTTTGCTTCAACAGAACACACGGAATAAAATTGCGTGTTTCTAAATGGATATCGTTCACGCACGTTGGGACGTGCATGGTTAATTTCAGAACCCAATCTGGCCTTAAGAATCTGTTTCACCTCCTGCATCTTCCTCGAATCTGATAACTCGTTAACAGAAACGAACTAAACATGTCATCCGGCGTATAATTAGAATGGAAGACTTTGGTACTGTAAATCGCCTTATCTATATATAAATTAAATTACGTGGAATTAACCTGATAATTTACTCTTGCGATACAAAGTAACTCACGTGCCCGTCCTCTTCAAGAATGAATAGTTTGGAGTGGTTGAAGATTTCCAGAAGATAACTTGTTTCAAGTTGCGTTAGATTTAAGAGAAATCCGTTGGCTATTGTCAGCAGCATAAGTTTGTGTTCAAGTTCCATAGTCGTGATTGAGTAGAAAAAAATGTAATTACAGATTTCTAAAGAGTAAGGAGGTTTGGTTTTGTTTAATGGCACAAAAGATTCATTTACACTTATGCGTCTGTCCGAATACGCTCTCCGTTTTCGGATCCGTCGAACCAATGAGCAACGACAGCCGGAATGATTGAAAGGCTTAATCTCTTCCGTTCTCGTCGTTCATTGGTTCGACGGATCCGAGAGCGGATTTGGTCAGCCGCATAAGTGTAAATGAGCCTTAAGTAATGTACCCACTGAGTCAAACGTAAGATAAAATCAATTGAAAGATAAAAACAGTGACATATCAAAGGTCACTGTTTTTATCTTTCAATTGATATGTATTGATATGTTTCAATTGATTGCACTGTATATCTTTCAATTGATATATGTCTTTGACTATATAAGCATGCGAAACCAGTGCAAAACAGTATGAGCATTGACTATTAAAATAGCAGAACGTTTCTTTTTTAAAGAGCATTTTTAGCTGCAAGAATTGATATTTAAATAACCAAAGTATATTTAATTTCTTGACATATACGATAACAGCTGCTGTAGGTAGGTAATTTAATTTATGTCGCATCGGAGAAACACAACTGGCTTTCGGTTACGGTACAGGATCAATCCCGAAGGGAAATGTAAGAGGACAACACCTCGTCAATTTGAATCATGGCCTGGAAGGTTTTCCAGAAGATAACTTGTTTCAAGTTATCTTCTGGGAAAAGTAATCAGTTGGTAAGTTTAAGAGGAATTAGTTGGTAATTGTCTGACTCTTACAACATTAGTTTGTATTCAAGTTCCATAGTCGTGTATTCGTAGAAAAGGTAATTGAAGATCGCTAGAAAAGGAGGTTGTTTTTAGGTTTTATGACACAAGAGCCATATTTGGCCAAGCTGCGCCAAGCATTAGACAACGACAAGTAAAAGATGTCGTGAAAGGGAGAAAAGAGGCATTGGGGAACAGAATAGTGCGATGAAAGCACATAATTCATACGATTCATGTCAACAGAAGACCTTGAGTGATAAACCTCAAACATCAATACTATAGATATCTATAGATATAGTCGTCCAGTAAATTTTGTCTCACGCTATATCTCACTGTTTTAACGTATAAGGAAATTGTCCGAGCAGAGATCTACTTTAGGAAACGAAGGTACTCGAAAAGACAGAAATGTGAGTACGAATCTCCTTTTAGAATTTCCGTCGCAGAATTCCCACTTTCTTTTTGGATTTTTGGAAAGATAGTACAGTAACCTCTCAATACACCGAGCTTCTAGGGAGACGAGAAAATAGTACAATATAGGCCGCGTTCGTAAACAATTCACTGAATAAAGTCTGAACCAAAAAATAATCCGTCACATGACCTACGTTTCATCAGTTCTGAAGTTACATTTACGAACGATTAGGTTTTTAAGTCTCATTCGCCATGTAATTGGCAATTTGTTTTGATAAATTCAATCTGAAATGAAACCATGAGTAGAGATGCATTACAACATTCGCATCTACCTTTTCGGTCGCCAACTTCCGAACTGACGAAACCTAGCACAATCTCAGTTCGTTTCAAACGATATATTTTTCGTTTCCAGTGACTCATGAAGCGGCTTGCTTTTCACACTAGAAAATCTGAGACTCTTGGAACTCTCTGTTAGAATAACTCGCACAACCGGTGCGATTTATTCGCGATGACGAACGAGCTCATAGTGAGGGCCAAGAAAAACTTTACTTGCTAAAGATGTTTGGCTGGTTTTGAAATTCTATGGCGCAAGGGCTATATTTGGTAGAGTTGCGCCAAACACAAAAAACCCGCAAGTAAAATGTTGAGAAAGGGAAAAGGAAAGAGGCATTGGGAACAGAGCAGTGGGATGAAAACAGGAAAAGATCACTAGGGTACATAGGGTCATAGGTGTACAGGTACTAGGCTTATACAGGTACTTAGGCTATAGAGAAGCCATTACAACCTAAGATGTGCCCCAGAAAGCCCTAGAGAAGGAGATCTGGTTTATTGCACAAGGCCTTTTAAAATACAAGATAAAAACATATGAAAAGATTAAATACTAGAGGTTACTATGTAAGCCTTCGAAACCTGTGTAAAGTAATATGATCATTGACGATTGAAACTAGGCACAACGTTTCTTTATTAAAGAACCTTTTCCAGCTACTAAAAATGATATTTAAATAACCAAATTATATTTAATTTTCTCAAATATACGGTAATATATGAGGTAGGTAGTTGAAATAACGTCGTACCGGAACAACACAACGGGCTATCGATGAAGGACCGGGATCCGCCCCAAATGACTCCATAAATATTTTTTTTATCAAATTTTATAATTCAATCCTTTAAATTTCACGCTTTCAGAATTTTATGCATACGTAAATTAAATTCTTCAGTTTCATTAGTTATAATATAGATGATTATGGTCTTGTTTTTATTATCCTGACTATTTGAATATTTTTTTTTAATCTTTTACATGTTTTAAATCTACCTTATATCTTTGTCTTGGACTTGATTTTTAAATGTTTCGTGCTTTTATTGGATCGTATTCCGTCTAGTGTTTGACACAGCTTATCCGCTTTCGAACCTTGTGCCATAAAACCAAAACAGAATCCAATCCGGGATCCGTCACTAAGACAAAGATCCGAGGACAACACCTCGTCATTTTGAACCACGGTCAGATGACGAGATCAACACCTGAGCTGGCAGCCCACTCTCCGAACTTCCACACCACGCCAACAAGAGGGCATTTGAGGCCAGGACAGACTTAACGTGCACCAACCCCCACGTAAAGAACGGTCTTTGGTTGGATGGAGTTTCGAACTCGCAACCCTACGGATAATTATCTATGACTCTACCAACCAGACCCCTGCTCAAGAAGGTCGAAACTGGATATAAGTCATGCAGGTCGAAGAATGGGTGTCTGGGAGTGAATCCCACAGAGGGTTAACCAATATAGACTTACATGAAGGTCCGACTTTCATAACTTCAATTTTACTTTCGTGTCCAAACGTGAAACTACATTAAATTGGACCCCGTTACCTCGGGATATTAGTAATTGAGAACTACCGTTGCAGAAGACGCTCCGCGGCATGAATTAGTGGTAAGTGATTGACGGCCCTCCCACGTGTCCACTTAAATGTGGTGTCTTCCGCCCTTGAGCTGATTGTGTCTTCACCCAAAGGCGACGACACCGAAACGACACTTCGGGGAAGGACGTAGGGGTGAGTCTCATCAAAGCGTGAGCACACCTCGCTTTGTTATTAAATCTCGTGCTATGAAAATCTTGCATCATCGATCTCTCGACGATGATCTACGGCAGCGGTTTTCAACGGTGGACGGTAAGAATGACGCCGGTGTGCCTTAACCTTTAGACTACGGCGTCTAAATTTCGTTACCCGCGTCTCAGAACGGCAGATTTCTCTTGACTTCCTTCCCCCTACAGAACTTGTGCGAGAGTAGTGAATTAATTTTACGACTGATCTCCTAGCGCGCTTTCCTTTCATAGTGTTTGGCATGCTAGAGATATCGGCGCGACATTTTGTGTTTCCAAGAGTTCACAGAATGATCGACAGGGTAGGGCTTCGAACGAAAGGACCGACCCCTTAAGGACCAGTCGCTGACAGTTCGCAAATGGTGATCGATGTCCCAAAATCTTGGGTAAAGCATCTGTACCAAGAGCCGCTCTAGGAAGGAAAAATTTCATGGTACGACTGTTGTACTGCCCGTAGTCTAAAGGTTAATGATGGTAATTAGGTTGTTGAATTAACGTCGCACTGGATGAACCCAATTTCGCTTTTCCCCTTTCACCGCATTTTTTACTCGGCTTTGTCTTGTGATTGGCATAGCTTGGCCAAATACGGCCCTTGTGTGTGTGCGTGCCATAGAATCTCAAAACAATCAACCTAATCTAAATTCTCTAAAATTGCAAGATGCTTCGTAAGGGGATTGTATTAAGGAACTTAAACACGTATGTTTAGTGGAACACGGGAAATTCATTTCGGTTGCAGTATTTAAACACAGTTTCATTTTTAATACATTATAGACTCTTAAAAGAAGAGATTAAATGAAACAGATTCTGCAAAAAGTTACGCTAAAACTATTTGTAAGTTTCAGAGATATTTTTAACGAAACCTGCTTATCCTCATTAACACAAGGCAAGCAGTTGCACATAGTTTACAAACTGAAACCAACAGAGATGCTAACGATTATATATAAATTTATTGAAGAGCTCTATTGAAAAATATTTAGTATAATAGAAGCTAGTCCTTGTATTATATATGTCCATATATTTGTTTTTCGTAGATGGTATGTATTTCTATTGTAGTATCTGGTGTATATCTTTGTTTTTTAAATTAAGAAACAACTATTTCTTTTGTGTCGAAGCTTGTTATTGAATGAATAATCGAAGTTAGTGAATAAGTTTCTATTTAGTTCCCCATTGATAGGTGCATAATATCCTCTTCTAACGAGTTTTTGGGAGGCTTCTATTGTCATACCTATTAAAACACTAAAAACATATTTTACTACTAATACTAATCGTTAGGAGACAACAGAATATTTTTAAACTTCTAATATTCTTATTGCGTTTGCACTCGTTTGGAAGCCACAAGAACATTAAGAATTCACATTTAAAGTACTGAATATTCCAATACTCACCTATTGAAGTTGTGAAGGGATTGAACGATAGTTAGGAATTCTATTTGGCTCGGTAGGACATGGTTCTTACTAACCTCTCCTACCGAGATTTTGTGGAGACTTCTATTTTGAGAGCTATAAAAAGGAAAGAAATATCTTTTATAATCGTAACGGTCTGAGACAACAAGAAAACTGACAAATAAATGAATGATGCTCAACACAAATATATACTGCCTATGTTCGTTTAAGATACGAGGGTCATTTCATATAATGCACACAAATTTTTTGTTTACTTACGTGTTTATTTTTTTATACTATCTATTTACAATCCTCCAATATAGTCTCCTGCTTCGCAATGACCGAGTCCCAATGTCTGGGAAGTTTTACTATTCCATCTAATACACCATCTCTGTTCATCTGGCGAATGGCTCGGGTAACGACGCAGAAAGCTCTTCTAGAGGAGGAAAACAACGTCCACACATAGGCGTTTTCAACTGTGGGAATAAGTCAAAGCCTTGGACTCATGTCCTGACTGTAGGGTGCATGAGGTAACACTTCCCAACCGTATTCGCGCAGCTTTTCATTTACGACATTGGCGATGTGCGGGCGAGCGTTGTCATGGAGATTGAGTGCCCAGCCTCGAGCAACTCAGGTCGGGCTTTGTGCATTTTTCTGTTCAGTTTTTGAAAGAATTCACGATAATACACTGCTGTTACACTTTGTCCACATGGAACTCTGTCTGTCATGATGATTCCATGGTGATCGTAAGCAAAGATAATCATTTGTTTCACCTTTGATTGAGGTAGTCGAAATTTTTTTGGTCGTGGGGAACTTTGACCTCTCCACTCGTTGGACTGTGATTTCAACACCGGCTCTAAGTCTCTAATCCACGTTTCATCAATAGCGACAATTCGATACAAGAATGCTTGAACTTCAATGTCAAATCTTCATTTCAGCAAGGTCGCAATGTCCAGGCGTTTCTGCTTCTGTTCAGAACTCAAGCAGTGAAGGACCCATCGCGCAGAAATTTTTCTCTTGTTCAAATCATCTGTCAGAATTCGGAATATTAAAGTTGGTGAAATCCCTGAGGCTTCAGAAATTTCCTCACAAGTCACACGACGATCTTCTTCCAGTACATCTGCCACAAGTTTCACACTTCGATCATATGTTGATGTTTTCGGTCGTCCTGGTCTTGGGTCGTCGTTTATGCTTACACGACCTTCACGAAAACGATTAGCCCAGCGAGAATCTGTACTACGGTCCACTGTTAATTTACCGCAAACTTCACTTACAGCACTGTGAATTTCTGTCGGGTTTTTGCCACGTAAAGTTTCGATCTTAATGTACGATCTTTGATCCTCAACAGTCACAGTACCCGAGACTGGTGCAGACTCCATTTCTAACTCGCGTAACTAAAAAAAATTACGCTATCGATGAAACAAAAACACATGCTTCTTACTCAAGCCTTGAACTACAACTGATGTAACTTTCAAGATCGTTGCTTCATTCACTCCGCAGTGTTGCCAACCTGTGCATTACATACGAAATGACCCTCGTACATCAAGAATTCAAATTTTATTAAATTAGTATATTTGATCGTAGAAATACTCACCTATTGAAGTCATATGACTTTTGGAAGTAAGGAAGATGTAGTTTCTGTTTGGGGCTCGGCAGGACATTGTTCTTAACCACATTTACTTGCAGGAAACTTCTATTTGAATAGCTATTAAAGGAAAATATCTGTTTGGAATACGAATTCGTCGGAGATAATAGGAAAAGTATAAACAGAAAACAAACTCCAAATTCTTACAACTTGTGTCCCTGAGAAAGCATTAAGAATATTATCATTTAAAATCTAAATGGTTTAGATTGTTTAAACGAAGCAACACTCACCTATTGAAGTTGCATGACTCATGAAAGTTATAGGAATCTAGATTCTCCTTGGCTCGGTAGGGCATTGTTCACAATAACCTCTCCTACCGAGCTTTAGTGGAGGCTTCTATTGGGGTAGCTATTCAAAGGATATTTCGAATACAAATTCGTCGGAGGTAACAGGAAAGAAACAAGAACATAAAACTCATCCAGACCTTTCCAGATTCACCTCCCCTCGGCTCACCGTGAGGTGTGGAGCCCATATAGAGGGGAGGGAGGGGTTAGGCTGCGACCGCCAGCCGCACGAGGGAGGCCAAAGTCCACCCACTCGGACAGCATTTATTAAAATCGAACAATAAATACAAAAAATACAAAAGGACCAACAGGGTCCAAACAATAAGACGACCAGCACATGCTGGTTTACAAGGTCGTTGTAATAAAATATAAGATGACCCAAAATAAATATAATAAATTAAAACAGTAATATAATATAATAAATAAAACAACACAGTTATATAAAATTTTTTATTATATATACAATTAAAAATTTTTAAAAAGAAAGTTTTAAAATACTAAAAACAAAATCCAATTAAATAAAATGAAGTAAAATGGGGCCAGACCTAGTCATAGGCCCCCTACTTACCACACGGAGAGACCACCAGGAAACTAATTTTAATCGCTGTGGGGTGCGGGGAGCCCATCCGCCACCCCTCCAACCGCCAGCACGCAGTGGCTGATTTTATTCCTGAGGATTTCAGATCTTAATACACCCTCCAGCCACTGCGGACCAAAGGTACCAGGAGGTTTTAAATGGTAGTCCTTGGTGTGCGGGCAGCAGAAGAGGTAGTGGTCGGCGTCGCCCACCACCCCACAACTGCAGAGGTTCGAGTCTTTTATTCGGAACCTGTGAAGATAAGCCACAAACGGCCCATGCCCCGTCAGAAACCATGTCTATTGGTCTAGGGTGTCTATTGGTGATGAGGGTCGATGTCCGGCATGAACTCCTTCAGACCCTTATCGGATAATAAATAATGACTGCGCCACTCTTTAATTATAAATTTATTTAATGTTTTTTTGATGAATGAGAGTTGCGCAGGGACTCTCACCACCAACAGTGGCCAGCTGTCGGCGAGTTCATTCCCAGTGGTCCCTACATGGGCCCGAACCTAGCTCAGGCCAAGAGGGTTAATATTAAAGGCTATTGTATTTTTTATATTAAGAACAAAATTGGACTTAGTTTTGAATTCATTTGTCATCCAGACCCTTGTAAACCCTTGTTGTAAACCCTTGTTCCTTTAGGAAACTTCAACGATATCAAGAAATCAAAATTTAAGGAATAAAATGTCTAAGAGCCACAATTCTCACTTATTGAAATTTGAAGTGATGGAAGTTTGGTGGATGAAAATTAGGTTCGGCTCGGTAGAATATGGTTCTTACCGAGAATTGGTGGAGGCTTCAATTTTGACCGCTATAAAAAGAAATATCTTTTAGAAATGTAACGATCTTGAGACAAGAAATCAAACAAATGCATAAGGCTCATTCAAACACAAATCCATATTGCTTATGTTCGTTTAAGATGTATCAATAATTCAAACTTAAAAAATTATAAAATCTGATCGTAGAAATACTCACCTATTGAAAGTACGTCTCTGATAGAACTTATGTGAATGGAGATTCTCCTTGGCTCGATAGGATATCGTCCACAATATCCTCTCCTACCGAGCTTCGATGGAGGTTTCTATTGGGGTAGCTATTCAAAGGAAAAAATATATTTTGAATACGAATTCGTTGAAGGTATCGTGAAAAGTATAAACAGAGCACAAAGTTCAAATTCTTACAACTTGTGTCCCTTGAGAAAGCATTAAGAACATTAATTAAGACTTCAAATTTTAATGATTTAGATTCTTCAAACGTAGCAATATTGACCTATTGAAGTTTCGTGGCTGGTGGAAGTTATGTGGATGGATTCTATGGATGGCTCTGTAGGATATTGGTCATAATAACCTCCTACAGAGCTTCTGTTGTGACTTAAATTGTGATACTGGGATGAGTCTAGAAAAAGGAGAATTGTATGATACCACACTTATATAGAAGTACTATATACATTAAATTTTCAAAAAATATTAGTTAAGATAGAAGTCAAAACTTTATATTTCCCCGTTATAATCTAACACAATTAGAAATATTATCCATGGATTAATGTAGTTTTCATTTTTTTTAAATGTTTTGAACGGTGTTTAGAAGGTTTAAATATTTACTTTCGCTTTGTGGTATTTAGATTTTCATTGCACTGGGAGAAAAGATTGCTTCAAATATGAATTTTGTATGAGAATGAAACAAACAATCCGGTTCATACTTCTGAAAAGTTTATTTTAGAAGTATTAAAATCATAAATATAAAAAGTGATTAGTTCAAGCGTTAGCACTCACCTATTACAATTGTGAAAATTATCTGAAATATTCTTCGGAAATACGTTTGAAATGGTGATTAAAGTTCGATGGATATGTTTTCCTGCTCAGTAGGAAATTTTAATTCCTACCGACTTAATGTTTGGATGGCATGGTATAAACTGAAAAAAGAATTATATTTAATATGATAGTCATAAATACAGAAACACAGAATGTATTGTAACCAAATCTGTTACAACATGATGAACATTTGCATTTGATTTTTTAAAATCGTATTATAAATATCAAAATCTTAAAAATGAATTGCTTTAAATTTGAAATTCTTACCTATTGTATCTATAAAAGTATTCCATTGGCATGTACGGCTTGTGAAAATGGATGTTTTTGTTACGTTGTTTGGTGAAAAGATTAAAAGACTATTAAATGTGTTTTGGCGTCTGAAATCTTGTAAGTTATTCAAAAATTAAATCCACTGTTGTTTTAACCCATTATTCTTTTGCGAGAGATTGACAACAATGCTTTTTAATAAATACTGTTCTAAATTGCGTAATATATTTTTACATAATGAAATACAGGAACACAATGGATCTTGCATTGTTAAGTAAAGGAAGAACATGAAAAGTTACTAAATTTGTAATGAATTATTATATACTTTTAGTTTAATACACATAGTATATAATAGTAACACAGTCCTGAAACACTTTAAAAATTTATGATCCTTATTCATTTCTTGATCGAATTCCCAGGCGTAGACTAATGAGTTCAACTTTATTGCATTCCTGTCTCAAAAGCTTTGACATAATCTTTAAATTTCCTTATCCTGCACCTTTTCCACGCCTAGCTTGTCGCAGCTTTAAGCAGCTTGGATGTCCCACCCCTGGGTCCACAATTCACCTCCATAATGCCTTGTTTTTTTATATCTAAAAACATCAGAGAAGTCTGAAATAACAGATATTAAATTTCGGGTTTCCTTGTTTTGTTTTTCAGTCATGATACTCTTCAAACACAAAGAGTCTTGGTTTGGTTACTTGCTCTAAGGCCGATTTTGACTACACGACTGTTATTGAAACACGGAACTTAGAATTAAAGTTCCCATATAAACGCTGGAGATATTTTAACACTCATAAGACCAAAATGTCTTTATTCCTTGCTTTGAAATAAGAATTGGGTAAATCTCTAGTTGACGGTACGCCCTTGAAAGTGAGATTATTTTTCGTCGCCACGGCGAAAAGAGGCGACCGCCAAATTGAAGTTTTAATTCCCACTTACTCGCCGGGATAGCAGAATGAAGAACGTGTCTCCCACACAATCGCCAAACTAACGCTAAGCTCATGACCGTACCGTCAACTCGAGATTGACCAAAAGCAGTTAACAATACAATTTTACCATTAAAAATGAGTAAAATTATTTTTTGTATCACCAGAATTGAAAATTAGGAACATTTTGCTCAATCAATTAAAAACATTTACTTATTCTGATTGGTTAACGCGCTACGCTACTCTACGTCATTATCATCAAACCAGTGATATCCAATTTCTAAGAATGAATAGACTGCTTGATTACAAAAGCGTTTGGATTAACGATCAAAGCTAACAATTGATATTTATATGTAATGGGAACCTTCACCGAACGCACTGAAAGAAACATTCCAAACAGCACTACCCAAATTGGAAACGAAAGGCCACACACTAACTCAACGGGTCTTGTGCAACATTGCATTATCCTTCGGGTACCATATCTCACTGTTGCAGCCATCAAGAGCGCAATCCTTTAAGCCACTTCGTTGTGAGTCGTTAGGAAAATTTAAATGGACCATTAGACTCATTAAAATGGCGTATCACCAAAAGTATTAGAACCGCATTACATTGGACAATCGATTCGTCGCGGATATTGGGGTTTAATTTCATGGGAAGGGGTCTTTTAGATCATTAAGGAGTGTGGTAACTCTCTCTTACGTCAACAGTGTCCCATCCGTATTCTGAGACAATGTTTGGAATTTTCTAGTTCTTCGAGAATTGGAATATTTTGCTATTTTAGTGGTCTGTTTTCGTTGACGTAACCAGATTCAAACATCAGGACATATGAGGACACGACAGATTTAAAGTGAATCAGCTCCCATGTACATGACGATCTTTGGTTGATCGGACTTGCAAACCTCCGATTGCTAATCCGAGACTTCACCCACGAAGAGAGTCAAATGAAGAGTTGAATTGATTCTTAGTATTTAAAAATGTGCTGCATGAAAGTGGAAAAGGAATTTTACCTTGTTTTGGTTGGGTTTTATGACGCAAGGGCCATCAAGTTGTGCCAAACACAAGACAGACAATGTCACTTCAACTGACATACACACAAGCCAGGCTTTCGTTAAAATTCACAAATACATCCGTAGTTTTTTTTAATGCAAAAACTCTTTCAAGAGCAGAGCGACTGTTCTCTCGGTGTCCTTACGGTGTTCCAATCCTTCCATTTCGAACACGCCATCAGAGATAGCAAAATCGTCATCGTGATACACTTTCCATAATCAAACGTGCATCGAACTTTTCTGCCCAATATGAAGACCTCAATAAATCAGAACTGATCAGACGCTAAAGGAAAAGAAAGATTGTTTTCTCGCGGGGAAGAAAATGGCGATTTCCCCCAAAACTCAAAGTAAGTTCCAAGAAAATTAAAAAAAATCAATAAGTAACAGACGGAAATATTTTTCATGCATTCCCAAGAGAAAAAATGACAATAAAGGAATCACTAAAGAAATGATTAAGCAGCAAGACACCAATAGTCATTAAATAGAAGTTTTCTATCTTTCCGGTGAATTCGTTTACAAATTAAAGAAAACCTTTTTGGTGAAACCAATCTTTGATATGCATATCAAGATGTCGATTTCATTATGAACATATCGTTGGTATAGAGCAGAAACACATTACCTGATATTTTTTAAGACACTAAATGCTTATTTTCATGATGATGAGAAATACGTTGCCATATGGTAATGTGTTTAAAAGTTTTATAACGGCATCAAGATGCTTATAATTTTTATTTTATTTTTACTTAAAGACTGATAGTCTTTAAAAAGCTGCACAGTAAAAGATTACTTTTGCCAGTTAATGAGTTTCTGCTACAGGACGACGATACGCATTTACATATCGTCCGTCGGCTTAGAGAAGAAACTCATTAACTGACATAAAAAACACACTTTGCAGCACAGTTTCTTATAGATTATTTTTTTAAGTCAAAAAATAAAAATTTTATGCATTTTGATAGTATTATATTTTTTAGTTCATGATACAATGTTATTCCCATCATCATGAAAGTGAGTGATGAAGTCTAAAAAAATATCTGTTAATGAATTCCTGCTCTAAGCCGAAAATATAGGCTATTCAAAACCTTAATCTACCACCCAATGGTTTTATTCATATTTAAGCCTGAATATTTTCATCCCATGTATTTGAGTATTTAACCCTTTGAAAATCAAGCATTTGTTATTTCACCACAGAACCTGCAGTTTAGCTTCCTGACTTCAAACCGTTTTAGACTTGACCAAAAGAGTCATTTCTGATTCATTCAACTGATAGGTGTGGCTTTTTACCCTATATTTTGTGTTGTAGTGTTAAAGCAATGGAATTCTACTAGGAAATCTCGTGACACTCAGAGAGTTATAATAATACATATCTGTACCCCTGGTAGAAAAAGGGCCAATGTTCAATTTGCAGGCTTTTGTTAACAGCTAATTCAGTAAATTTTGTAATTTTCATATTTAACTCAGCGTACAAAAACCACTTTCCAATATTTTGATACTTTCATAATGTATTGACAGGAGGACATTTGCATTATTTACTCTAACTTATTATTTGCAAACATAATCCAAAATCAACGAATTTGGACATTTGTTACTTTTTAAAGTGAATACGTCTTTGGAATCAAACCCGTACTAGGTGGACAGTGTGGAAAGTTGAGCTTTACGAAAAAATGGGCATCGAGTATGGTCTAATAATTTATCAACGTGAAGCAAGCCAACCTAGTATCATTCGATATCTGAGGGAACAAAGACTTCTCAGTGACCTTGAATTCGCGCGCCGCTATAAGAGGGGATGGTGGGGGAGATTTGGAGACTTTACGTTACCATGAGGTCGAAACGGGTCTCCAACAAAAACTAATGTCGAGATCTGTCGGTTAAAGAAAACAGAAGTAACATTAGATGTAAAATCGAATATAGTGTTGGCTGTGACTTTGGTAGGAAGTTAATTAACGTCGCACTGGAGCAACACAGCGGGCTAGTGGCTCGTAATTTTGAATCTTGGTCAGATAACGAGAACGACACCTGAGCTGATACCCCTCTGCAAACTTCCTCACAACACCAACTTGAGGACATTTGAGGCCACGACAGATTTAACGAGGACCTACCCCCGTGACACGACAGTCTTTGGCTCGACCGAGTTTCGAACTCGCAACCTTCCGGTTGCTAATCAGTTGCTCTTCCAACTGGGCTACCACGGCCCTGTAAAACTTTGGACTGCATTTGAAAAATTTCACAATGTTGGCATTCACTCGTTGAAAAGCCAAATATATCGAACGCAGTCTACGCGAAAGAGCAACTCGTAAGCTTTAGATAAACACTGAATTGACTACTGAATTTGTCTTTGTATCATTAACTGCACCTAAATATGTGCTACCGAGACTTATTCATGTAAAATCCTGTGGCCGTGCTGCGACACAGCCCTACTCGATTTTTTTACTACTACAACTCTCAACATTGAAGTGAGTTGTGGACAACTCAAAATCAATGAATTTAGACAGAAGTCCTTTTTCTACTAAAGTACATGATAAAAATTTAACTCTGAAAAGTAGTTTAATTTAGTAGTTAAGTAGTTTGTGCTCTTTTTGACGGACGACCGTACTTTCGCGTTCTTTTTGTGTTTGCTTTCTCCCTTCCAACATTTATTAGTTGTTCGGATAAGGGGACCATGAATGATAATAGTGGTTCTCTTTTATGTTCCACATCACACTTCGTAATACATGCATTCACAACAGAAATCGTAACTAATTTTCAAAAAATCTTTTTCCACCACTTGTCTGATTTTCAGCCATGACCCTAAAAAGTAGCCATTTCATCACAGCGGTCAACTACATTCATGTACATATTGTAGTGGGAAATGGCTTCAGGATAAATAACGTCTAATTTTGTACCATCTTTTTCTTTCCGAACCACGGTCACTAATTCATCAGAATGAATGGGCGTGCTCAAAACCATAAGTTGGCCATCTGCAATCTGAAAGTATTGCCAGGTTTCTTTTGTCATATTTTTATTCCATAATTCCTTAAGAACACTGAAAACGTAAAAACCCATTCAAAAGTGGGATTTATTTACCCAATCTAATCTCTGGGACGTATATGCCCATTAGGCCCGAAAGGGTTAAAGTCCACAGAGCTGACCGATTTAGCATTGATCCTGTGATGCATCCAGAGCAACACATGTCAAAATGACGTTAACATCAATGGCGTAGTGCTCAAAACCTGGTATTTCAAATCATCGTCCATTTTCATAATAATTAGTGTATTTAAGTTCATTACCTCACCATTAATTAAAGTATCGATCGGACTTTTCAGAATACAATGTACGCAGATTACTTTTTTACGTACCACATTTTGTTACAATATCCAGAGGGAAAAAATAAGAGTAAAAAAAATTCAAGCAATTGTCCGTGTGATGTTTCACGACAAATAAAAAAAGATTATGAACCGAAAAAACCTCCTTTCGAGATACTTTTTTAAATTTGCTTGAGGAGTGTTTTTATAATCAAGGAAAAAATGAATCGGGGAAAAGAAGTTCTACGCACAAGAGTAAACAAGAACAAAAATTGACAAGAATAAAAATTCCTAATGTGTCAAACGGAAAAATTTTTCCATACTTCTGAGGTGATATCAATTGTTTTTATTACCTTTGCTTCAAACGAACGTGCTTCAAAAAGGGTGGGAGAATAATTAGCTTTTAGTTTTAGTTAATTACTTAGACTCTTTTTATATATGGTGCATGAGAAAGGCTCTGTGAGAAAAGGAAGTGTTGTTATTGTTAAGCTCTGAAAAGGGGATTTTTTTTCCTGCTTTCATTTGTTTCGATATGCACTAAAGGCATTACGAGGCGATTTAGAAAAAGTTTGCATTGCTTTTACAAGTCGGATAATTCCAATGATACATTTTACCATCTTATAACCTTTAATGTTTTGCTATTGTGTAAAAATTATTCTTTCAGTTGGATTACGTTTGGCTGTAATTTATGATGCATTCCATCATTACTTATTTATTTTTTCTAAGTCTTTTACTTCAAATTTTTTAGTGTTAAAACTTTCAACGAGAGAAGGCTTGGCGAAGAGGAAAATGTTTTCCTGCTTTTATATACACTAGTGGAATTGTGGGAGTGATTTAAGAAACGTTTCTTTCCTTTCAGTAGTCGGATAATTCCAGTGATCTTTTTTCCAGTATTTTATGGGCCGCTGTAGCCGGGTTGGATGAGTAATGGACTAGCACGAGTTCGAATCCAACAAAAGACCGTCGTGTATAAACTGGGCTGGTGCACGTTATATCTGTCGTGGCCTCAAATGTCCTCACATTGGCGTGGTGTGAAAGTTTGGAGAGTGGGGTGCCAGCTCAAGGTGTGATCTCGTCATCTGACTGTAGTTCAAAATTATGTTGTGTTGTCCCGTACCGTCGTCAATAGCCCGTTGCGTTGCCCCTCCAGCGTGACGTTAATTAAATACCTACCTACTTAACCAGTATTTATAAAATTTAATGTTGTTACTGTGTAAAAATTATTGCCAGTTTTTGATTATATTCTGTTTAAAATCAATGATGCATTTTGTCGCTCGTGTGGGCGGGATACTGAATGATTCTGCCACCGTCACCATTTAATGTCGGGAGTCGGTTTTAATTCACTTACTTACTATACCGACTCATCAGAGGTATAGTTTCAATTCGAGGAACGGGGAGAGGGAAAACGAAATAAAAAAGATATCACATTTGGACAGATACAAGTGCACAAACGGAACAAAAGGCATCAATAGTCAAAGATTAAAGTTGGAAAATAACAGCGAAAACATGAACAGAATTCAAAGAAATTGCTCAACACAACACGGCAATTAAACAACACGAGAGACAGAATTCAGGGGAAACGAAAGGAGGCACACAGGGCGACGTGATTATTTTATTCGTCGTTTCGTAAAATTTATGCTATGGATATTTACATATGATATGAACTTTTGATGACTAAGATTACGTCGGGGCAATAACACCCTGGCTAAAATATATTTACTGGTTAAAATATATTTACATTTAAATTACTCAAAAATTTATCACAAATAGAGCTCTGAGGATAAAACAGAAAAACACCCTCATTGAAAGTGTTTATAAAATAAAATGTAAAGTAAACTTTATCTTTAAAATAATCAAAATAGTAGCACGTTCGAGAAAGGCGAAGCATTATATTACGTTAAGTCTCATTAGAACTATTAAAGAAAAAAAAGGTCTAATCTAGAAAAAGAAAGGTTTTAATTCATTTGGAAATGGAAATTCTGGTCACACTTTTCGGGTGATCATAGTATTAAGGAGATTGTATTAAATAGTTGTACACAAGCTTTTCAGCTGCAAACATGGAGACGAATGCTTGTTATAAAAGACATTTATTATCAGTGAACTAAGGACGGTACGAAATTACAAAGAATTCGGATGAAATCTCTTTAACACTCCTCCGATTCTTCTAAATTCCAAATTTAAATTTTGATGTGAATGCGTCTTTAAAATCGTAACAGTACTGGGACATTCATGTGAAGTCCAGCATTACAAGCGTTAAGTCTTATGATTTCACAACTAGAAGAAACATCCAGAATATAAATATGTCGCAGTGTAGACAAAGGATCTCCGTACCAGACATGATCTTCGGATAGAGTGCGGGTCTGCAATATGTCGAAATTCTGTTGGGTGAGCTTTGGGCCATTGTAACTTTGGATTACTTGGAGTGAGGAGTGCGTACCAGTGATTTAATTCGAAAGCTACCAATCTACGCTACAATTAAATGTCTTTAATCCATAAAATTATCTTTCAATGTTAATATCAAACTGTACTTTAATCGTTCAAACTGTAAGTGAATTGTTGAATGTGCACAATAAACAATCGTTCAAACTTCTTGTCTGCTTCATTTATTTCATAATCCAACATCAGGCCTGAGTATTATTAACATCAAAACTACGGTTTGTGTCCTCGACAAAACCTACCATTTTTCCCACCCACGACATGGCCCGCGGTAACCCTGTTGGATGAGTAATGGATTAGCAACCGGAGGGTTGCGAGTTTGAATTCAACCAAAGACCGTCGTGGGACTGGTGCACTTTATATCTGTTGTGGACTTAAATGTCCTCACGTTTGCGTGGTGTGTAAGTTTGGAGTGGGGTGCCAGATCAGGTGTGACCTCGTCATCTGACCGTGGTTCAAAATTACGTTGCTGTTGTCCTCGGATCTTTCTCTTAGGGTTTGATCCCGGACCGTCGCCTATAGTCCGTTGTGCTGCTTCTGTGCGACATTAGTTAAATACCTACCTACCAACCCACGCACGACATTTTTTACTTAACGTTGTCTTTGACGCAGCGTGGCCCAATGTAGTCCAAGCGTCATAAAATGCCAAAACAAACAAGCATAATTTGTATTTCCAGCATAAATGAACGCTCTACTCCAATTTTTTGAGCGATATCCTGACCGTGGTGGAAAATTACGTGGTGTTGGTCTCGCATCTTTCCCTTCGGGGCTTGATCCCGTACCGTCACCAATACCCCGACGTTAATTAAATACCTACCACTTATTTGAGGGGAATGCAGGCATCTATTCGTTGAGAAACCTGAAGTATTCCCTGCATGACAAGGGCCGCGGTGGCCCGGTTGGAAGAGTAACGGACTAGCAACCGAAGGGTTGCGAGTTCGAATCCAGCCAAACACCGTCGTGTACAAAGGGGGCTGGTGCACGTTAAATCTGTCGTGGCCTCAAATGTCCTCACGTTGGCGTGGTGTGGAAGTTTGGAGAGTGGGGTGCCAGCTCAGGTGTTGCCTCGTCATCTGACCGTGGTTCAAAATTACGTGGTGTTGTCCTCGGATCTTTCCCTTTGGGATTGATCCCAGACCGTCACCAATAGCCCATTGTGTTGCTCCAGTGTGACGTTAATTGAAATACCCCCCCTGCATGACAAAGCTAGTTTTGATCTTTTTGATCGATCGAATGTTTCCCATGATTCCTTCAACCAATAGATGTGGTTCTTTAGTCATTAAATGTGATGTAGAATCAAACAATTCTACACTTCTCGGAATTCACGTGACACTTAGAGGGATAAGTAATTGTATTGGAGCATTCAAAATGACTGAATTTAATCAAATTTTTTGAAGGGAATACACGCATATATTCGTTAAGAAACCTGAAGTATATTCAGCATGACAAAACCAGTTTTGATCTTTTTGATCGATCGAATGTTTCCCATGATTCCTTCAATCAATAGATGTGGTTCCTTAGTTATTAAATGTGATGTAGAATAAAAGCGATTTTACTCTTCTCGGAATTCAAGTGATACTTAGAGGGATAAGTAATTGTATTGAAGCACTCAAAATGACTGAATTTAATCAAATGGATTCTCTATAGCACAAATATGTACACTGTTTATAAGAAAAAGATAGCTTAATTCCTTAACAAAGAACTGAATAAAATTAGTTTTCTTCCCATAATTTTTGAACCAATTCTTTGGAGAGGTAGGATCGATCTTCTTTAAGTGCATAACCCTGGAGTCTAGTCTTTTAATTGATTCTGAGTAACTAGTTTTTTGAATCGAATATCCTGGAGTCAATTAAAAAACCACTCCGAATTCAATCTTTAGAGACTTCTCACAAAAAGCTTACAGTACTTAAAAAATTAGATTTGCTTTCGTAATGTCGCAATGAATTCAATCCCCATCTATTCGATTACTGTCCATTATTCCAAGGATGTTGTTCGAAGCAATTTCAGGTCTATTTGTTCGGACTCACGCCACTGGCGAATCCAAGGGCTCCGGATCGTTGGGCTGAGTATGCTAATCTAGTTATGAATCTCGGCACGTGAGCATTGTCACAGATCTAATTTCACTCCTATCTTATTCCTCACCTCATCGCTGGAAGGATCTAAAATGCAAATTAATCTACTTCAGTCCTCTAATGCCAATTAAGAATGCGAAATTCGTTTGGGTTCGAGGAACAATAGGTTGTCGGGCATTGTTGATCAGTTTGCTTCAATGGGTTCATGCGTTTTTGGTCTAGGAATAGGAGTTGATTGATAGGTTAGTTCTTTTCCCATCGTAAAAAATAGTTTTATAGCAAAATGAAATAATGGAAGTTGAAAGTATAAATATTTAGGTAATTGAATTAACGTCGCACTGGAGCAACACAACTGACGACGGTCCGGGACCTATTCGGAAGGGAAAGATTCGAGGATAACACCTTGTCATTTTGAACAAAGGTCAGAGAACGAGGTCATACAACTGAGCTGGTATATAGCCCACTCTTCAAACTTCTACACCATTCCAAGGTATTTAGGTAGTTGAATTAAAGTTGCAGTGGAGCGACATAACGGTCTATTGCCAACAGTCCGGTATCTTGTCTGAAGGGAAAGATTCGAGGACAACACCTCGTGCTTTTGAGCTACATTCAGATGACGACTTCAACACCTGAGCTGGCACTTCACTCTCCCAAATTCCGTCAGGAACCAAAAAAACATGAGGGCGTTTAAGGCCTCAACAAATGCAACGTGCACCAGCCCTAAGACGGTTTTGGTTGGATCAAATTTCCAACTCGCAAAATGAAAATTGGTTGGTTTTGGATTTTACGCCGCAAGGGCCATATTTGGCCATGCTGAGCCAGACACAAGACAAAAAATATCAAGTAATAGACATACACGCACAATGAAAGTTTTACTGACACAGAAGAGAGAAATACACCCAGGGAGGAATGCACCTCTAGGAATCGAACCCGCGCAGCCTACAACTCGAAAGTTGCTAGCGCAGTAGACATATCCACTGAGCCACGACGGCCTCACAAGATGAAGGACATTAAGAACGTTATTTCCAACAGATTCATCATTTATTGCTACAAGGTTTTAAAAACGTGCAATGCAATTTTCAATTTCTTCCGTGATGGTAGGTATGTACACTCATGTCCAAAATTATCTTTACATGATAAAAATCACGGATTTCTCAGAAACTGTGAACTATAATTTTATGAATTTGTGTGAAATGATACATAACATCACAACACATAAATACAAAGGAAAAAATTTAAGAGCACTGCATATGATATAAAACTGTAGCAGGAAACAATAAAAATGGCAATAATGTGACAAGGAGAGTTCAGAAAGAAAAGAATAACTAAGAAAAAAATTAAAGCTGATGAATTTAATATGGAATGTGTCCCTTGACGTGTACACACATATCACAACGTGTTTCAATGCTGGCAATAATGTTGTTAACCACAGTTTGGGAAATTAAGTTCCAAACCTCCAGTAATGCGGTCTTCAGGGCATTTATATCTCTAGGAGGAGGATGTCTCCGTGCAACTGCTTTTCCAAGGTAGTCCCATAAGTTCTCTATCGGGTTCAGACCAGGAGGTTTTGCTGGACACGGCATTCGCTCAATGGCTTCACTTTCAAAGAATTCGTCAACGAGCTTGATGAGGACGAGCATTATCGTCCATAAATACAAATTCAGATCCATATGCATCTCTGAAAAGTCTTATATAAGGTTCTAAGACCTCACCCCGATATCTCTGGCCGGTCACATATCCGCTGTTGAAAACCTGTAGGGGCGTACGTCCATCGATCATTATTCCTCCCCATACCATCACACCTGCACTACCGAAACGGTCACGTTCCATAATATTCGAAGGAAGATTTCGCGTTCCTGACTCCCTCCAGATGTAGACACGTTTAGAATCAGATGTTAAACTAAACCTCGACTCATCAGTAAAGAGAACATGGGTCCATTGGTGTTCACTCCAGTTATGATGTTCTTTGCACCAATTAAAGCGATCCCTCTTTTGTTGTGAAGACAGTGAAACACATACCCTTGGCTTTCTGGCATAAAGGCCTTTTTCATTCAGCCTTCTGTATACAGTTTGCCGTGATACAACAGTTCCAGTGGCGGCTGCAACCTCTGAACTTAACTGCCGAGCAGTAGACTTCCTGTTACGACGGGCAGTTATTGCCAGATATCGATCTTGAGAAGCAGTTGTTAGTCGTTTACGACCTCTTCCAGGCCTCCTTACAACAGTTCCAGAGTTCTGAAATTCTTTCCATAGCGTAGAGACTGTCTGTCTTGAAATATTCACACATCTCGCTGCTTCCATGATTGTCTGCCCTGCTTCTATACGGCCGATAATTCGCCACTTCACATATTATTCCAAATGATACTTCAGAGCCTTAACAAACCGTTTTGAGTCCTTACACACTTAAATCAAACGCTGTATTGCAGAAATTCACTCAGATATTCACTTTGCGCAAAGCGCTTGATTCACCGTCGGATGACGTAACGCCTTGATTTACATATCAGAAACCGTTTGATCACTTTTGATTGGATAATGCTAATTAAGCTTGTCTTTCACACATTCCCAGCAAAAATGGATTGCATTGATTGGATATTTCATGGAATATATCATTATTTTTGGGTATATAAAAATAAATTTGGACATGAGTATATTTTAATTAACGTCACATTGGAGAAACATGATGGACGATTGGCGATGGTCCGGGATCAAACCCGAAGGAAAAGATCCGAGTGCAACACAACGTAATTTTGAGCCACGGTCATATGACGAGGTCACACTTGAGCTGGCACCCCACTCTCCGAACTTCCTCACCACGCCAACTTGAGGAAGTTTGAAGCCACGGCAGATTTAACATGCACCAGCCCCCTTTATACACGACGGTCTTTGGTCGGATTCGAACTCGCAACCTTGCGGTTACTAATCCGTTATTCTTCCAACCGGGCTACCGCGGCTCCTCTTGTGTGCTGAAAGTTTGGATTGTTTCACAGCAACTTCAGCATCGGATCAAACACGCTGACCTTTCAATCTTGGAAACAACCGGATGGTGCCACATCTGGGCTGTAAGAATGGCGTTGACAAAGTGCGAATTTCAGACGTATCATAGTTTCAGTTGTTTCTCGACTCCAAATGACCTTGCTTTGTCAGGATGCAAAAGAAAAAGTATACTCCTTTCAGGCCTGGTTCAAAAAATAGAGTTTAAGAAAGCGTTACTGGTGTTACGTAGTGGGGCGAGTGGTGTGACAATGAACACAACACGACACAGCCTAAATTACAAATAACTAAAGTTTATTTAATTAAATGTATAGTATCTACACTATATACAGTCAGAGATTTGTGTCCCTTGGTTGTGGGCGCTGCAAAAAACGATTAGGCACACTCCCCACTGTACCGTAAGGTTTGGTTCGTGAATACTTTTGAGCGGAATACCTGGTAAGTGGGTCGCTGGTGAATTGAAGACGGCAGGTATTTGTTTGACATTTATTTATTTAGCCAGGTTTGGTGTATATATAACAGTGGTGTTAGTGTGGGCAATGCTTAGTATTCTATGGCGATCTTATGGATGGGTCTGTGATTGCTAAAGTACGAGACAAATGGCATGGTGTCGATGCTGATGTTCCTGACAAAGGTAATGTCAATGGTGGTGTTTCCAAGCGAGGTGGCAGCTCGTTAGATGGTCCAGTGACGTCACAGCGTACGCGCACCTGCTCCTTCTTGCGTCTTCGGTAAGTTCTAGATCTCTCCGCACTTTGTGATAGGTTTAGACTTCTTGGTATTATTTTGTTCGCCTTGAACTGCTCTTTCAACCTGTTAACGTTTCTTATGCCGCAATTGAACTTTAGTTTTATATTTTGGTTTCATAGTGAAATCTTCGACACATCGTCACTTTCCACTGCACACAATTTTAACGCAAATGGTTTAAAGTGTCAACTAGCCTAATGGGATTGTAGAACTCGTCGTTCTCTTCAATTGAAGCACGCACTCGCCTCGACCCGTCGATTAGAACTGAATTTACAGCGGTTAAACAGGTCAGCGTATGCCCGAAATGTGACTCATTTCCCCCACCACGCGGTACAAAGGTCAGAGGGGGAGTTGATTAGTGGCCAACCTGGTCGACGCGGCCCATCTTCCTCTACACGATGGTAGGTCATTTATCCCCATAGGCTGATTGCCCCTGGAGTTAAGGGACTTTGAGATATCAACACGTTTCGTGACGCGCAAGTTTCTGCCGATGAGATCATCCATACAGATTTTAAAGACGTATTCACGTCAAAGGGGATTTAATCCAACGGCCAGCTCTAGCGAGCACCAAAAAACACCTGCTCAGCTCGAGTTCTGCAGCAGTTCTCTTGTATCACAGTTTTCCCTGGGAGAAAGTTCAATCACAGGGGAGGATGTGAACCCCTAAAAACCATCTGCAATTAGCAATTAGACCACCCCGATAGATATTTCGGGATTTATGGCCGGAGTAGTGGAGTTGACCTCTGATACCGAGCTGTTGCTAGGACTTTACACTTGCATGATTGCTTTATATTTAACTCCGAGGAAGCACTCAACGAACAGGCTTCTACTCGAGTGTAATATAGTACACCGAAACTAAGCTCGAGTGCACTTCTAAGTATCGGCTACTGAACGCATGCGCAAATGTGTTTCTTCCTCAACGACTAGCGATGGTACTTTGACCTTATTTACCAATCCACAGCCGTATAAAATTGTCGTGTAGGTCAAAACAAATGCAATGAGTGGGTAGGTAGTTGAATTTTTCATCGCACTTGAACAGCACAACGGGATGTTGGTGACGGTCCGGGATCAAACCCGAAGGGGAAAGATACGAGGACAAAACCACGTAATTTTGAACCACTGTCATATGACGAGGTCACACCTGAGCTGGTACCCCACTCCCCAAACTTCGACACCACGCCAACTTGAGGACGTTTGAAGCCACGACAGATTTAACGAGTACCAGCCCTCAATGTACACGGCGGTCTATCAACTCAAACTCGCAATCCTCCTGTTGCTAATCCGCTACTCTTCCACCTGGGTTAATAGCCCGTTGTGTTGCTCCAGTGTGACGTTAATTAAAATACTAACCTACCTACCTTCCACCCTGGTTAACGTGGCCCCATAAACGGCAGGAAGGGGACAACTTGTTTGTCCACTGCCCTTGCAACCTGCAAGCTGTAGGCAGCGCAGGTCCGATTCCTGTGAGTTACCCTGAGTTTATCTCTCTCCTCTGTGTCTGTTAAAACATTCCTTTTGTGGGGTCCGCGGTAGTCCAGTTTGTAGAGATTTGCAGAGAATATTGTGAGTTCGAAACTCGATTCAACTAAAGACCGTCGTGTACGCTGGAGCACGTTAAATGTGTCATGCTGTACCTATAGTATTTATTTATAAGATAAAGTTCTATGCACGTACATTGATATTTTTTTAGATTAACGAATTAATATATTTAATAAAATATATAATATAAGAAAATGGTTAAATAATTAATTGGTTTCAATTTATGGAAAATGAAAATCTCAATATGCATTATCTTAACATATTTAAGGTTTATAAATAAAAATGATGAAAACGACTTCATACATTCATACTTAGATGAGAACGAAATTAATTTCAAACACGGATAACTAATGATATTTAAATTTTAATAGCATACGATTCCAGTTAAATAGAGGAATACACTTTCTCAAATATAAATTTCAATTCGATTGGGAAAATTTGAATTATTCCAATCATAAATATTTTAATATTTAATCACCTCTTAATAGATGTAAATGTTATATTTTCTTTAGTTTGAATTAATCAAATTATTGAAATGATTTTCCAGGATGTAACAAAATAAATTTTGAAATAATTATGAAATTAATAAATCTAAGTGATTAATTATTTCGGATGAATAATAAAATAAAGGAAATAATAAATAAGAAATTAATTAAAAGTAACGCTGAGTTCAATAAAATAAGTATGATTAGATTACATTATAGTAAAAGGATGATAAAACGATCGTGTATAATGAAGGCATATTTAATCTTAAAAAATTTAAACGCATCATTTTGACAATCTTCTGTTATGAACATCGATCTTCCAATGAAGTAGACGGAGCATAAGCACGCAGCTTCACTTTATTTCTTCCGATCGCTCGCTTTGAAGATTTCTGGGTTAAGAGAGGTTGTGGTTCTGCGTCAAGGGTAGACGAAGCAATGGACGTCTTGCGGACAGACTACTCTGCTGTAAACGGCGTCGAATGGTACGCGCAGACACTGGATGATGCGGTACAGATTGAATGTGCTGTGCTATGGTTCGTGATGTGGCTGAGCGATCCGTCACTGCCATACGCACAATATGCCTGTCATCACGTGAAGTGGTGCACTGAGGTGGATGCGATCGAACACGTCGGTCCGTCGTACCCTCCTGCATCCAACGATCACATATCCGCATTACAGTTGTTTGGTTTCATCCAACACGACTACCGATTTCCCTGAAAGATAATCCACAATCTCGGTAGGCCACTTTCCTTCCTCTGTCGAACTCGGATACTTGATCAAAAGATGATCGCTGTTTTCTACGAGGCATAATTGATCGTTTTTTTGAAAAAACCACAAGAAAAACACAATTGCCGTACTTGAAATCGTCGAAATCTCCAAGCCTTAAATAGCGCTTTGAAGTGGCGCCACAGGCGCGCGTGATGTGCGTCTGCGCTGAAATTCTAATCATTTGCATATCTCACCTCCTCTAATGCATGTTATAAATTTCATATTATTTGCATGCTTCCTTCAGGGTGTTGCATTTACGGTGGCCAGCAGTGTATTTAGGTAGATAGGTAGTTCAATTAACGTCGCACTGGAGCAGCACAAAGTAACATTGGTGACGATTCCGGGATCAGTACCGAAGGGAAGCTCTGAGGATAACACCGCATTCTGAACCATGGTCAGATGACGAGGTCAGGACCTAACCAGACACCCCACTCTCCATACTTCCACACTTATTGTAGTCTGCTCAGGTTCGATTCTTGTGAGGTACAATTCCTTCCTGGGTGCATTCCTCTCTTTTGCGTCAGTAAAACTGTGTGTATGTCCATTACTTGACGTTGTCTTGCGCCTGGGTAGCATGGCCAAATATGGCCCTTGAGCCATAGACTCCCTAAACCAATCAACCAAATTTCCACACCACTCTAACGTAAGGACATTCGAAGCCACAACGACTAAAACGTGTACCAATCCACTCGTATATGATGGTCTTTGGTTGAATCGAGTTTCAAACTCACATGTTAGACTAATTATTGACTGACAAATTGAGTGCGATTGTCGAGCTTGAATAAAAACACCGGGTTCACGCGTCTATAACCAATCGACCCTTCTCGATTCCTAAGCCCACGTGACCAATACTTTTGAGACCGTATGACAGCGACTTCGCCCACGTGTTCCGTTTATTTCAGCAGATAGGTATTAGGTATTATAATTAACGTCGCACTGAAGCAATACACGGGCTATTGGGAACGACTGTCCGGGAACAAACCCAAACAGAAAGATCCGAGGCCAACACCATGTAATTTTGAACCACTGTCAGGCGACTATGTCGATACCTGATGTGGCAGCCAAATCTCCATACTTCTACACCACGCCAAAGTGAGGATATTTTACACCACGACACATTTAATGTGCTCCAGCGTACATGACAGTCTTTGGTTGGATTCAAACTCGCAGAACTCCGGTTGCTAATCCGTTACTATTCCAAACCAGGCCCTTTATTTCATTGGAAGGTCGATGGTTATGAGATGGATGTTCAATTGAGACGACGGAATTTATGATGCGAGGAGTACTCTTCCTTTACAACCGAAATAAAGGATTCCTGATTTTTACGCTATAAATTGAATCAAGGACGCGATTACATTCGACATCCTTTCAACTCCACAGATGAAAAAGGCTTTTTCTCGCTGAGCTAATTCTTTTGTCCGCAGTTTTTTTACGGCAAGAGGAAATCCCTTTTACTTGCAATTCCAAATGAATTGGTCTAAGCTGCGGTATATCTCGGTTGAAAGGATAGGATTTTTTTTGGGTTTCGAATTTTATGGCGTAAGGTCTTAAGCAGGACAAACTACGCTTCCTGTTGGAAGAATAGCGGATTGGCAACCTGAGGGTTGCGAGTTCGAAACTCGATGTGACGAAATACTGTCGTGTAAGTGGGTGTTGGTGCACTTTAAATATGTCGTGGCTCCGAATGTCCTCGTGTTGGCATGGTTTAGAGAATGGAGTAGCACCTCAGGTGTTCTCGTCATCTTGCCGTGGTTTAAATGACGAGGTATTCGCTTTGGGATGGATCCAGGTCCGTCGCCGAGTTCGAATCGCACCAAAGATCGTCGTGTACAAAAGGGGCTGGTGCAGGTTAAATCCTTCGTGGCCTCAAATGTCCTCATTGGCGTGGTGTGGAAGTTTGGAGAGTGGGGTGCCAGATCAAGTATGTCCTCGTCATCTGACCGTGGTTCAAAATTACGTGGTATTGTCCTCGGATCTTTCCCTTCGGGGGTTTGATCCAGGACCGTCGCTAATAGCACGTTGTATTGCTTCAGTACGACGTTAATTAAAAACAACTACCCAGACCGTCACCATTATACTGTTGTATTGCTCCAGTGCGACGTTAATTAAACTATCTGCTGACCAAATGAATTTGTCATTGCATTGGTTTTGTTAAGAAAATTGCAAATACTGAATCGAATCATGTATAGCTACGTTTCTCTGAAGAGAAGAATTTTTTCTTATTAATTTTCAAGCTCTTATCAGGCGCTTGGGTAACCCCAAATCTCCAAGCACCTGATTATGCCTCTTTTTTTAGTAAAATAATGTTTACGAATCTAATGAAGTCGTAATTTTCGATTTCATTGATTAATTCTTTTAAGTTTAGTGTTATCCATTTCAATGGATTAATTTATCCATCTCTCACTAATTGCATGGTATTCTAGCTGAACTGCAAGTGTATTCCCTTCTTAATGGTTCCTTTAATAACTCTCCCAGGAAAAGATGGTAAAATAATTATCTTTTTAATTGGATAGAACTGAGGAGGTTAAGATAATTAAATTTGTATTATCTCTCCGCGTATAATTCCCTCTAAAAGAGCTTTTGTATGGTGTGCTCTGTGATGATCTCAGATTTTGTCAGTCGTACCGCATGTTACTTAGGAGAAATTTTTTTAATCTTTAAACCCATCTAATTAACGGATTTGGATCCTGCACCGTGGACGTATAAGATTTTTCTGCGAAGCTAAATGTATTTGGCGCTAGTGTTTAATGGTTGAACGTACTTCCGCATCGGGTAATCGGAAGTAAAATCATAGTCTTCCGGTGTTTCATCTGTTGAGATATATGTAGATGGCTCTCGTGTTTTAGTGGTTGAATGAGCTTTCTGCACGCATTCCGTATCGAGTAATCGGAAGTTAAATCCTCGTCTTCCGGTTAGTAAATCCTCTTTTGTAAAGATAAAAGTAGATGGTTCTAGTGTTTTAGTGGTTGATATGTTTCCTGTATCGGGTAATCGGAAGAACCTCAATTTCCGGTTTGTAAATATCTTTTTGTAAAGCTAAATTTAGATGGTTCTAATGTTTTAGTGATTGAGGTGTTTCCCGTATCTGGTAATCGGAAGTAAAATCCTCGTCTTCCTGTGGTTTGTTTGTAAAGCTAAATGTAAATGTCTCTAGTATTTTAGTGGTTGAACATGCTTTATTTATGTTTTCAGTAGCGATTAATCGGGTACAAAACCTCGTCATCCGCTGATTTGCTTGAAAAGCTTTTCCTATAAAGATATATGTACATGGCGCTAGTGGTTTAGTGGTTGAAAGTGCTTCCTCTCTGCATGTATTCTGTAACGAGAAATTGGGAGTGAAATTCAATTCTTCCTTCTCATATCGAAACCAACAAATTTTGTGACGTACCAATGAAAGTACCAATTTTGTGTTACATATACCACTGATGAAATCTAATTTTTGAAATTACTAGTTGAGGTGAAAGTTTTGTTATTATATATTAAGATTTTGACTTAACTTGTATTTGATACAATACAGCCATACTGACCGTTACGCCTTAAAACACCAACCAACAAACCAACTAACCCTTATATAGTAAAAACTGATGGCAAATTGACAAAACATGTAACTAATTTACATAAATTTGCTTGCATATGTATGTGTGTGATATGTTTTCAAATAAAATACTAAAATATACAGTAACATACAGTAAAATACATTGTAAAATATCTAAAAAAGGAAAGTACTTTAAGGACTAACTTAAAAACTAAAAGGACTAACTTTAAACTAACTTAAAAACCAAAAGAACTAACTTAATAAACTCTAACAATAGAAGAACATAGAAAATACAAAAAATTCATCGAAAATTATAACAAGCAAATAATACTCCCTTTCGTACTAATTTTGTTTAAAATCATGATATATGCATAAAACAATTCAGTTTATTAAATTACTAAAGATGGATATAGAAAAAAAATATTAACACCTAAAAATGATATTACTTGAAAGATGTTTTTAACGCATTCTGTTGTATAAGCTTTAATTTCGCAAAACGTAGACCATTAATCATGCAAACGCAATATCTTTTATAGTACTGAGTATTATTACTATATTAAAATACGAGATATGGCTTAATAAATCGCCTATACCTCATAAAAGAAGTAACAAACGTTTCTTAAGGAACATTTTAAAATATCAGCTCGAGGGACACTATTCCTTCTAGAGATTCGGGCCGCGGTAGCCCGGTTGGTAGAGTAACGGATTAGCAATCGGGGGTTTCGAGTTCGAATCCAACCAAAGACCTTCGTGTACACGGGGCTGGTGCACGTCATTTTGAATCTCTGTCAGATGACGAGGTGAACACCTGAGCTAGCACCCCACTCTCCAAACTTCCACACCACGCCAACGTGAGGACATTTGAGGCCACGACAGATTTGAGGGTAGACCAGTCCTCCTGTACACGACGGTCTTTGGTCGGACCGAGTTTCGAACTTGCAATCCTCCGGTTGACAATTCGCTACTCTTCCACCAAATTTGGGCTCCCCAAAAATATTAAGAATGCAGCGATAAAGGACGCGATTGGTAGGTATTAGCTTTCATGTTAAATCTTCATTTTTAAGGAAAAACGCTATGCTGGTAGACTAGTCAGTTTATTATGTTTATATAATTTTATGGAAGTTACTTTTTTGCCCTTGCTATTCATTGAACCAGTAGACATCTTCACATATCTGTGAGAGTGGAGGCAGGTGTGTTGGCTTCCATATCGCTTTCACTGTGCACTTGGAGAGGTGTTAAAAATGGAGAACTGTCTTTTCAAATGGTTTATTTAAAACAATAACAACATCATAGAGTGATACAGCCAACAATCTTCCCTAGCATCATCCTTCAGTCCTCTCTTTTTGTTTACTCTTACACTGTATGAAGGGAATCTTCACGGTAGCGCGCGCCCTCTGGCTAAAGCGCTGAAAATTACTTCAACACACGTTAAATCTATTGTATCTAAGCGTGACCTCATCCTAGCCGTGGTTTTCAATTACGAGGTGTCATCCTCGATCTTTCTGTCCGGGATTGATGCCAGACCCTCGAAAATAGCCCGTTGTGTTGCTCCAATGCGACGTTAATTCAACTATCTACCTACCATATGGCCCCTGTGCGAATTAACACCCAAGAAGACAAATTAAATCTCTTAGATATTGTACAGTCCGGTCCCAACGAACTTTAAGACATCGACAGCTGGCAATTTGTGATCGACCCCTCGGAGGGGTGCCGAAGAACCAACGGGGTTTTTTCTAGGAAGGAGGAGTGCGACCAGAAGGGGCATTGTGAGGACGCTTTGCTTGAATAATAGTTTATTCTGTTAATTAATTCTTAAGTTCAAATTACCCAGATCTTTTTTAACTTTTCTGTAATATATAACCTATCTGTGTAAACAGACCTTAATTTATAGTTAATTAACCAGTTTCTGTTTAAGGTACGGAAAAGCCGTGACTGATATTACATACTATTTATAAACACTCTCAACAATTTCAATTTAAAGAAACTACGCCATGATTTTTGTCATTGTTATTGGTGTTCTCGATTGCAAGCAGAAAAGGGTATCCGTTACCCCATTGCAACACGGGATCGATGATATTCTTACAAAAAATTTATGAGCCAACCCTCTCTCAAATTAATTCAGCGTAAGACAAAACACTGCTTACGAAAGTTTACTCTGGTTTCATTTTATGGATAATTGCAACTTATTCCCCTGCCAAACATTTTTAAGTGCATGACAGTGTTTGTAACCACAGCGCTTGCTCAACTTTGTTGCTTCCTTTCAAGCAATCCATTGATTGCCCATTCGTCTTTATCAACGCACTCGCGATCGATAGGCGTAAGGGAAACACTTGATCTTAATCCTAAGTATATACATTGGTGAGGGTCTGTACACGGGAGACGGATCTGTCTCTTCTTCCATGGGGAACTCAAACAACGCCCACCACGAGCCCGTAATTAGAGAATACAGGGAAGGAAATATAAACCGTGGGATTGGTCAACAGATACGGCCAGCATGTTTTCATCGTTGGATGAGGGCAACTTTAAATTTTCTCTCTTGCAAACCCAGCTCTTGTTTGTGTCACATGAGGAGGCTAGGATAAGAGTGAGAGGTATTTTCTGTCTGGCTTTTTGTGGACATCGACTTTCTATTCGACTAATGAAATAGACGAATAGAATGTGCGCACATTCAATTCATACAATTTTTTTGGAGTTGTTTTTCTAGCAATACTGGAAATTTTTTTTTTACAAAAGTTGCTTTTCCAGCAATACTGACAGAAGAATTTTGTTAGAAAAAGTTTTTCCAGCAATACTGGTAAATCAGTTTTGTTGGTAAATGTTGTTTTTCTAGCAATACTCGTCAAACATTTTTTTTGGAGTTGTTTTTCCAGCAATACTGGTAAAACAATTTTCGTTGGAAAAGTTGTTTTCCAGCGATACTGGTAAACAATTTTTTAGAAAAGTTGCTTTTCCAGCAATACTGGTAGAACAATTCTGTTAGAAAATTTTTCCAGCAATACTGGTAAATCAATTTTGTTGGTAAAAGTTGTTTTTCTAGCAATACTCGTTAAACATTTTTTTGGAGTTGTTTTTCCAGCAATACTGGTAAAACAATTTTTGTTGGAAAAGTTGTTTTTCAGCGATACTGGTAAACAATTTTTTAGAAAAGTTACTTTTCCAGCAATACTAGTAGAACAATTATGTTAGAAAGTTTTTTCAGCAATACTGGTAAATCAATTTTGTTGGTGAATGTTGTTTTTCTAGCAATACTCGTCAAACATTTTTTTTGGAGTTGTTTTTCCAGCAATACTGGTAAACCAATTTTTGTTGGAAAAGTTGTTTTCCAACGATACTGGTAAACAATTTTTTAGAAAAGTTGCTTTTCCAGTAATACTGGTAGAACAATTCTGTTAGAAAGTTTTTCCAGCAATACTGGTAAAACAATTTTGTTGGAAAAGTCGTTTTTCCAGCAATACTGACAAAACAATTTTTTTGGGAAATTTTATTCTAGCAATACTAATAAAACTGATTTGCGTATCGCAATCGTAATTTTTCTCAATGTTATTCCTATGGGATTTTTAGTTGTTTTTAGCCCCTCTGCACACCTGGGACAAATGGAACTTCAGTTAATATATAACCTATGGTATCCGCAGGGTTCTAAAGAATAAGTGTACAAATTTGGTGTGGATTGGTCAAGCGTTGTTGATTTGTATAGAGAACAGACAGACGTCAACTCTGCTTTATATACCTTCCGTTTCAAAAGGGGTCGAGTCTGACTTTTGATGGGCCCAGAGTTAATCATTAATTAAAAAAATCATATAATTAGCTTAAAATCGAAACTAAATTAATCTACGAATCTGAATTACAATTATTTATATCGTGGCATGCATCTTTTTCTAACTGAATATTTGTGTGAAGGAATGAAGTATTCAATTTAAGATATGAGAAGTAGCCATCTTGACCTAACCCCTTTTGCCTAGACACAGAAGGTATATAGATTTAAATTATTAATTACATTTCTCGTTGCATTAAAACCAAAACGAATTGTACAGTCAATCAATAAATGCTAAAATGTGCGAATATCATATTCACTAAAAATGTTGAATTTTAAGAACACTTAATTAAAACAATTCGGTATAGAACAGATATGTTGAAATAAAAGACAAATGGTAGAATGTATTTAGAAAGCTATTGTCATATATTCATAAAATTCTTAGATGTTTCCTTATTTCGTACAGCTCAGCTCATTCGGCCTAAATAATCTCTTAGGAGAAATTAAAAACATCTGGGGACTGTTTAATTAATTTTTCGCAAAGTGAATAGTTTTATTTGCTTTAGAAGAAAGGGAAGTGAAAACGAAGAGCAGCTATTTACTTTGAAGAAACAGCTTTCGCTCCTGCTGAAATAATATTTTCCTAAAGAAAGAAAATAAATTAAAAGCAAATATTGGTTTGGAAGCATTTTGACTGTAAAGCAATACTTATTAAAGTTCGGGTGAAAACTGGTTTTTTTTATCGCTTCAGAAGATAAAATAATTGTCGAGAATAGCTACGAGATAATTCAATACTAGCGTGCCAGTGCGAGAATTCTCGCATGAACAATTCCACCCCAACCCCCTCATCCATTGTAAAGGTGAAAGATGAAAGCGAATTCTTTTATATCCAAAATATCAAAAAAGATTATTCAATCACTTTTACAACACTTCCTCCTTGAGATCACTGTTTACAATACTTCCTTGAATACAACATCTGAGGTAATGATAGTCTTCCATGACAGCCTGTTTGGCGCTTTCCTTGATGGATATAAAAATATTAGAGAAAGCCTTTACTTTAGAGAAAGCTACATGTAGTTGTCCATGCGAGAATACAGAATCAGGCAAGTACAATCCTGCCCTTTGCAATGTTTGACCTTGGGCTTTATTTATGGCAATAGCATAGGTAATTTTAATTGGGAACTGTTTTCTGGTCATATTGAACGGGATAGTCGGATCTGATGGAATAAGAGATATTCTCGGTATGACAACAGTTTTTTCTGAATCGATACGTTTTGCAGTAATAGTGAACTCATTCAATTGAGAAACGACCATTCTCGCCCCATTGATAAGGCCTTCTTTAACATTAAGGTTTCTGATAAGCATGACAGTTGTATTTTTCTTTAGCACTAATTTGTGAGGTTGTAGGCCAGAATGATTTATACTATTGAGGAATTCGATAGGGTAAAGTCGTTCCTCAGAGTTTTCTTCGCATTGAATGGAATCACAACTGTAATAAATTTTAGCTTCGCCTTCAACATTTTGAACAACGTAATCGTTAATCTTGTCGCAATCCTCATTTTTAGTGCACATAATCGCATGACGTAGGAACTGCGAAACGTTACCTTCATATATGACTTGAGTATCGAAAACTCTAGGTACAAAGTCACAATCCTGAGCATAGCAATGCTTAGGAACTTTAACGGTATCTGGCGATATTTCTGTTTGAATTTCAAGTTCCCCGTTCCTTTATTGTAAAAGCCAACTACTAAAGGTGGGATCATCATTTGCTCTCATATTTTGTGTCAATTTTCTAGTATGAATGGTGGACCACAGAGGCAATTGCTTCACGTTACTCTCAACAATGGTAGTTCTGTTGCCGTCTTACAACAGGGAGCACCTGTCTGAAGTCTCCGAACAGAATCGCCTTTCCTCCAAAGGGAGCAGTGCTGTTGCATATTTCTTTCCATAGTCGATCCACCACGTTCAAGGCGTCTTTGGGGACCGTGGAGACTTCATCCCAAATAACCAAAGAAGCTTTACGGATGACGTCCGCTTGTTTGGCTTTTGGGCAATTTGAAGAGTGAATGACTTGTTCGCCCACCTTCTGACAAACTTTCAGCAATACCTGTCCAGGTGACAGGTAAAACGACCTTGCCTTCTCCATGCAGGATGCAGCACAACGTGCGGTACAAAACGTTTTCCCAGTTACTCCTGCCCCATCAATGAAGAAAGATTGTTTCCGCATTGCACAGCCTCCAAAACTTCGTCTGCAAGTTGCTGTTGTTCTTTGTTCAGCTTTTCGTAAGCCAACAGACTTGCCTTTTGCACATCTACGTTGTACGTATTTTCTCCCTGTTCATCGCAGTGAGTTGGTTTTGGTAATCCAAATTGTTCCCATGTTCTTCCATGTTGCCGAAATATTTGTTCTAGTTGAACCAAAGCTCGGTCGTCAGCACTTGTTTGTGCATCGTGTTGTCTTGAAAAATCTTCGGATAAAGGTTGTCGAAAGGTTTCCCACAGCTGAGCAATGTTGCTTGGTGATGAAAATAGGCAGATAACAGCGAAAAGCCGACGCATCTGTGAAGGAATTTTGAAGTTGGCTGCCTCTTGCAGGCACTGAACCCATTCTTGATAATTTTCTAATAAATGTAACTTCTCGGCACCTTCTTGAAATGATGCAGTATCCCATCAACGATTCTGAGATCTTCGTAACTCTGCTGTCCTTTGACATGCAGTAGGACACGTAGAAAATGTCTCTCACGGTCGGTAGGGCTTACAGTGAACATTCGTCCAATGGTGTCTGAAAATCGTCGTCGCGTATTCCACATGCTGTTGGCCCAAGTGTAGTGCTCTGGTATTTGCGTGTACAAATATTGCCGAGCAGCCTCATCGTGTTGGTACAATCTTAAAAAAGCTGTAAGCTTGGTCTCTCTTTCAAAGTTTCTTGTAACTCTTGTCCTGGTTGAAAATAAATGGTTTGCTCGTCAGGTTTGCTCAACAGGCAGTCGTTGGACAGAATGAGAGCGATCGAATAAAGTTCTTTCGTGAAGCCGCCACATCGCCTCTGGGGGACTAACATAACAACAGTTTAAGAACAGGTCAACCTCGTCTAAAGTCAATTGTTGTTGACCTTCTATATTAGTTCGCAAACGCACAGTCTTGTATGTCCCTTGTATATATATATTTGTACAAATATTTGTGACTGACCTAACTGACGAACATACCTCAACATTGATATGTGCTTCTTATTTGAGGGATAGATAAGGATTGTAAGGCACAATCCAGCGGTTATCAATTTGATGGGACCCCACAGAGATTGTCAGTCCATTGTCTCCCTTCTGTACATGGGATAATCATTCACGTTCACATTTGTTTCATTGACAAATTCTTTTGGAAACCCTTTGCTACTGTCCGTCTTGCATGCAAGGACTGTTCATGTTTATCGCTCCACATGGACCATGGACCATGCATTTCTTGATAATATTAAATAACCGAGGATTTTGTTCAATTAGGAATTTCAGCTAGACCAACTGAAGGCAAACCTCTTCTGAAACTTGATTACGTATACAAAAGCTGTTACACCAAGTATATCCCCTTTGAGCAAATCATTTAGCGAGGACTTGAGCTTTAAATGAATTACCCTAGTAACCAAATCTGACCTGTTCTCTACCTTTTCATACGGCTGTAATTCTGCTGTGGTCTCTGTCCACTTCGGGTTGCATGTAAAAGTAAGAAATATATCTGGTTTACCAAACCGAGCTACTATAGTCATAGCATCCTGGAAATTTTGCAACATATTTCGTGGACTCCCCAAAAATGTAGATGGAAGTACCACAGGAATTCCTGCCTATGAGCACCAATTCAATGTGCATCAGTATTCATAAAATCAATTAAGCCTTTGTAACTCTGCTCGAAGTTCCTTTTGATGTGCTCTAATAAAAACAATGCGCGAACCTTCCACTTTGACATAACTATCCCCTAAGTATTGTTAGAATAGTTTTACCTGATGAATGAATAAGATTAGAACTTCCTCTTACTGCAAGTCGATAGCAGTAATACTGTAACTGTGTTGTAGCATTTCTCACCACTGTCCCGTGAATATTAACATGTTGCATACCTGGCCTTAATCCACCGTCACCACATGGAAAAAACATTGGATAGCACATTGTATCACAGTAAAGGTTTGGATACGATATTCTAATCACTGCTCCAGAAGACTTGGAATTCACGACAAAGTCAAATTTTCCTGGTGTGGCCCCATCGGTACTTGTAAATACAGCTGCCACTTCACTTACTCTAGGAACATTGTATCATCTTGGATCATATGCATTATCAGTTGAAAATACCAACTCTACATTAGACGCAGCCCACCTGAATTCCTTCATAAACAAACAGTTGAGCATAAGGATTGCTATGTTCTAACATGGACTGCAAAGTTATCATTATTTCCACATCAGTCTGCTGGCTACATGATCCAAACGGATCTGCAACGCCTCTTTTGCATTCACAATAAATAGGCCTGCATATGATGGGGTTTGTCCTTAAAGAGGTTGTAAGCTACCAGCCATGTGATATACTTGGCCATGTATTTTAAAACAATTGGGCCCTCTTCCTGTCGGATTTACTGAATCTACTTGAATGGAAACAAATGCAAGTGCATTATTGTATTGACGAATATTGTCAAAGTAATGTTTGGTTTTCTGGTCATTTGCTTCAATTAAATTCTTAAGCTCATTACATATAGCTACTTCAGGCAACTTAACTTTCCCTTTGTGACAAAAAATAGATGAGGACCCTTTAATAAGTTCCCCGGGAAATAATTTAGCACCACATATAATGCAAAGTATATTCATAGAGCCAACAGAGTGCGTCTCAACCTCACGGTCATAAAGCATAACCCTTGCACAACTGTAACTTACAGGTAAATTTTGCTGAGCCACGTTTCCTATATATATATATAGGAAACGTGGCTCAGCAAAATAACTTTATTTATATATATATATATATATATATATATATATATATATATATATATATATATATATATATATATATATATATATATATATATATATATATATATATATATATATATATATATATATATATATATATATAGACCATCACCACAAATCAAAAAGGAGAAACCAAATAAAAACAAAAACAAAATGCAAATAATAACAAGAACAAAAATGGAGCAAAATAACAACAATAATATTGACCCTTTAGATGAACAGCGCTGAAAGCCGCAGAGAACAAATAAAGGGAAATAATAAGTAAAACTACCCTAAGAATAGAATAGATTTCCCCGAGAAACAAGATGAAATAAAATATGTAAATGTTAAGTGAGCCTGCCTACTTTTTCAAGGGGAGCAAGGCCAGGTTGTCACTTAAAAATGCGATGCTTTGAGTTTTTTCTGTACTTATGTGAGGCCAGGCCGAAGAGATCAACAAAAGTTACCCCCGAAAACTCAAAGTACTACCAGAGAGAAAAAAATCATGAAAATAATACCTGTTACCAAGGTTAGGAATCAAAAGAACATAGCCAACGTAATACCTTACCAAAAGTTGCCGCCCAAGCTAGGAGAGCAAAACATTGCCAGATCCGTATTATGTAGAATAACGGATTTAAAAACGAAAGAGGGTGGCTTGGAGATGTGAACAAATTAGCTCCCTTTCATTTGCGCTAATTTGTTCACATCTCCAAGCCACCCTCTTTCGTTTTTAAATCCGTTATTCTACATAATACGGATCTGGCAATGTTTTGCTCTCCTAGCTTGGGCGGCAACTTTTGGTAAGGTATTACGTTGGCTATGTTCTTTTGATTCCTAACCTTGGTAACAGGTATTATTTTCATGATTTTTTTCTCTCTGGTAGTACTTTGAGTTTTCGGGGGTAACTTTTGTTGATCTCTTCGGCCTGGCCTCACATAAGTACAGAAAAAACTCAAAGCATCGCATTTTTAAGTGACAACCTGGCCTTGCTCCCCTTGAAAAAGTAGGCAGGCTCACTTAACATTTACATATTTTATTTCATCTTGTTTCTCGGGGAAATCTATTCTATTCTTAGGGTAGTTTTACTTATTATATATATATATATATATATATATATATATATATATAGATATATCTGTCTCTGATATGAGTCTTCATTCCTTGCTGCTTGTTGTCTGCGACGCCTCTCAGTAATAGTGCTCAAAGATTTTCTTTTGGAAATGTTGGCAAACATGGAATTAAACCATCACGGTTGAACAAGTAAATGAAAGAGTTCCAACCATTTGTGTAACGCACGTAATTCTTCCGCCAAAAGGCCTAATAAGGTTATCTTAACTCTCTAGAATTCACAAAAATTGTTAAGTTGTATATTTTCATTTTTTTTTCAAATCTAAACCTCGCGTGGAACATGCGTCGTTTAATATCCTTATATCATCAAATCACATATTCATAAATTATTGATATTATGGAAAGAAATGAAAAACCAGCTCAAAACATAAATAAATAATTCGTCTCGTGTAAGAGGCGTAAAAGGGATCTATACTATAGAAATAATATAGAATAGCTTGCCCATGCGAGAATTCTCTCATGAACAATTCCAAATCCCATCCGTTGTAAGGGTGAAAGATATAAGCGAATGTTGTTATATCCAAAAATCAAAAAAGTTTATTCAATCACTATTTACAACACTTCCTCCTTGAGATCACTGTTAGCGTTGGTCCAACCAATTGTGTAAAACACGTAATTCTTCCACCAAAAGGCCTAATAAGGTTATCTTAACTCTCTAGAATTCACAAAGATTGTTAAGTTGTATATTAATTTTTTTCAAATCTTGTCCTCGCGTGGAACATGTGTCGTTTAATATCCTTATATTATCAAATCACATTTTCATAAATTATTTATATTATGGAAAGAAATGAAAAACCAGTTCAAAACATAAATAAATAATTCGTCGAGTGTAAGAGGCGTAAAAGGGATCCATACTATAGAAATAATATAGATGATGAAAAAAATTGTTTCCCGAGTAATACCGGTAAAACAAACTGAGTTGCGTACTGCAGTCATTTTACACTCAATGCTATTCCTATGGGGATTTCAAATTGTTTTTAGCCTTCCCCTCTGCACACCTTGGAGAAATAGAACGGATTCGTCAGTGCCTCCGGGAAATTCTTTTGATACCTCACTTGTTAAGATTCGTCGCGTGTAAGAGGCGTAAAAGGGATCTATACTATAGAAATAATATAGAATAACTTGCCCATGCGAGAATTCTCTCATGAACAATTCCAAATCCCATCCGTTGTAAGGGTGAAAGATATAAGCGAATGTTGTTATATCCAAAAATCAAAAAAGTTTATTCAATCACTATTTACAACACTTCCTCCTATATATATATATATATGTGCTTTCACTGAGAGTATTTTTTTCCCATTAACTTCTTGAATCATAAGAGTTTCTAATACAGAACAATCAGTAATTCGAAAAATTTTTGTTTGAAAGTCATTGAATAATTTTTTACATAAATGAAAATCTCATCACAAAAACCGTAATTCCCTTTGCACCAAAAATGTCTCAGAATAAGTATTGTTTTTTAGAATAGAAAGGCATAATCACAACTAAAGAAAGTTTCGACACCCTAAGCTAGACATCATTCCATACCACTTAAAATGCCACTAATTATTCCGGCTTTTATTGCTAGTTTTTTGCATATTCAAAACTTTATTCCTCTTCGATTCTACTTTTTTCCACTAAAAATGAAAAGTCAAACTCAGTTGGAAGTCATTTAATTAGCTTATTCTTAGCATCATTCTTTTTATTCCGCAAAAATTAAAAGCAATTTTTTGTTCAATAACAATGGAAGTTTTTGTCTCTTGGGTTGAAAGAAATATACAATTTTTTTCCCTCAACCGGAATTTTCACGAGATAGAAAAGAAATATTGCATCAATAAAATTCTCTGAATTTTCGAACAGTTTTCTTTCTGATTGTTCTTTCACACTACAAGTATTAAATCATTATTGAAATAACTCCTTTTTGTATTCCCCATTGTGCAAATAAAAATATATTTTACAGGAAAAGGCTTTTGAAACTGGGTTAAAATTTCCCATTTAATATACTTGGATTTAATATTTTTCTTTCATGAGATAAAATTTACGTATCAATACTTTCTTAAAACGTTCCTTTTAGAACTATCAAAGACTAGACCAGCTTAAGGTCAAAGTGGTTTATAATACTCTAAGCCTCTTTAAAAGATGAATTATCTAAAAATCTAAGCAAAAGTGTAATACGACTAGCATTACTTTAGGCTTAGGAGACCGTAGTTTTATATTCTTTGATATTTTTATGAATGGTATAAACTTATTTCGTATAGTACAGATTAAGTTGTATTTATTTGACAACCAGAATGGGAATTAAGAAAACCATATAAACCTATTAGAACTAGTTTAAGGTCTAAGTGGTTTATAATACTTTAAGCCTCTTTAACAGATGAATTATTTAAATTATCTAAAAATCTTAAGTGTAATACATCTAGCATTATTTTAGGCTTAGGAGGCAATGATTTCATTTTCATTAATATTTTTATAAACGGTATAAAGTTTTTTTGTATATTACAGATTAATTCGTACTTATTGAAAGCCAAAGGGGAAATTATTGCTTACCAGACCTTATACGCTCTAATCACGACGTCTTTGACATTTATGGCGGAAGGGAATTAGCTGCGTTTGGCTCTCTAATGGTTAAACTGATAAAATTGAATGTCTCACTAATCATGTGAGTGAAAACAACCACTTCGAGGCACATTTAAAGGGTGTTTGGTAGTACAAAGTCTAGGAAGACTTTTATTACATCTAATAAAAATGTCGATATTGTTTCGTTGAGCATTGTATACCAGTTAGTGAAGAACCAAATGTTGAAAACAAGTTCATTGGCTGATCTTACATTCGTACTTATAAAGATTCACTTGTTGCCATTATGAATTTTACTCAGGGGTTCTCCCAGCATATCTATCGGGAAGGTTCTATATTTTTATCGTAAGAGCTTTATTTAGGGTGTTTTTTAAATTAAAAAATTTCTTTGAAATATAGACTAGTTTTAGAGTATGTTACATAGAGACTAGTTTTAGAGTATGTTACATAGAGACTAGTTTTAGAGTATGTTACATAGAGACTAGTTTTAGAGTGTGTTATATGGAGACTAGGTTTAGAGGGCCCTACCTGGAGACAAGTTTTCAAGTGACTATTCTAAGACGAATAGAATTGTATTAAAGGGAAAAGGTGCCAACGTTTCCATGAAATATTAAAAGTATCAATTATTTTATCCAACCTCTATTCGGGTCACGGTAGCCTGGCTGGAAGAGTAACGGACTAGCAACCGGAAGGATCCGAGTTCGAATCCAACCAAAGACCGCCGTGTACAAAGGTGGCTGGTGCATGTTAAATCTATCGTGGCCTCAAATGTCCTCTCGTTGGCGTGGTGTGGAAGTTTGGAGAGCGGGGTGCCAGCTCAGGTGTGACCTCGTCATTGACCGTGGTTCAAAATTACGTGGTATTGTCCTCGATCTTTCCCTTCGGGATTGATCCTGAGCCGTCACCAATAGCCTGTAGTGTTGCTCCAGTGCGACGTTAATTAAAAATGCCTATGTAACAACCCCAATTCAATAAAAAACGGAACTTTTGTAAATGGGATAAAAGCAGTAAATAAATATTAGTTGACTGCAAGGATAAAATACCAAAACAATTTTATATAGGACTTTTAAAGAAGGAATCACTGAAATAAGTAAGGATATTTTTTGCTTTTTATACTATTTGGGAGGGGTTTAAGCTCCCATATAGCCCCTTTCGTAGGTCCACCCCTGATCTTACTTTAGTTGCAGGTTCATATTCGAAGCTGTTGTGGTGAACAAGAGTTTCGCGTGAACCGGAACATCGAATTAGAATGCACACGTACGCATGTTTCTGTGCATATCACGTTGTATTAAAATTCGAGAAATTCTTGTTTGGAGGGTAGGGTGGCAGATCAGGTATTGACCTCGTCATCTGACCGTGGTTCAAAATTATGCGGTGCTGTCCTCGGATCTTTCAATAGCCCGTTGTGTTGCTCCATTGTGACGTTAATTAAAATACCTATCTCGGATCTTTTAATTGGGGACTAATTCCGGACCGTCGCCAATAGCACGGTGTGTTGCTCCAGTGCGACGTTAATTAATTAACCAATTACCATCGTGAAGTTCTTGTTCTGATTCGGATCAGGTATGGGGACGCTAGATGTTGTTCTGGCTAGTGTTCGTGCAGTGTAACTCTTAAAACTGTTAATAAATTCAAAACGGAAAACGCAAGGTTTATTAATTAACGAGGTTGGCTGGTTTTGGAGGTTTTATGGCGCAAAGGCCATATTTGGGCATGCTGCGCCAGACACAAGACATTAAACATCAAGTCATAGACATGTACACAAAATGAAAGTTTTACTGACACAGAAGAGAGAAATACACCCAGAAAGGATAATTAACGCAGGAACTTTCGTGTACTTATTGCTAAAGAGTGAATGCAAACAACGAGATCGAAAAGAACGAGTTGATTTAATTCAAATTTGAGCTTTTTATTTTGAAAGAAACATTTGTTCATAAACAACCATTTGGGTTTCATTGGATTTTACGCACCATAGATTGGGTCACGGTAGCCCAGTTGGAAGAGTAACGGATTAGTAAGCGGAGTTCGAAACTCAGACGAGCCGAAGACCGTCGTGTACAAAGGGGGCTGGTGCGAGTTAAATCTGTCACGGTCTCAAATATCCTCGCGTTGACGTGGTGTTGAAGTTGAGAAAGTGGGGTGTTCTCGCCATCTGACCGTGATTCAAAATTATGAGGCGTTGTCCTCGGAATTTTCCCTTCGGGATTGATCTCGGATAGTCACCAATAGCCCGTTGTCCAGGGTGACGTTAATTAACTACCTACCCACCACAGATTTTCATTCATATATTCTAACGGTTATCAGTTGTTCTATTGTTTATGAAACAAATATGATTGAAACAACAAATGAACATGAATTCAAATTCAAGTTTAATTTTATTTTCTTATAAAAGAAACTGTCCATTACAAACCATTTTGGTTTCATTGGAGTTTAACCACACCGGATTTTCAAACTTTCTAACAGTTATCGGAAGTGGTTCTATTGTAAGCGAAACAAATGATTGAAAAGAATAGATCAACTTGAATTGAAATTAAAGTTTTATTTCATTGAAACGTTGTTCGGGAATAAAACCATTTTGGTTCCAACCGCTTGAACACAGGGCCGTAGTAGCCCGGTCGGAAGAGTAACGGGCTAGAAATCGGAGGGTTGCGAGTTTAAATCCAACCAATGACCGTCGTGTACAAAGGGTGCCGGTGCATGTTAAATCTGTCGTGGCCTCAAATGTCCTCACGTTGGAGTGATGTGGACGTTTGGAGATTAGGGTGCGAGCTCAGGTGTGACCTCGTCATCTGACCGTGGTTCGAAATTACGAGGTGTTGTCCTCGGATCTTTCCTTTCGGGATGGATCCCGGACTGTCATCAATAGCCCGTTGTGTTGCTCCAGTGCGACGTTAATTAAAATACCTACCTACCGCTTGAACGCGTGCATGTTTTAATTACGAAAGTAACTCAGCAACAATTGCGAGTTGCATGAAAGCCCTGAAACGATATTCGAAGAAAAGGCTATTAATAATGCAGAATGGGACAGAGAAATGTTCGACATTTTGGGAACTTAGATTTGAATCTTTTATCGAGAAATCTTTTCTGCAATTCGGTCTTTGTTCCCATTTTACTCTTCATTTAAAATTCAGATCAGATCCACCGAGGAATGGGAATATTTAAAGCCACGACTAGTGTTGAAAGATACATTGTGCCCGTGTCATGCATGATCAAGTTCTTTGACTATGGACGCTTTGAATGTATCTGGCCTCTGTTCAAATTCTTGCTTCAATTTCAGAATGTATTTTATTTTGCGATCAGTGAAAGGATATACTTTTACATTTTGCACGCTCTTAATGATGGTTCTACGCGTGGTAAAATTTGTGAAAGTTTAACTAATCTATCGTACATAAATCTTCAGTTTTTTTAGCACTGTTAAATTCTGTGCCTCAGAACCAGACGAACTTAAGTCACATTATGCCAACTTTTCAGGAGAGCATAAAAACTGAAAAGAAGGATCTCGTTGCCTGGCTACGAAGCTAGTATTTGAATTAACTTGCAAAAATTGATAGTTAACTACGTGCTTTATCTATTGTTGGTTAATTTCTATGTAATTTATAGCTTATTAAAACAGGTCTGGACTTACGTTATTGTGGTTCTACATCAAAAACCTATTTTATAGGACTTCCGTAGCACAGTAAAAAGGTGTTGCAAGTAAACTACACGAGCAATCTTAGTAACAATGTCTTTAAAACTATCAAAAACATAGAGAAAGTTAAATAATAGAAATATTTAATATTGTATAAAAAAATATTTAATATTGTACAGATTGAGTGTTGTAATGTTGTAAATGACTTAAAAGCTACAGATTAAGCAGAAACATTACTCTAGAACGGTTGAGTCATCCTCAGGAAAGTTTCCTTCCTTCTCTCCATGTGGAAGGTTTTCAAAGAAGGGTCTATACTCTTCAAGGACCCACTGCATTAAATTCATGTGGTCTATGTACTTCTCATTACTTATCTTGTTTTTGTTTACTCTCAAATTTGGGATCGTTGCTGGCATAACAACCCTTTGTTCCTCTCTGATTTCTTTTAAATTCAACAGTTTTAAAGGTATCATCTGCGAAACTGGTCTTATAGTACAACTTGATGTCTCCTTTACGAAGCTGTAACCACACCGCATTGGATATCAAAAATGGTTTTTATCTCTGTTTTTCTTCCTTGAAACAAATGGAGCTTCTTTGCTCTTCAAGTAGAGAAAATCAAGAGTCTTCAATGCACATCCTTCTCACAACAAAGAGGTTCTTTTCTGAACATGAAGCAATACAATTGGCCCAATCATTTGTGATAAAAATAGTGTGGTTTTTTAGTTGCTCTCTATCACACTATGCTTGCCATCTACTTCCATGTGGGTGTGTCCAGCAAGTAGGAACTTATGGTTGACTTCTTTTAGAGTAGAAACTTTTTCCAACAGCCATAGGTACATGAAAATCATTAATATTCCTGTTTTGGCCACTGCAATTATCTGTCCACACTGTTAAGTTTTCAGTAAGCCTATCAGGATTTTTAAGCTCTTCATTCGCTCATGTGAATAAGCATGATGCTATTTCGTTACCTCCACGACCGGCTGTAACTTCATCCCAGATCATACACCAAGTTTTGTCAACGGTTGTGTTATAAATTGTAATATTTAATGTCCAGAGTTTTCTTGAGTAAAAACTTTGGGAGTTCTTCAAATCTGGCGTTGGAAAACATTTTTGGAGATCAGATACGACTCTCAAACCTTGATTAGTACGGCCTTTCAGTTTATCTTCCCTTTTTAATTCATACCTACATGAAGCTTCTTGCAGGTGGTTTTCTTTTTGTAATTTAAGTTCATTGAGTTTTTCATCATTTTTTCATTTTAAATTTCGCAGTCTAGTTTGTCCCAAACATCACAACTGTCATTTTCTGCAGAGTGGGAAGCCAAGTTGAAATCTTCATTGAAAACTTTGGAATAAAGCAACGTTTTCTCTGGTTTAATTTTTTCTTTTTCGCACTCATCTACTTACAGTGAGTACATTGTGGAAATGTTCAGGTGATTGCCCAAATATTTACGTTTGGATCTTTCCCTGCTGTAATGGCTTTTATACACTGGAAACTTTGAAATAGGGTTTTGATCTGTTCTAAGCTATCACTAGGTAATTTATTTGCTGGAATATGTTTTCCCCTAAGGTCTGGCGTTACCAAATCAGACTCACTGGCTTTTTTAAAGCAATGATGAAGGTTGAAAATCTCATGAAGGTTTCAGAAATAGAAAGCGTATTCAGGAAAAAAGTTTTACAAATGACTTCGACCTTATTATTAAAATTAAAAATAAATGTATGGCCCTCGGTTTTGTTTCTTGTGCCGTCTCTTTTCCGTTGTCGAACAACAGGCTTAGTTTTTATACATGAAAGTACAAACTGTCTTTTTGAGTGGATGGACTTACGTTTACCTGACTCAAACAAAGGTTAGGACTTACGCTTTTATAACCCTAGTATATCATAAAAGAAGAATGTTTCACAGACTTACGTTGTTATGGCTTGATGCAAAATCAGATTCTACATGCAAAACTGTAATAACCTGAAAATTGTTATTTTTGGACTTACGTTCGTCTGGTTCTGAGGTACAGAATTTAAACTATCTAACTTTTTAAATTTACTTAGACAATATATTATCGTTGTGTTGTTCCAATGCGACGCTAATTAAAAACATATACCTACCTGTTGTACTGATGCAATATATAAGACCTTTTAGGTCCTTGTAATACATCTATAATGTTTTAAGGTTATTCCGATATGTCTCCTTAGGGGAGCACATTTTCAAGTGTGTAGGGTGTTTACGAAACCAAGGTTGGTTGGGTTTTTATGGCGCAAGGGCCATATTTGATATGCAACGCCAGGCACAAGACGTACAATACACAGTAATAAAAAAACGCACAATGAAAGTTTTACTAACAGAGAAGAGAGAAATACACCAAGGGAGGAATCGAACCTGCGTCGCCTGCAACTTGCAGGTTGCTGGTGCAGTGAGCATACCCACTGAGCCATGCCGACCCCATTAACCCAAGGAACCCTAGTGATCTATTCTTTTCCCATGGGGTGTACCTTCGGGTTTGATCCTGGACCTTCACCAATAGCCTGTTGTTTTGCTACAGTGCAACGTTAATTGAAACAAATACCCGCTAATGGAGTTTACTGAATCTGGTAAACATAGGTTTCCCGTCCTCAGGATGCCCAAGCGATCTTTCTCTACTTTCTCTCCATTCATTTTTTCACAATTGGTTGGCATTGTCTACTTTGTGTTTGAAGCATCTTTCCACAATTTCAACGCAGGATGCCTAAGCGATCTTTCTCTACCTTCTCTCCATTCATTTTTTCACAATTGCGTGACATTGTCTACTTTGTGTTTGGAGCATCTTTTCACAATTTCAACGCAGGATGCCTAAGCGATCTTTCTCTACTCTCTCTGCATTCATTTTTTCACAATTGCGTGACATTGTCTACTTTGTGTTTGGAGCATCTTTTCACAATTTCAACGCAGGATGCCCAAGCGATCTTTCTCTACTCTCTCTGCATTCATTTTTTCACAATTGCGTGACATTGTCTGCTTTGTGTTTGGAGCATCTTTCCACAATTTCAACGCAGGATGCCCAAGCGATCTTTCTCTACTTTCTCTCCATTCATTTTTTCACAATTGCGTGACATTGTCTACTTTGTGTTTGGAGCATCTTTCCACAATTTCAACGCAGGATGCCTAAGCGATCTTTCACTACTCTCTCTGCATTCATTTTTTCACAATTGCTTGACATTGTCTACTTTGTGCTTGGAGCGTCTTTTCATAATTTCAACGCAGGATGCCCAGGCGATCTTTCTCTACTTTCTCTCCATTCATTTTTTCACAATTGCTTGACATTGTCTACTTTGTGTTTGGAGCATCTTATCACAATTTCAACGCAGGATGCCTAAGCGATCTTTCTCTACTCTCTCTCCATTCATTTTTCACAATTGCGTGACATTGTCTACTTTGTGTTTGGAGCGTCTTTTCACAATTTCAACGCAGGATGCCCAAGCGATCTTTCTCTACTTTCTCTCCATTCATTTTTTCACAATTGGTTGACATTGTCTACTTTGTGCTGGAGCATCTTTTCACAATTTCAACCCAGGATCCCCAAACGATCTTTCTCTACTTTCTCTCCATTCATTTTTTCACAATTGCTTGACATTGTCTACTTTGTGCTTGGAGCGTCTTTTCATAATTTCAACGCAGGATGCCTAAGCGATCTTTCTCTACTCTCTCTGCATTCATTTTTTCACAATTGGTTGACATTGTCTACTTTGTGTTTGGAGCATCTTTTCACAATTTCAACGCAGGATGCCTAAGCGATCTTTCTCTACTCTCTCTCCATTCATTTTTTCACAATTGCGTGACATTGTCTACTTTGTGTTTGGAGCGTCTTTTCACAATTTCAACGCAGGATGCCCAAGCGATCTTTCTCTACTTTCTCTCCATTCATTTTTTCACAATTGGTTAACATTGTCTACTTTGTGTTTGGAGCATCTTTTCACAATTTCAACGCAGGATGCCCAAGCGATCTTTCTCTACTCTCTCTGCATTCATTTTTTCACAATTGCGTGACATTGTCTACTTTGTGTTTGGAGCATCTTTTCACAATTTCAACGCAGGATGCCTAAGCGATCTTTCTCTACTCTCTCTGCATTCATTTTTTCACAATTGCGTGACATTGTCTACTTTGTGTTTGGAGCATCTTTCCACAATTTCAACCCAGGATCCCCAAACGATCTTTCTCTACTTTCTCTCCATTCATTTTTCACAATTGCTTGACATTGTCTACTTTGTATTTGGAGCATCTTTTCACAATTTCAACTCAGGATGCCCAAGCGATCTTTCTCTACTTTCTCTCCATTCATTTTTTCACAATTGATTGACATTGTCTACTTTGTGCTGGAGCATCTTTTCACAATTTCAACCCAGGATGCCCAAACGATCTTTCTCTCCATTCATTTTTTCACAATTGCTTGATATTGTCTACTTTGTATTTGGAGCATCTTTTCACAATTTCAACCCAGGATCCCCAAACGATCTTTCTCTACTTTCTCTCCATTCATTTTTTCACAATTGCTTGACATTGTCTACTTTGTATTTGGAACATCTTATCACAATTTCAACGCAGGATGCCCAAACGATCTTTCTCTATTTTCTCTCCATTCATTTTTTCACAATTGCTTGACATTGTCTACTTTGTGTTTGGAGCAACTTTCCAAATATGGCCTTTGGACCATAAAACCTGTTAAACAAACAACCTGTTATGCCTGCCATCCCTAATCTCTGACCTAAGCTCTCCGTAAGGCGGATTGGCTATACCTCGAAGGATTTGGTGAAACAGTTTCTGCCTGCTTGCTGCCCAATCTAATCCAATGGACTATCCCAAGGTCATGTGAGGGCTGATGTAGCCCAGTTGGGAGAGCAACGGGTTAGCAACCGGGACTTAGAAACTGGTCCAATGAAAGACCGTTGTGTACACGGCGACTGGTGCGCGTTAAATCTGTCGTGGCCTTAAATGTCCTAACGTTGGCGTGGTTTGGAGAATGGAGTTTGGAGAATGGAGTGCCAGCTCAGACGTTCTCGTCATCTGAACTTGGTTCAAAATTACGAGGCGTTGTCCTTGGATCTTTACCCTCGGGATTAAACCTGCACCGTCGCAATTGCCCATTTTGCTGCTCCGGTGCGACGCAATTTGACTACCTACCTCTTTTCGTATTTACTTGACACTGCATTTGACGCAGTTCGTCCAAATATGGCCCTTGCGCCATAAAATCCAAAACCAACCATGTCCCCGTAAGGCGGACTGCCTATAGCTGGAAAGATTTGGTGAAACAGGTAGGTAGGTAGAAATGATTTTAACGCCGCACTGGTGGGGGCAACACAACGGGCTATTGGCGCGGTCCGGGATCAATCCCAAAGGGAAAGATCCGAGAACACCACGTAATTTTGAATCACTATCAGATGAAGAGAACACCTGAGCTGGCACCCCATTCTCCAAACTTCAACTTTCCACGCCAACGTGAGGAAATTTGAAGCCCCGACGGATTTAAAATGCACCTGCTCCCTTTGTACAAGATGGTCTTTGGTTGGATCCGTTACTCTTCCAACTGGGCTACCACGGCCATTGGGGAAACAGTGTCCACTCCAATCCAATGGACTATCCCAAGGTGATCTCAGTTCCTAACGGAGCCGCTCTACAAAGGTTTCATAAGAGGTTAACTGCTATGAAAACTACAAAACTCTGATTCTAGAAGAGTTTATTAAAGCTGACGTGTTCTGCAGGAAAGCAGAGAGTAAACTTAGTAAACAATCCGTGAATAAAACCCGACGAATTCCGAGGAAAATCCCCTTTTCAGCAAAACATCCGGGAGCTTTCTTTTTTGTCCAATACTTTCCCGTTGATTGAATTCTACGCTGAAGCCACGTGACGACGGGGACTCGAATCTTTCCCTGAATCAAGTTGTCAATTTCCATTGTGGACGTTCCATCGCAGCTATTCCGCAATTTGTTGTTCCTGTCAGTGCCTTTAATGTGGTCTCGGACGTTTTTATCTCCCCGAGCGACGGAAATTCGCTGCCTTTGCCATTTTACAGAGCCGCGGAAATCTGTCGTGGCCTCTAATGTCCTCACTTTGGCTTGGAAGTTTGGAGAGTGGGGTGCCAGCTCACCAGCTCAGATGTTGCCTCGTCATCCGACCGTGGCTCAAAATCACGTGGCGTTGTCCTCGAACTTTCCCTTTGGGATTGATCCAGGGCCGTCACCAATAGCCCGTGTATTGCTCCAGTGTGACGTTAATTTAAATACCTACCCACCATCCCTTATTTTCACAATTTCTTGACATCGTCTGGCTTGTGTTTGGCGCAGCTTGGCCCAAATACGGCCCTTGCCAGCTCAGGTCATCCGACCGTGGTTCAAAATGGCGAGGTGTTGTCTTCCGATCCTTCGGAATACGCCCGGCCGCCTGTGATAAAAATAAATCCCGACAGAATTGGGACTTATTTTTTGGTTTGCCCACTGTGCTAGCAACTTGCGAATTTGGGCGGTGGATCTTCCTGGTTATATTTATATCCTGTGTCAGTAAAACTTTGTGTATTCCATTTGATGTTTGGCCAATTATTACTCTTGCGCCATAAGACTCACAACCATCGCAATTGAAGTCATTATATCGTCGAAAATACGTGCCGTAATCGGGTTACTATATTTGAACTTGGAGTCCATTTCGGAATACATCATGTGCGCGCATCGGTTGGATTCCCCTCTATTCTGTCACAGTAAAGCGTTCCTTGTGTGAGTGTGTCCATTTACTTTGTCTTGCGCATGGTGCAACTTGGCCAAATATACCTCTTGCGACATAAAAGCAAAGCAACCACCAAACCCTTTCACCTTCTGAAGGGTACACACGCATAAATCCGTTCGGCAACCTGCAGTCTTACCTGCATGACTTCTAATCACCTCTCACCTTCCTGGTATCACAGTGACTCGCTGGGCTTTCCAACTGCTCTAGCAACCTACGAGTTATAGGCGGGGCAAGTATTGTGATATTTTCTTTTCTCATGGGGCTTACTGTCTTTAATAAACACGGTTGTCATGTTTCTGGGATACCCAAGCGATCTCTTTCTGCTTACATCCCATTGTTATATTCCCCAATCCCTCTTTTCTCTTCCACGACCTTGTTTCTTGAAGTTGTGTTTGGCGCAGCTTGGCCAAATATAGACCTTGCGCCATGAAGCTTTAACTCTTTGGGGTTAGGTGGGTTGAAAACTGTCTCACCTTTTGCTTAGCTTTTTATGCATGCTGGGATATTTTTTTAACCCTCCTCAAAAAGTTGAAATTACTCATATCATACAGTTTAATATTTTATTTAATTTTTTCATTGAGATGGCAATGCTGTGAACTAACGCTAAATGCGTAAATAACCGAAAACAAAATTTGACGTACGTCAAACGCAATTAGTAAGTTGTTGACACTGTTGTGATTAAGGTTTGTGAACTGTGTGGTGCAGAGAATCTTTGTCTTTCATAACGGTAAATGTTTTTTTAGTAAAAATTTATTATGAGTGAATGAATCGTTTTATAAAAACAAAAAAAAATGTTATTTGGCGTTTGATACTACTTTTGAACCTGAATAAGCGAATAAATAATTCTAACTTGTGTTTTTCTTTAAAATCGTGTGCCTCAAGGAGTTAAAACAATCAACCACTAGAAAACTATGTCTAAGTCCATCACTTGATGTTGTTAGTCTTGTTCTTGGAGAAGCTTGGCCAAATGTGACCCTTGCGCCATTAAACCCAAAACCTACCAACCAATTGTCTGGTGTTTAGCTCATCATGGCAAAATATGGCCCTTGCGCCATAAAAATCCAACCCAAGCCACCAACCAATCTGACTTTCCTGGCCAATAAGCCAATAAAATGCTTCCTGGGATTCTGTCGCCTGAGAGATGTGGCTAGTCAGTCATTTAATAAGATTTAGAGCAAAAGCAATACCACACTGCTTGGAAATTTCGTGAAGCTCAGATAGTTGAGATCTGAGATTTTTCCCTCGTAAATCTCATTTTTATGTGTTTATCGATTTTTACATAAGCCAAAAGGTAAGAGAAACTACACAACTTTTACGATCGTAAGATAGGTAACCTGAAAGAGCTGAGCTAAGGGATATTATTAAGAAAGTACCACTTATATGCTTTTATAACTAGAAAAGAATTGTTCGTCCTGTATATGGAACCATGTATAAACTATACGCGTATATTTGTCAACATTTCAAATATGCAATATTTTTATTAAATATTCATATTCATAGGCAGTATTGAATTTGTTTTCTCTCCATTTCTTTTCAGCCCTAAGGGGCACGACTTCTTTAGGTGTGTACAGGCATCATAACTCCGAGGTACACGAATGATCCTTCCTCCCTTTCATTTTTAACCTTTCTTACCCTTCTTTGTTTTCTTTTTCTTCCTCCCTCATTGTATTGTCTGTCTTGTGTTTGGCCTAAATATGGCCTTACGCCATAAAACCCGAAAACAACCATTTCTCTTCAACAAAGATATTTTATCAATCGTTTAATCAATTTGTAGATCTCAAACTGAATCAGCATTTTATTATTATTAATAAAAAGTTAATTAATAAAAATTATTTAATAAAAAAATAACCGAATTTAATCCGAATAATTACCATATGAATGTAAAATAGCTTTAAGACACATGAAAAGTACTTGATTAAATTATGAAACGTAAAATGCGTGGTACTGTCTAAATAGTCTCTTAGGTTTAAAAATAGTCAAAATGGTAAATTTAATTTTTAATTACATTTTGAATAAATGTTTACTCAAAGAAATAATTTTTGTCTTTGATATTAATTTGATGATTGGAAGTTCTGCGTTCCTATTTTATTTATTCTAAATTAATACTCGTCATAAGTAGTTGGATGCCTTTAGGGAAAGTTTTCCGCTTTTGATGTGTTTTAGTTTCTTACAGCAAATAAAAAAATTTTCTGTCAAAAACGCAAGCAAATAATTTTAAGCGATAATATTTATTTTATCTATTTAATGTTTTCCGTCACATATCGATGATTTTGATAATCGCAATTGGTTTTAGTTTTGATAGGATTCTTATGAATTGAGTTATTGATTACGAAATCTTTCATAGCTCTTACCTCATTAGTCAGCAAGAAATCTGTCTTGTTTGTTGGGTGTGTAAATGACAAGGGAATGGACAGAGATGATCTATTAACTGGAAAACCACCCTTTTCGCGTCCGAATGGGATTATTGGATTTCGTCGTTAATTGAATCGTAATTCGAATCTTTAGTTCTGGATATCATCCAGTGGAAAACTGGATGTTCAACTGAGTGTCATCTCAAACTTAAAACCGTTTCATTTACTATATTGGGGTTACATATTATTATTTTTTGATGATGACGAGATCAAGATCTGGTCGGTTTTTTTCTAATGGTAGATAGGTATTTTAATTAACATCACACCTGTAGCCTTTTGCGAAATAAAGCTAGCCTTCGATTTGCTATTTTTTTAAATATTTATCTTTGATGAATGAGTATTTTCTAGGAATATCCGGTTTGTGCATCTGGTTTGCGTTATGAGTAAATCTTTTTGGATAGCCGTATCTGATCAGAAGGCTGGGAAAACCTTGTTGGAGGACCGTATCTAGCCTGCGAATCTAATAAAAGTTTTTGGAAAGCCGTATCTTCCTGCGGGCTGGGTAAACTTGTGCGGCGTATCTGGTCTGTGGGTAGGGTGAACCTGTCCTGGGAGCCATATCTGGTATGCAGGCCTGATAAAAATATTTTAAGGGCAGTATCTGATCTCCGGGCCTGAGATCGTTAATTAAAAAAATACTAAAATGCCTTCTTTGATTTCTGTAACGCATGTTTTATTTGCTATATGTAATATTGAATCCATGAAAATGGCACACCTTTCAATATTTTCTCCTTCACGCTGGCCTCAACTAATATTTCACAGAGTTGCCCCACGCTTAAATGTACAAACTCTTTCGCTCGAATGCATCCTCCTAAATTTCTCAGAACCAACATGTAATATTTGTGTTTCTCGCAATCCATGCCGATAATACAACAGCAACACAACAGGCTATTGGCGACAGTCCGGGATTAAACTCGAAGGGAATGATCGCTAATCCTTTACACTTACAAACCGGTCTACCGTGGCCCTTTTTTTCTAATGACGAGATACCTCATAGAAACAACCATCAAGTGGGTTAATAACTGGATAGATTGGAGTAGTATAATAAAAGTACAGTTTCTATTACTTTGGAATACACATTTATTAGCAATCAACAAAAAACTACTTTAAATAAAAGCACCTTGTCATTTTGAAACACAGTCAGACGACGAGGTCAACACCTGACCTGGCACCCCACTCCAAACCTCCTCGGTAGCCCATTTGGCAGAGTGGCGAATTAGCAACCGGGGGGCTGCGAGTTCGAAACTCGATCCAGCCGACCTTCGTGCATGTGGGGGCTGACGGACATTTAAATCTGTCGTGGCCTCAAATGTCCTCACGTTGGCGTGGTTCGAAAGTTTGGAGAGTGGGGTGCCAACTCAGGTGTTGACCTCGTCATCTGACCGTGGTTCGAAAATACGCGGTGTTGTCCTTCGGGATTGACCCCGGACCGTCGCCAATAGCCCGTCGCGTAGCTCCAGTGCGAAGTTAATTCAACTACCCCAAACTTCCATATCTAACAAACGCGAGGATACTTGAGGCCACGCCAGATTTAACATGCATCAACCCCCACGCACACGCCTGTCTTTGGTTAGATCGAGCTTCGAACTGCCAAACTCTGATTGCCGATACTCGACTCTACCAACTGGATTGCCGAGGCCCGTTTAAAATCCAAAATTTTATATTTATTTTCTTTCAATATACTAGGCCGCGGTAGCCCAGTTGGAAGAGCAACGGATTAGCAACCGGAGGGTTGCGAGTTCGAATCCAACCAAAGACCATCGTGTACAAAGGGGGCTGGTGCACATTAAATCTGTAGTGGCCTCAAATGTCCTCACGTTGGGGTGGTGTGGAAATTTGGAGAGTGGGATGCCAGCTCAAGTGTAATCTCGTCATCTGACTGGTTCAAAATTATTTGGTGTTGTCCTCGGATCTTTCCCTTCAGGATGGATTCCGGATAGTCGTCAATAGTGCTGTGGCGCTCCCCCCAGTGCGACGTTAATTCAATTACTTTATGTTTTTAATTAACGAAATTATAAATATGCAGTCACAAAAGTAGAATTATTCCATCTGCAGAAAAACCGTTTCGCAGTTTTAACCAAAGACCGTCGTGTACAAAGAGGGATGGTGCACGTTAAATCAGTCATGGCCTGAAATGTCCTCACGTTGGCGTATTGTGGAAGTTTGGAGAGTGGGGAGCAATCTTTTCCCTTCTTTCCCTTCGCTTTTGATATAGCCCGTTGTGTTGCTCCAGTGTGACGTTAATTAAAATACCCACCAATCCTTCGGTTCTGATCCCAGACAGTCGGTAATATCCCGTTGTGTTGATCCAGTTCGCCATTAGTTAAAATTCCTACCTACAATTCAATAGACTAAAATATCGCCTCTTCATGGATAAAGTTTCATCGAGTTGCTCAGGGAAAAAAACGATGGATTTATGGATCTACGAGTACAAAAGACCGGTGCTCAACGTTTGTGTATTCTCACTAAGGTGGCGAGAAAAATGGCACCTGGAAACAAGGCGATAGCGCGTGCCCTAAAAGACACAAAACATCGAAGTATCAACATTAATCAGAGAGCTGTGGCTCCCTCCCAATGGGATTACCCTAAAATAACTTCCGTAGACTCTTTGAGCAAGAAGACAAGACAGATTAAACCCCCTTTCTTCCGGAACTCCTGTGGGAAAAGACGAGCTAGTAGCACAAAGCCGAAAAGAATGGACTGCATCGGGCGCCATTTTATGCTGCCCTTAAGCTAAGATCGTAAAAACAAAATAGAGTTGAATCTGAAGGCTTCGCTTGCTTTCGTCTAAAGCTGGGATCACTGTAATTCTAAATTAGTGATTTACCGTATCGAACTTTATCTTGCATCTCCTGTCTCATGGTATTTTACATTTTTTTTCACAATGAAGTAGTTTATTGAACTAAACAAATAACAGGGGCGTACCTATATATATACGGAGGTGGTTATGGGGGCTTAATCCCCTCCCATACTGTATAAAAAGCAAAAAAATATTCTTTTATAATTCATTGGATTTTTGGGGTTTTATGGGCAAGGTCCAAAACGTTCGCCAAACACATGACAGATTATAATTCATTGATTCCTTCTTTAAAAATCGTATATGAAATGCTGATTTTTTTTCCAGTTCATTAATATTTATTCATTAATTTCAGCCCATTTACAAGAGAGCATCTCGCTTAAAATCAGTTGGGAATCCAGTAAATTCTCTTAAATTATTTCGATTTTTGCGACATTCTTCAAACACTAGTAAATGGAAAAAATGTTTATTGTTTTTGTTGAGGCTCTTTTAAGATTAGTAGGAGAGGAACGTCTCTTAGTTTTGGTGCATTTCTTTCCTTTTTAAAAAGACAAGCGTTGGCGTAATGGAAACCAAAATGAAACAGAAAGTGAACTCTAAAATGTACTCACGAACGCTGAGACGACACAGTAATCCAAAGTTCACATGAAAAAAAAATGACCAGTAGGTACGTAGTTATTTTAATTAACGACGCATTGGAGCAACACAACGGGATATTGGTGACGGTCAGGGATCAAACCCAAAGGAAAAGATCAAAGGACAACACCACGTAATTTTGAACCGCGGTCAAATGACGAGGTCACTCCTGAGCTGGCACCCCACTCTCCAAACTTCCACACCACGCCGACGTGAGGACATTTGAGGCCCCGAGTACACGACGGTCTTTGGTTGGATTCGAACTGGCAACACTCTGGTCGTTAATCCTTTACACTTAAGAAAATAATATCGGGATTTATAACTACAATTCAGAAAGTCGCTGCGCACAATCTTCTATAAATTCTATGGTAAACACTATATAAATAATCCATGCAAAATTGAAAATCTTCAGTAATAGTCTACAAATGGAAATTTCTGATGTTTTTCTTTTTGAAATATTTCTGCTTGATTTTTTGGAACAGTTTATTTCTTTTCAAAATGTCCATGTACGAAAAATAATCCATGCTAAAAAAATTGTAAATCTTCGATAATCATAGTCTACAAACAGAAACGTCAATGTTTTTTCTTTTCATATAAATAATCCATGCAAAATTGAAAATATTCAGTAACAGTCTACAAATGGAAATGTCTGATGTTTTTCTTTTTGAAATGTTTCTGCTTGATTTATCTTCTGCTTACCAACCGGGCCAACCCCCCCCCCCAAAAAAAAATGACCAGTAAAACAGTCAAAAAACCATTGAAACCACTGAGTATCTTTTGAAACCATATAGCTCGGAAAACGTCGTAGGAAGAAAAATTTACGGGCCTGGCCAAGCCCCCAATTGTGAGAGTCTAGGGAGTCTATACATCATAACTGAGAGAGAGACACAGCACCATAACATCTGAGGGACTAAATACATTTATTTACAGTTAGCAATTACATCTGAACAAAGCATCTAATCATCAGGGAGTACGGTCTTACAACTGGTTAGTTAGTGGCTACGCTCAACAGAGGGCACTGGTGTGTGCCGCTTTGATTGGTCGAGAGGATATCCCACAATAGTATAATTTAAAATTTTAAAATTGTTCATTAAAATGTTGGCATCTTTTCCCTTCAATACAGCTTCTATTCGTCTTGGAGTAGTCGCTTTAAAATTATTAGTCTCTAGGTAACACACTCCAAAACTAGTCTACGTACAATTACAAGGTAATACAATTACAAGGTAATACAATTACAATTACACTCCAAAACTAGTCTTTAGGTATATAATCTAAATAATATACTCTAAATCTAGTCTCTTGGGAACACTCCAAAACTAATCTCTTGGTAACACACTCCAAAACTAGTCTATGTACAATTACTTGATAATACACCCCAAAACTAGTCTCTTGGTAACACATCCAAAACTAGTCTATGTACAATATTACAAGGTAATACACTCCAAAACTAGTCTTTAGGTATATAATCTAAATAAAATCTAGTCTCTTGGGAACACTCCAAAACTAATCTCTTGGTAACACACTCCAAAACTAGTCTATGTACAATTACTTGATAATACACCCCAAAACTAGTCTCTTGGTAACACATCCAAAACTAGTCTATGTACAATATTACAAGGTAATACACTCCAAAACTAGTCTTTAGGTATATAATCTAAATAAAATCTAGTCTCTTGGGAACACTCCAAAACTAATCTCTTGGTAACACACTCCAAAACTAGTCTATGTACAATTACTTGATAATACACCCCAAAACTAGTCTCTTGGTAACACATCCAAAACTAGTCTATGTACAATATTACAAGGTAATACACTCCAAAACTAGTCTTTAGGTATATAATCTAAATAAAATCTAGTCTCTTGGGAACACTCCAAAACTAGTCTCTTGGTAGCACACTCCAAAACTAGTCTATGTACAATTACTTGATAATACACTCCAAAACTAGTATCTTGGTAACATACTTCTAAACCCCCTTAATCTATGTACAATTACTAAGTAATACACTCCAAAACTAGTCTTTAGGTAATATACTCTAAATTTATTTGTGAACCGTTGTGAACCGTTGAAAAGAAATAAATCTTATACAATTTAAGCTGTTTCACCGCCGGTTGAAAATCTCTGCTCGAGTTCGAAAATCGGGTGCCATTAGGAAGCTACAATTTTGTGCATTGCCCCTTTATGGTTGAGTAACAAAATCCTCAAGTTTTTTAAAAATCGGAGGATGTCGAGTTGTGAGCTGTGTCGATTTTATATGGAAGGACCTATAGAGAGATTCTGTCTTAATTATTCTGGTAACGGTCACAATTGAACATTTTTGACTTTCAGGTATATTTATAAATCTAAATAACAAATAAAAATGTATAATAAAATAATTAACGAAAAATATTGCATAGAAGATATATCATGGACATATATTGTCTATGTGTTGGCGTTTGATTAGTTTATTTAGTGTAAATGCTAATGGTTGTAAAATTACAATAAAGAATGCATGAAACAGGAATTCCTCTTCGTTTTTTGAAAAGTAAAGACTACCTTCATTAACTATACTGGTATCTTATCTTCGTGGCAAAAACTGCCAGCTAACTAATGCAACCAGCTACTAATAGCCAGCCTCTGATGAAAAAATGCTATTAAAAACTGTCACCTGTTCTGGGCAACTGACAATGTGTTTCCTACTTGGAGTAATAGGGCGATTTTGTCACGACGAGGTATCTCATCATTAGCAAAATGGATCAGATCTTGATGGACGAGATATCTCGTCTAAATCACTTGGAGGGTTAAATTCAATCTCTCCTCATTTTAACTGCTGAAAACTTATTCCTGCTTCTTCCCTTGATTCTTACTTTTTATTTGTGTCAAGTTTTATATTTCAAGAACAAAGATTTTAATGATACGTATTATATAAATATAGAAAATATTCCCGAGATTTTGAAGGAAACATTTTAGGAATTGTCTTTTAAAACAGCCTCCCCCATGTACGCCCTTTTCCTTTCTTTTCACAATTACTTGACGTATTCTGTCTTACGTTTGGTGAAGCTTGGCCAAGTATTGTTCTTGCACCTAAAGACCCTCAAACGACCAACCTTTTATGTACATAATAACATGGTTCACTATTCAATAAAAATGACAAAAAGTATAAATGGGATCATGATTTCCATTACATAATCTTGATAAACCAAGGTCATAAAATTAAAATTGTAAATGGGATCACAATAAAGGAAATAAAAACACAAATGGTTTGAAAGATCAAATTACAATTCTTTTATTGAACTTTTTGATAAAAAGAAAGAAAATAATATCGGGATTTATAACTACAATTCAGAAAGTCGCTACGCACAATCTTCTATAAATTCTATGGTAAACGCTATATAAATAATCCATGCAAAATTGAAAATCTTCAGTAATAGTCTACAAATGGAAATGTCTGATGTTTTTCTTTTTGAAATGTTTCTGCTTGATTTTTTGAACAGTTTATTTCTTTTCGAAATGTCCATGCAAAAAATAATCCATGCAAAAAATTGTAACTTCAATAATTGTAGTCTACAAAAGGAAACGTTTAATTTTTTTTTGAAAAGTTTCTGCTCGATTTTCTGGAAGAGTTTATTTCTTTTCAAAATGTCCATGGCAAAAAATAATCCATGCTAAAAATCGTGCATCTTCAGTAATTGTAGTCTACAAACGGAAGCATCTAATGTTTTTCTTTTTGAAAAGTTTCTGTTTGATTTTTTGGAATAGTTTATTTCTTTTCAAAATGTTGCCTTTTCCATTTCCTGATGGTGAAGTTAAATTCTCAGCACAGGACAAGGTCAAAACACACACACACACACACAAAACACAGCACACACACATCGAGCCACTGGTGCACCATGGCAAACAACTTCAGAGATCGAAAAATGCATATCTTTATCTTCGTTTCCTTCGTCAATAAATCTTAGACCAGGTTTGTATTGAATCCTTCATGTAGCTCCAATTGAAACGATGCAAAATGTAAAAGTAGCTGTTGTTCATGAAGTAAGCCGGACCAGGCATAGATTCTTCTCCCTTAGCAATCCACACATGATCAAGTTTTATGCCCCGAGACCTTATTTCCTGGCTACATTCAAGCACAGATGTGCGCTTTCTTGGTTGAATATTTTTCGTTATCTTTTTATTTGGTTTCGTAAAAGCATTTGGCGAATCTCCATATGAAGAACTATCAACGTTTTTAGGTTCTTTGCAAATGTCTCCAATCTCATCATACTCATTCAATGAATCTCCACAGGCCAAACTATCAATTTCATCATGTTCTTTGGGAGTTTCTACAATCTCGATATTTTCATCGGGTTTCAATAAGGTATTCAATGAATCTCCACAGGCCAAATTATGAATTTCATTATACCTTTTGGAGGTGTCTACAATCTCAGCACTTCCATCTGGTTTCAATACGGTATCCAATAAATCGCCACAAGCCAAATTTTCTGATTCTGTCTGTTTTGTAGACGCATTGACAATCTTGTCATTTTCCACAAGCTCCACTAAAATACTCGGAAGGTAGCCACAAACAAAACTGTCCACTGTTTCTTGTTCTTTCCCCATGTCTGTGATCAGAGCTTTCTGCTCTTGCTCCTTTAAAGTATTCAGTGAATCCACACAGGTGAAAGTGTTATATTTTCTTTCCTTTGTAATTACATTCTCATGGGTTGCTTCTGTTAATGAAGATTGATTCACAGTTTGCGCTCACAACTTGGATTGTCATGTCGCTCGTCACAAAATGACTTGATTTCATTGAATCATTTGCCTTGTTTCCACTATCAACTTTTCCGTCATTTGTTATCATTGGAGCTTTGATCATGAAGTTTTGGTTTACAACTTGAAGCGATCTGTTTCCATCATTTGCTTCTACTCCTTTGACCATTTTCGTATCCAATTTTACCACTTTTCTTTTTGTCACCTTTTCTTTAACATTTTCTCTTTTAATTAAGCCTATATCCAACGTTTCTCCCTCATTATTGTTCAAAGCCACAACCATCACGAAATATACCGTCAATGGTACAATGTAAGATGCTTCGCCCATAATAATCAGTCCAAACATTTCCCAAATCCATGGGAATCAAAATAGCCACGCCACAAACGTTGCTTTGTTCATATTTAAATCACTTTAGGAAGTCGTCAAACGGATTATAATATTTGCCAACTCACTGAAGTAAATCGATTGCTTGTGTGATCTCTCTCATTCTCAAAACAATCGTTGAAAAAGAAACTATTGTTGTAAGCTTGTATACTGTTATATCTTATTATTATGTTTAGTTTAATTACCATCAATGCAAGGTATTAAATGTAAAGATATTTTAGAAACAACTAGCAGAATTGGGTTGAATTGGTTAAATTTGGATTGAAAAGTGATCAGAACTAATCACTTCTCTTTCATACAAAAATGCAAACATCATTTAAGTGCCCGGAAAATATAATTTTTAACATCGTTTTAACTTTTACATAGCTTCTACAATTTACTTCCGACGCAAATATATGAGGGGGTTAAAGTCAGAGTGGTGCAAGTCGATTAATCCTCATTTTGAGAAACGAAAGGTTTTACTAGAATTGTAATAAATTCCCAAGTCACAAATTTATGCGGGGAACCAATTGAATATTAATATGGGGTTAGATTAAAAGTAATTGTGAAAAGAAATTGCCTAAATTTTATGTTTGCTTTAGTTTTCAACTGAAAATGACTTACACCATAGTGCAAGTCAATAATTATAATTTTTGAGTTTGATAGAAAAGTGAAAAACTGCCAATGAAAACATGTACTTTATTTTGAACACATTGATATGGAAAATACAATTTAATATGGGAAATTCACAAAAACAATTTTTTTCATGGATTTTCTTCAATGAACTCTATAGGTCCCGTATACAATCTCTTCAGTGACTTGTGTTTTCATGTTTTGAAAAATGCATGGTGCATCTGTGGGATACAAGGAAGGAGATCAAGCATGTCTTTTTTAACATGGGTAACAGATCGAGGTTGCTGGTAGAGGTTTTCTTGAGGCACATGTCCAAGAGAAAGTGGTCTTCCTATTTTAGAAGGTTTGAAATTCAGGGATGAAAACGGAAATTGTTCCTGAAGTATTTATTTATAATACAGGGTGTATGGATTTCACCAGTTTTACGAACATGTCCGTATTATGCTGCAATCTAGTGGCGAACTATTAAAGTTGTGACTTAGTTCCCTTTTTCTTTCAGCAGTTTATCACTTCTAGATTCCATTTTTGGATTTAAGTCAGAATCGTTGAAAAGGCGACTTACACCATTCTGACATTAACCCCCTCATATATACATGATGTATCCATCCATATAATCCATATCATATTCGCACTTCTGTTGTAAGACACAATACAAAAGTTTTATCTAAGGTGACTACTCCAGAAGTCAATTTAGAAATATCTTTGAACTACAACGTATGGCTACTCGTTTTAAATTAACTTAACCTATCTTATTTTAAAGTAATTTTATTTTCACTTTACCGGTCATTTTAAAATAAGAAGTTACACACATTACTTAAAAAGGTTTCGTTTTGTAAAATTTATTTATATTTATGAAACATAATTCTACAAACCATTACGTATTTAACCTAAGACTTAAGGAAAGTTGGTAAAAATATATTTACACCGCCAAGAAATTACCCATATCTAGTGATATTTTACAGAAAAAGTTAATTCATTAAAATTTTACTCCTAAATAATACATTTATCTGCAATATGTAAAATACTGGAACATATAAATACAAACAGAAACGAAATACCGATCATTGAAAAAATGCAGAATTCTGAAAAACAAAAGATATGACCAAGCTGGTCGAATTGCGACTTCCTCAGTATATTCTGAAATAGAGCAATTTGAAAATATAGACACTTGAAAAATATTGATAAAGACTATAATGATTCATGAAATTTAGAAATGCTTAAATATGACCGCAACATTTCGGTCTTAACTCAAATACACAAACACGGGATTCTAAACCAAATTTTGGGGTCGTGGTAGCCCTGTTGGAAGAGTAACGGACTAGCAACCGCAGGGTTGCGAGTTGGATCCAACCAAAGACCATGGTGTAGAAAGGGGGCTGGTGCACGTTAAATCTGTCGTGGCCTCAAATGTCCCCACGTTGGCGTAGTATGGAAGTTTGGAGAGTGGATTGCCAGTTCAAGTGTGACATCGTCATCTGACCGTGGTTCAAAGTTACGTGATGTCCTCAGATGTATCTCTTCTTGCATGATCCCGGACCGTCGAAAATAGCCCGTTATGTTGCTCCAGTGTGACGTTAATTAAATACCTACCTGCTTTATATGATGTGTATATCTATATCTATCTATCTATCTATCTATCTATCTATCTATCTATCTATCTATCTATCTATCTATCTATCTATCTATCTATCTATCTATATATATATATATATATATATATATATATATATATATATATATATATATATATATATATATATATATACACTGCTGGCCACCGTAAATGCAACACCCTGAAGGAAGCATGCAAATATGAAATTTACAACATGCATTAGCGGAGGTGAGATATGCAAATGATTAGAATTTCAGCGCAGACGCACATCACGCGCGCCTGTGGCGCCACTTCAAAGCGCTATTTAAGGCTTGGAGAATTCGACGATTTCAAGTACGGCAATTGTGTTTTTCTTGTGGTTTTTTCAAAAAAACGATCAATTATGCCTCGTAGAAAACAGCGATCATCTTTTGATCAAGTATCCGAGTTCGACAGAGGAAGGATAGTGGCCTACCGAGATTGTGGATTATCTTTCAGGGAAATCGGTAGTCGTGTTGGACGAAACCAAACAACTGTAATGCGGATATGTGATCGTTGGATGCAGGAGGGTACGACGGACCGACGTGGTCGATCGCATCCACCTCAGTGCACTACTTCACGTGATGACAGGCATATTGTGCGTATGGCAGTGACGGATCGCTCAGCCACATCACGAACCATAGCACAGCATATTCAGTCTGTACCGCATCATCCAGTGTCTGCGCGTACCATTCGACGCCGTTTACAGCAGAGTGGTCGGTCCGCAAGACGTCCATTGCTTCGTCTACCCTTGACGCAGAACCACAGACGTTTCCGCCGCCAATGGTGCGATGAAAGAAGGATGTGGACGGTAGAATGGAATGAAATTGTCTTTACTGACGAGTCACGCTTCTGTCTGCAACACCACGATGGTCGGATTCGAGTCTGGAGACACCGTGGAGAGAGGATGCTGAACAGCTGCGTTATGCACCGCCACACTGATCCTGCACCGGGTATTATGGTATGGGACGGTATTGGATATCACTCTAGCACTCCTCTAGTACGCATTGCCGGTACTTTAAACAGCCAGCGCTACATCTCCGAGGTGTTGGAGCCAGTTGTCCTTCCTTACCTTCAGGGCTTGCCCACAGCCATATTTCAACAGGATAATGCGCGACCACACGTGGCACGCATTGTCCAAGGGTTCTTCGCCAATCGCCAGATTGAATTGCTTCCCTGGCCAGCTCGCTCTCCGGATCTTTCGCCGATAGAAAACATGTGGTCCATGGTTGCTCAACGATTGACCCAGAATACATCCCCAGCTGCCACACCAGATCAACGTGTGGAAGCTGCTTGGTCTGCTGTACCCCAAGAACACATCCAAAGTCTCTTTGAATCAATGCCGAGGCGTGTGGCAGCGGTGATCTCCAACAATGGCGGCTACTCTGGCTACTGATTTTGGCAGGAACCACACTTCACAGAAGTCTATAAATTTAATCATTTGATACTTGGTCAACATGTTATCTACAAAATAAATTTTGTTGTGATATCTCTTGTCTTTCTTGGTGCTGCAACTTGGGTGGCCAGCAGTGTATATATATATATAATAAAAAACAATCAAACTTACAAAATATACAAAACATTAAAACGTAAAATAATAGAATTTTTTAAAATTCTTTTCTCGAAATCTTCTTAATTTTCTTAATTTTAAAATTTTTTGAATTTTCTTTGTTTTAGTTTGTAATTTTGAATTATATATATATATATATATATATATATATATATATATATATATATATATATATATATATATATATATATATATATATATATATATATATATATATATATACACTGCTGGCCACCCAAATACATTGCTGGCCACCAAGAAAGACAAGAGATATCACAACAAAATTTATTTTGTAGATAACATGTTGACCAAGTATCAAATGATTAAATTTATAGACTTCTGTGAAGTGTGGTTCCTGCCAAAATCAGTAGCCAGAGTAGCCGCCATTGTTGGAGATCACCGCTGGCACACGCCTCGGCATTGATTCAAAGAGACTTTGGATGTGTTCTTGGGGTACAGCAGACCAAGCAGCTTCCACGCGTTGCCAAAGTTGATCTGGTGTGGCAGCTGGGGATGTATTCTGGGTCAATCGTTGAGCAACCATGGACCACATGTTTTCTATCGGCGAAAGATCCTGAGAGCGAGCTGGCCAGGGGAGCAATTCAATCTGGCGATTGACGAAGAACCCTTGGACAATGCGTGCCACGTGTGGTCTCGCATTATCCTATTGAAATATGGCTGTGGGCAAGCCCTGAAGGTAAGGAAGGACAACTGGCTCCAACACCTCGGAGATGTAGCGCTGGCTGTTTAAAGTACCGGCAATGCGTACTAGAGGAGTGCGAGAGTGATATCCAATACCGCCCCATACCATAATATCCGGTGCAGGACCAGTGTGGCGGTGCATAACGCAGCTGTTCAGCATCCTCTCTCCACGGTGTCTCCAGACTCGAATCCGAACATCGTGGTGTTGCAGACAGAAGCGTGACTCGTCAGTAAAGACAATTTCATTCCATTCTGCCGTCCACATCCTTCTTTCATCGCACCATTGGCGGCGGAAACGTCTGTGGTTCTGCGTCAAGGGTAGACGAAGCAATGGACGTCTTGCGGACAGACCACTCTGCTGTAAACGGCGTCGAATGGTACGCGCAGACACTGGATGATGCGGTACAGACTGAATGTGCTGTGCTATGGTTCGTGATGTGGCTGAGCGATCCGTAACTGCCATACGCACAATATGCCTGTCATCACGTGAAGTTGTGCACTGAGGTGGATGCGATCGACCACGTCGGTCCGTCGTACCCTCCTGCATCCAACGATCACATATCCGCATTACAGTTGTTTGGTTTCATCCAACACGACTACCGATTTCCCTGAAAATAATCCACAATCTCGGTAGGCCACTATCCTTCCTCTGTCGAACTCGGATACTTGATGAAAAGATGATCGCTGTTTTCTACGAGGCATAATTGATCGTTTTTTTTGAAAAAACCACAAGAAAAACACAATTGCCGTACTTGAAATCGTCGAAATTTCCAAGCCTTAAATAGCGCTTTGAAGTGGCGCCACAGGCGCGCGTGATGTGCGTCTGCGCTGAAATTCTAATCATTTGCATATCTCACCTCCGCTAATGCATGTTGTAAATTTCATATTATTTGCATGCTTCCTTCAGGGTGTTGCATTTACGGTGGCCAGCAGTGTATATATATAGATAGATAGATATAGATATACGCATCATATAAAGCAGGTAGGTATTTAATTAACGTCACACTGGAGCAACACAACGGACAGACATATATATATATATATATATATATATATATATATAAATATAAATAAATAAATATCTATATATATATGTATATATACATATATATATATATAATTCAAAATTACAAACTAGAACAAAGAGAAATCCAAAAATTTTAAAATTAAGAAAATTTCGAAAGAAAATATATATATATATATTTTCTTTCGAGAAATATGTATATATATATATATATATACATATTTCTTTCAAAAATTCTCAGAAAATATATATATATATATATTCTGAGAATTTTTGAATGGATTTGTTTGCTCAACCTTCTTATATCTCCTCGAAAAGAATTTTTACTTCCATTTATCCATTCGCTACAATGTATTCAAGTTTTTGCATTGTAATCCTTTTTTAATTCTTATTCCTACGCTCTAAAGTAATTAAAAGCAACTAAACCATTATTTTTAATTCGTGTCCAAGAAAAAAGAGTACAACAAATGCTAATGTATGCAAACGAATGATACTTTATCTTCAAATATATTTTTTGCTCAATAGGGAACTCAAAAATTAAATACTAAAGAATAAATTGAGGGATTTTGATGTTATTAAATTAAGGATAAATCAGTTTTTAGTTATGGTTTTTATGTTACCGATTTGCCGTTTCTGATCCGAGATTTTTCATCGTCAGGCAAATGATAGAAGATTCAATTTAGAATTTTTTCTTAGATTCTTCGGATTTAAATAAATATTAAATGCACGATCAATGACCAGGAATGTCACTAGGAAGAAAATGCTTTTCTTATTGAGGTGGTAACTTTATGTAGTAATTCTCCATTGGATAAAGAATTAATTTAAGAAGAAACCTTAGAAAATACAAAAAGCTTCTCAAAAACAATGTTTCAATTCGGGATGAAATTTTATACATAAGGCTATCCACTATAATAATGAATGTAATTACTTATTAAGGCCTAGATGTTTATTTAAAGTCATTAAATCCTTTAAAAAAGATGTTACATTTAAAAAACGACTTTAAATGTGAACATTTTTATGAAACAGGTTAACTTGCATCTCTTTTCAAAGTTGAAAGTTAGGTATAACTTTGTTGATTAACAAAGGGGCCGCGTTGGTTGCTCGGTTGGAAGAGTAGCGGATTTTTAATCGGAGGGTTGCGAGTTCGAAACTCGATCCATTCAAAGACCGTAGTACATGTGAGGATTGGTGCGTATTAAATCTGTCGTTGCCTCAAATGTCCTCAACGTTGGCTTGGTGTAGAAGTTTGAAGAGTGGGGTAATAGCTCAGGTGCTGACAGCGTTATCTGACTGATTCGAACTTACGAGATGTTGTCCTCGTATCTTTCCTTCCAGGATGGATCCCGGACAGTCGACAATAGCGTTGTGATGGTCCAGTGCGATGTTAATACAATTACTTTACCTTATTAGTTAACAAAATTATAAATTTAAAGTCACAAAAGGAGAATCGTTCCACCTGCAGAAAAACTATATCATAATTCCACGAATAGTTTTTGTAAATTTTGGGATATGTCTGTGAAAAGTTTTACTTATTAAGTAAATTGATCAACTACTTTTTTCTGTTAAAAACGAAATTTATATATTTTCATTTGTCAGAGGAGTTTAGATCTTAAAATGTAGAAAGAAATCTATATAAATAAGAATGGTAGTGTTTGTACATTGAGAATATTTTCGACCCATTTAAAGTTTTCGATCCGTTTTTGGATCCTTCTGATGCAAAATTCATCTCTTGCTCGTTTGGTGTCTTGTCTGTATATGTGTGTGCTCGTACTACGTCCAAGCGGTTGAATATATTTTCATGAAACTTTGCATACTGTGAGTTCTTACATTTATTTAGTGACTGAACTTGGTTGAGTAAATCTGTCTGGCCGTCTTCCCGTTCTGTGTTTGATTTTGTGTCTGTCTGTACAAGTATCACATCAGATTTATTCAAGATATTTTAATTTAATGTTTCATATTTGATGCATCACAGTTAGTGAATGCATTATTTAAAATTTCTTTGTTTACATATTTAGGCAATTTTCACGTTAAAAAACCTAAGTAAAACTTCACTTAAATCAACCATAATTTTGTATTTTTGGAGCAGCTTGGAGGTATATTGAGCATTGCAATTACTTGGATTGTTTTACCAGTGCTGCTGAAATATCAATTATTTTCCAAAACTATTTTTACAGAATTTAAATTCGAATAGTTTATTTATTTCGAGCCTTATGTTTTCTTTACGAAATATAAAAAAATTCTGATTATTTGGGACAGACGATAAAGAGAATAAAACTATACAGAACAAAACGTTTTAAAATAGAACTGGTAGCTAATGTGGCAACCATGCTATTTTTTTAATCGTTTGCTTTTTTAAATTGTGTCCGTTATATTCCAAGAATATATTTTGTGAAAAAACAGATCATTCATTACTTTTCTTTCGAAGCCTTTTTAAAATCTGATGTACGTCCGTTCAAGCGAAATTCATCGCAGGATTACTGAAGTGTACGGTACGGGAACAATGGATGAGTCATCTGTAAGGCGCTGGGTTCGAAATTTCAAACAGGGAAGAGGTAATGTGCACGATGAAGAGCGGTAAGGTCGCCCGTCCCTTATCACCGACGATCTGAAGAAACATGCCGATGATTTCATCAGGGAAGATCGGTGCGTAAAACTTAATGAAATGAGTAGGCAATTTCCTGAAATTTCACGATCATTGCTCCATGAAATCGTGACAGACCATCTGAATTACAGAAAAATTTGCTCAAGATGGGTGCCCAAAATGCTTACTGACCAGCACAAGATCAATCGCATGGGTTCAGCGTTGTCGTTTTTTGACTCGTTACGAGCAACAGGGCGATGCATTCCTTGACCAAATTGTTACTGGGGATGAAACCTGGGTGTGCCATTTCACACCTGAGACCAAACGCAAGCGCCATGGAGTGGCACCATACACAATCTCCAACAAGGCCGCGCAAGTTTAAGCAGTCGTTTTCCACGAAAAAGGTTATGGCCTCAGTCTTCTGGGACCGAAAAGGTTTGTTGTTGGTTGATTTCATGAGCCAAGGGACGACCATCAGTACGGACGCATACTGTGAAACACTTCATAGGGCCATCCAAAACAAGAGGCGGGGAATACTGACACGTGGTATTGTTCTTCTGCATGACAATGCTCGTCCTCACACGGCTCGAAAGACCAATGACCTTCTTCGGAAGTTCAAGTGGGAGGTTTTTGACCACCCTCCGTATAGCCCCGACTTGGCTCCAAGTGACTTTCACTTGTTCACTAAACTCAAGGATTTCTTGTCAGGAGAACGTTTCCAAAGTGATGATGACTTACGAGAAGGTGTACAGCATAGGCTGGCTAATTTGGCGGTAGAGGTTTACGAGGAAGGCATAAACAAACTGGTTTCAAGATACGACAAATGTCTCAACAACGGCGGCGACTACATTGAAAAATGAGTAAATGTATTACTTTTCATTTAATTAAAATCATTATTTACTTTCCTTCACTTTTAACTGTTAACTTTTGCTTCACTGTAAACTGGTACTACTTTCTGGACTAGCCTCGTATTTCTGGATTTTGAATTTGATGTTTTTAGTTCAATAACTGTAATAAGATAAGTGGTTTAATTAGTTTAAAAAACATTTTTAATCACTGTACGATAATTTTGGGAAACGCTTTTGTTTTTAAATGACATGCAAGGCATTTATATGCATACTCTGAACTATTCTATGCCTTCTGGGAAACATTGGCACCCTCTAGGACTTTTCTTTCTATTAAAATTTAAATTCTACAAAAATGTCAAATGTTAAATACGACTTTACATCTGTGAAATTGTGTATTTAACAATTGTGTATCTTTATTAGAGTGTGATAATTGTTATACGTGATGAATAGGAAATACAATTTATTAACGAAAGCAGAAGTTAATTAAACAATTCAACCCGATTAACGCCGGGTTATTCTGCTAGTAGTTACTACAAGCAGTTTTTCGGGAGAGTACAGTCTTGTAACGTTAGAAGATGAAAAACTTTATTTTATTGTCAGCAGTTCTATTTCAATAATGGACAAAAGGGGTTCTTAAAACCAAAAGTATGTGGTGAAGATTCGGTCCATGTCATCTACCATGAGGGTATTTCTCTTATCTGTGTCAGTAAAAACTTACCTTGTGTGTATGCCATTACTTGACGTTGCATCTTGTGCTTTGCGGGTAGCGGTAGCCCGTTTGGGAGAGTAACGGATTAGCAACCGGAGGGTTGAGAGTTAGAATCCAACCAAAGACCATCGTGAACAAAGGGGACTGGTGCACGTTAAATCCGTCGTGGCCTCAAATGTCCTTTCGTTGGTGTTGTGTGGAAGTTTGGAGAGTGGGCTGCCAGCTCAGATGTTGCCTCGTCATCTGACCATGATTCAAAATGACGTGGTGTCGTCCTCCGATCTTTCCCTTTGGAATTGATCCCTCAATGTCAACAATAACCCGTTGTGTTGCTCCAGTGTGACGTTAATTAGAATACGTACGTACCGAAAAATCCGGGGTGTATTTCTCTCCTCTGTGTCAGTAAAACTTTCATTCTGTGTGTCTATTATTTCATATTATGTTTTGTGTCTGGCACAGCTTGGTCAAATATAGCCCTTGAGCCATAAAAACCCAAACCAACCAACTTTTACTCGTCTCATTTTAATGTAATACAGGGTGAGTCTAAATTGTTTTTACAAAATAAGAGGGGTGATAGTACCCATCCAGTCGAGCAATAATTACCATAGAACATAGGGTCGCATTCCACTCTGAGAGGCAGAAAAGAGTAAAGTCGAAACGCGTCGAGCATGAACAAGTCATCGCCTCTGACGTCGTTTTATACCTGCCTACGTAGCACTTCTTGAATGCCACATATCCCGCACGATGGATCGGACGTGTCGGACCTGTGGCTTGGCCTCCTCGCTCACCGGACCTCAACCCACTGGACGTTTTCTTCTGGGGGCACATGAAATCTTTAGTGTACCAGACGCCTGTGGACTCGGCTGAAGATCTCGTAGCGAGAATCGGTGTTACAGCAGACAAAATTAACACAACACCACTAATCTTCGAGAGCCAGTCATTCCTTCGCCGGTGTGAACTGTGCAACGACACGCGCCACTTTGAGCACTTGCTGTGAGTTTTTCTCTGATCAAACAATCAGATTGTTTTGGTATCGTTCATTCGCTTTCCCAACACTGTTGTAAGTTCATGTTGAAATTCTAATTCGACTCTTTTCTGCTTCTCAGAGTGGAATGCGACCCTATGTTCCATGGTAATCATTGCTCGTCTCGATGGCTACTATCACCCCTCTTATTTTGTAAAAACAATTTAGACTCACCCTGTATTAATTTTATATACTTACTACCAACCAGGGGGTCGCGGTAGCCCGGTTGCAAGAGCAACGGATTAGCAACCGGATTGTTGCAAAGGGGGCTGATGGACGTTAAATCTGTCGTGGCCTGATGGTGGCGTGGTGTGTAAATTTGGATAGTGGGGTGCCAGCTCAAGAGTGACATCGTCATCTGACCGTGGTTCGAAATGATGTGGTGCTGCCGTCGCATCTTTCCCTTCAGGATGGATCCCGGACAATCGACACTAGCATGGGGTGCTCCCCCCCCCAGTGCGACGTTAATTCAATTACTTTACCTTATTAATTAACAAAATTACACATGTACAGTCACAAAAGGAGAATTATTCCCATCTGCAGAAAAACGCATTTCGTAATTCCAACCAAAGACCGTCGTGTACAAAGACGTTAAATCTGCCGTGGACTCGAACGTCCTCACGTTGGAGTGGTGCGGAAGTTTGGAGAGTGGGGAGTCAGGCGCGACTCCGTCATCTGGCCGTGGCTCAAAATTATGTGTTGTTCTCAATTCTTTCCTTTAGGGTTTGATTCCGGACCGTCACCAGTAACCCGTTCCACTGCGACGTTAATTAAAATACCTTCCTAACAATCCAGGATGTTCAGAATCGAGCGCACAATAATTATGCCAAGTGACACCTTGTCGAAAACCAACCCTGGAGAGGGGTGTACATGCTTAGATTGGACATGATATTCCGGAGATGTTCCGAGTCCTGTTATTCGTGTAATTTCAGCGCTTAAAATAGCAAACTGTCCTTTGGGCGTCCTTGGGGATGCCGGTACTTGACAGAAAATCATTTACACCAGTTGGGTATTAATTGCTGGTATCCATCTGCTGCTTTGGAAGGTAGGTAATCGCATTACCGTATTGGAGTTACATAAGGGACTAATGAGCGGCGGTCTGGGATAAGTATAGAAGGAAAAGACCCGAGAACAGCACGTGGTAACTTCGAACCACGGTCAGTTGATGAGGACAACACTCGAGATGGCACCCCCTCTTCAAACTTCCACACCACGGCAACGTGAAGACGGAAGCCAGGAGAGATTTAACGTGCACCAGTCCCCGTGTACATGACTGGACCGAATTTCGAACTCGTAACCCACCGTCTGTACTGGTCGGCGCACCACCAAATGGCCCAACAGCCAAGGGTGGGCATTGTGTTGCAAGCACATTTTAAAGGTAGGTAGTGGATTCAGCATCGCACTTGAAAAACACCTCGGGCTATTGGTGACGGTCCGGGATCCCTCCCGAAGGGAAAGGTTCGAGGACAAAATCTTGCAATTTTAAACCACGGTCAAATAACGAGATCAACACCTGAGCTGGCACCCCTCTCTCCGAACTTCCACCCCACGGCAACGCGAGGACATTGGAAGCCACGACAGATTTAACCTGAACCAGCCCCGAAATGCACGAAGGTCTTTGTACTATCGAGTTTCGAACTCGCTATCCTCCGGTTTCTAATCCGCTACTCTTTCAACCGGGCTTCTTTGGCCCCATCTGGTGCTTAATTTTTGTCTCAATTTAGTCTCAGGTACCGGTCTTCGGGTTTGATCCCTGTCGCCAATATCTCTTTGTGTTGCTCCATTATAACATTAATTAAAATATCTACCTCAGGTACCGGTATCTCCAGGGAGCCAAAAGGATCGTTTTCTTGTTTTTATAGCTGAAATTTCAAATAACCAGAATGGACGTCATAAAGCGAATATCTCCGGGATGTCCAATTGAAAACGGACACGAACCGAAGAAATGTTTGCCTAGGTGGAACGATTATTGTACGCTCAATCCTGACCTCTTTGTATAAAAAAGTAATTTTCGATATATTACGTACATACTCATTGCAGTGTTTTGTTCTTTCGGTTATAAAAAGACATCGATCTGTTCTTAAGAAGCCGAGATTACATTTCGGAAAAAAGTCCTCTTGATCCTGGATGAAAATAAAATTTCCAATAAGGTATTTTGAACTCCGGTAAACATGGACTTCATCATACGTTCAAGTTCTCTCTCAAGCAACTTTTCTGTTCTTGCTGCTTTGGAGTGGTTATGCTGCAATATTTTCGGTATTGGTATTTTTCAATTAACGTCACACTGGAGCAACACAACGGGCTATTACGCAATCTTTTCGGAGTAACTTACATTACAACGATGGGGCCACGGTAGCCCGGTTGGAAGGAAAGTTTTTTAATCAACGTCGCACATGAGCAACACAACGGGCTATTGGCGAAGGTCCGGGATCAATCCCAAAGCGAAAAATCCGAGGCCCGGTTGGAAAAATAACGGATTAACAACCGGAGGGTTCACAGTTCCAATTCAACCAAAGACCGTCGTGTACAAAGGGAGCTGGTGCACGTTAAATTTATCATCGCCTCAATGTCTTCACGTTGGCGTGGCGTGTAAGTTTGGAGAGTGGGGGGCCTGCTAAGATGTGACCTCGTCATCCGACCGTGGTTCAAAATAACGTGGTGTATGTCCTACCTATTACCTCGAATCGTTCACTTCTGGTTTGATCCCAGACCGTCGCCAATATCCTGTTGTGTTGCTCCAAGACGACGTTTACCTACGTACCTTTAAAATCCTGATAAATCACGAGTATATTTTGTTATAGCAAATTAGATGCTATATTACAGTGAGTAAGCTCGTGTCTAAGGGCACCTGGGTAGGTAGTTGAATTAACGTCGCACTGGAGCACCTCAACGGGCTATTCCCAATGGTTGGGGACCAATCACGAAGGGACAACGCCAATCCAGGGACAACGCCTCATCATTTTGAACAATGACTGGGTCATACCTGAGCTGGCACCTCACTATCCATGCTTCTACACCACACCAACGGGAGGACATTTGAGGACACAACAGATTTATTGTGCACCATCCCAGCTGTTCACCGACGGTCTTCGGTTGGATCGAGTGTTCCAACCAACCCTCCGGTTGCTAATGCGAACTCTTCCAACAGGCTAACTCCGTCCTCTAAGACACCGAAGTTTTGGCATAAGTGAAATCTTTAGGTTTAACAGATTTGTATGGTGGGCCATAAGCATGCAGATGGGTGAAAGACCCTTTTTTCTTCGAAAGAGTGTAAAGCGTTCCGTCGGCACAGAAAATACCTTTCAATTTTTTGATACTTACGGAATTAGCTGATCTAGTTAACGAGTGATTAGAGCTCTGGTCATTGATTCAACAGAATATGGGTCCGATTACCTGTATAGACATGAAAGTTCGTAGTGGTTTGGAATCAACTTTAAGCCGTAGGTCCCAGTATGATTCGCCATCGTGAAACAAAACTAACCACAGGGCGAAGAACTAACAAACCTATCATGTGATTCAAGCGCTTTTGCTGTTGGAAAAGTAAAGAGGTACAAGATTTTCAAGGATCTGTCTCGAAACTTTCTGTACACTCCTTTAACCCGCCAAGTGGTTTGAGCAGATATCTCGTCCATCGAGATCTTTCCAATTTTGTACTGAGGAGGTATCTCGTCCATCGAGATCTGGCCAGTTCTGTAATGGCGAGTTATCTCACCCATCGAGATCTGACCAGTTCTGTAATGGCGAGGTGTCTCGCCCACCAGGATCTGACCAATTCTGTAATGACGAGGTGCCTCGCCCCTCGATATCTGGCCAGTTCTGTAATGACGAGGTGCCTCGCCCATCGATATCTGACAACTTCTGTAATGTCGAGGTGCCTCCGCCACCGAGATCTGATCACTTCTGTAATAACGAGGTGCCTCGTCCACAGAGATCTGACCAGTTCTGTAATGACGAGATGCCTCGCCCACCGAGATCTGGCCAGTTCTGTAATGACGAAATGTCTCGTCCATCGAGATCTGGCCAGTTCTGTAATGACGAGATGCCTCGCCCACCGAGATCTGGCCAGTTCTGTAATGACGAAATGTCTCGTCCATCGAGATCTGGCCAGTTCTGTAATGACGAGATGTCTCATCCATCGAGATCTGGCCAGTTCTGTAATGACGAGCTGCCTCGCCCACCGAGATCTGGCAAGTTCTGTAATGACGAGGTGTCTCGTCCATCGAGATTTGGCCAGTTCTGTAATGACGAGATGTCTCATCCATCGAGATCTGGCCAGTTCTGTAATGACGAGCTGCCTCGCCCACCGAGATCTGGCAAGTTCTGTAATGACGAGGTGTCTCGTCCATCGAGATTTGGCCAGTTCTGTAATGACGAGATGTCTCATCCATCGAGATCTGGCCAGTTCTGTAATGACGAGCTGCCTCGCCCACCGAGATCTGGCAAGTTCTGTAATGACGAGGTGTCTCGTCCATCGAGATCTGGCTACTTCTGTAATGTCTAGGTGCCTCGTCCTCCAGGATCTGACCAACACAACGGGCTATTGGCGACGATCCGTGATCAAACCCGAAGGGAAAGGTCGAGGACAACACCACGTATTTTTGAACCACAGTCAGATGACGAGGCAACACCTGAACTGGCACCCCACACTCTAAACTTGCACACCACGCCAACGTGACACCATTTGAGGCCACGACAGATTTAACATGCACCAGCCTCCCTTATACACGACTCGTCATCTGACCGTGGTTCAAAATTACGTGGTGTTGTCCTCGGATCTTTCCCTTTGGGATTGATCCCGGACCGTCACCAATAGCCCGTTGTGTTGCTCCAGTGTGACGTTAATTGAAATACCCCCCCTTATACACGACAGTCTTTGGTTGGATTTGAACTCGCAACCCTCCGATTGCACGTCCGTTACTCTTCCAATCTTGCTACCGCGGCCCTTAATATGTAAGGACTTTCGGTTAGAGGAAAAGGAGAAGACATTCATAATCATTTATCTATCTAACCGAACACTTTATCACAAAGCTAATGATTATGTGAGAAATTTTTTTAAAACCTTGCTTATCTAATACTCGTATTTGATTAATATGTAACCAAAGAAAGCAAAACTAAGAATGAAGACTGCTACTTCCCCATCCTTTCCCCAAAAATGTAATAATAAAACATTGCACTAGGCAACGATTTCTCACCTTCAAATTTTTTGGAGATACTTTATATCTCTTTTATACTAATGGATGTGTCTACCTTCAGAACCAAGAGGGTGAAAACAAATATTGACCTGTACTGCGAAACGGTAAAGAAGCTGCTTGTGATTGATGTCGGCGTTGGGAGCAAATATTTGCTCATGCATCTCAAAGATTTGATATATTGGAGAGAAAGAAATAATATCCAGGAAGCTAGATTTTATTACACGAGTTAATATTAGTCATTTAAATTAAAGTGTGGCTGATTTTGCTTCTTATTTCAGATTTCAAACAATTTAAGTATCAAACATTTTGAATCGTATCGATTATTTTGATAATTTAGGAAAAGGTTGGTTGGTTGTTTTGGGGAATTTTATGGCGCAAGGGCCATATTTTTGATCAAGGTGAGCCGAACGCAAGACAACATCAAGTAAAAAAATGTTGTGAAAGGGGAAAAAAGAGGGTATAGGTAGGTATTTAATTAACGTCGCTCTGGAGAAATGCAACGGGCTATTGGCGACGGTCAGGGATCAAACCCGAAAGGAAAGATTCGAGGACAACGCCACTCTATTTTGAACCACGGTCGGATGACGAGGCAACACCTGAGCTGGCACCCCACTCTCCAAACTTCCACACCAACCCGCCCCTTGGGGGCACATCTTCCTTAGGTAAGTACGGGCTTAATGAACCTGAGGTACCGTAGTGATCTGTTGTTCTCTCAAGGGGCTTATTGTCTGTGGTAAACAAGGGAATCGTACTCCCTGGACACCCAAGCTATCTTCTCTTTGTTCTATCTCCCACCCCTCTTGTTGCTACCCTTTCATGTGTCTTGCGAACAGCATTGAAATTATGAACAATTTTGCTTTGAAATACAATTATATGTCATCAATCATATCCAATCATCATATCAAGGCTCCATTTAATTTGAGTTTTTCAATTTGATTTGCTCTGAAAAAATTCCCATCACTATGAGTTATATTTTATTTTTAAATTATAAAATGTTAGTACTTTTTCTGACTCGCATGTTTGTCTTATGCGACGCCCCGTATCGGGGGCAAATGGAATACTGGGGTATCTGATGCCCTTTGGTCCATGCTTCAACGTAGACGTGACCGGAATGATCCCGCTCTGGTCAATCGTCTCACTTAAGTTCTCTGGGTTTCACCACGTCGAGTGCCACCTTTATTATGCTGAACTTCACTGGTTTTAAGTATTTTAGGCTAGTGCTACACCTAGGGATGCCCTGGTGAACCGGCGGATCCACATCCCGATACTGTAGCACTACATCAAGGTGGTATCTTGAATTATGTGCAGAGGCTGGAATATTACAACCACTTCCCTTGTTGCACTCCGTAGTTGGTATGGTTCTACAATGTAGAAATTAAATATTTAATCTATGGACCAAAAATTTCTTTGTACCCTAGAGGAGGCATAAATCCCTCTAACAACAATGATAATTGCTCAATACCTAAATTTTTGATAATGAATAACCCTGAAGGGAAACTTTCAACCTTTTCACCATTTGCTGTACAAAAATATATTCAGTCCGCTGCTGACGAACCAAAAGCAATACAAAAATTGCGGTCTGGTGATCTTTTTATAGAAACTGTATCTTCATATCAATCCGAGCAATTAATGAAATTAAACCAAATTGACGAATTAAAAGTTAACGTAACTCCACACAGAACTCTAAATTCTAGTCGCGGAGTTACATCTGAATCTGATCTTTTTAATGTGTCTGAACAGAAGTTTATGGAAGAATTAAAATCTCAACATGTATGGTCAGCCAAACGCATTTGCATCAGACGAGATGATAAAAGTATTAACCCAAAACATGTAACATTAGCATTCAACACACCAGACATGCCGACATCCATTAAAAACAGGATACTTAAATTTCAGCGTTAGACCATTCATTCCAAACTCTCAAAGATGCTTTAAGTGTCAGAGGTTTGGACATTCCCAGGCTTCATGCCGATCACCTGCAATTTGTGTCAGATGCTCAAAACCCGAACAAGGCGAAAACTGCACTGATGTGAACCTGTATGCTTCAATTGTAAGGGAAATCATCCTATTTACTCCAAGTCTTCTCCTCAATGGCAAAAAGAAAAAGAAATCTGAAGCATAGAGAAATGAAAAGATTTCATATCTCGAAGCAAAAAAAATAGTAGAGAGTCAGACACAAAGAGCAATTATTTCATACGCATCTGTAATTAAAACAATGAAATCCATTGCTATCCAAACAGATTCCCAATGAAGAAATTGAAAATATAATTGCGCAAACAAAGAAACAACCGCCCAAGAAAAAGATGCAACCATTAAAAAATCAACAAAACCAAACATTCCCAAACCATCTGGTCGTAATGTTAAACACACTTTTAAAACAAAATCACAAATGAAATTAGATGCTATAAATTCTAATAGAATCAATGAAAAATATTGGGAGACCTATTCTTCATCTGACTCATCTGAGGAAATGGAAATAGACAAAAATAAAAAAAACTTGGCACTAACACAAAAAATCCCTGAAAGAATATAATAATGGTTAAAATAATAACTTGGAATCACCATGTTACACACACAATTCACAAAAACATTTACAAATTGTAGCAAATCAATCCTTTCTAAAACCGTTCATCAAAACTAAAAAACCTACTAAACAATAATTTATTTCCAAATAAACATACTTTTCTTGAATATATTATAGACATGTGTATTCATTACGTTGAAATCCGAACAAAAATTAATAATTTCTTAAGTTGATTCGCATGATTCATATTCACTCCTGCCGTTTATAGATTCATAAATTCTCACCACAAAGGAATTATTTTAAGCAGAGCTACGATTTTACGGAATCGAATTGCTGTTACGTTAATTAACATAACAAAGCAATGGTTGTTAACTATTACATAAATGATACATAGGATTCCGTTGGTTCCTACGAGACAATTACGACACTCATGATCAATAGTAACGACGACAAATGGAACAATGAAGGATTTAAATCCTCTAATTGGAGTCTTCGAATGACCGGAAGGCATCTGCAGATTTACAAATGCGCCATTAGAACCATTTATCGTATCATTGTTTGAGTTATGTAATAGATGTCTTATTACTGGGAATGGAGTAGGATTTGAAATCGTTGAATAGAAGACTGCATTTGCCAGTGAATATAAATTCCGGTCTCATGAAATAAAATTTACAATTTAAATATAGATATTTGTCGAGGACACCAACAGTAGTTTTGACGTCAATACACGGGCCTGATGTTGGATTGTGGAATGAGCGAAGCAGTCATAGGAAGTTTGAACGATTGGTTAGTGTGAATATTCGACAAACAATTTGCGGGTTAGTAGTAGTAGTAGTAGTAGTAGTAGTGAAAAATGCGGGTTCCAAAACAGTGGTGGAGTAGAGCTGTACAGGAAGTGACGTAATACCTATTTGAGTTGTTACTTTCGGTTACAGTTTACTGGTTCGCGTTTAGTTGAGTTGTTAGTTTCGGTTTCAGTTTCTTGCTTCGAGTGGAGTTAGTTTGTTAATATCGGTTTCTCAGATTTTTTCTTCTTACAACAATAAACATAATAAGTTGACATCGAATATGGTAAGTCCATTTACCTATACGTGAGGAGTTTAGTTTCGAACAAAACAAAAGAAGCAAATTTTTGCTCGGTTCATTCATTTTTTAATAGTACAATAGGAAAAAATGATAGATTGGCATAGCACAAAAATATTGAAAGTCAGCATTATAATAAGTCCATAAATTATAATAAGTAATACATAAAGTCCGTTTCAGAATGCACACAAACTAGACACACACATATATATCTTACTATTATAAAGGAAGTGTTTGTATATGTGTGTGCGGTGTCCAGACGAATTTACAGCGCTTACAGCCATGAAATTTGGGACACAGGTAGTACTAAAGGTGACTGATTGGCCTTGAATCCCGAATTTTAAAATTTAACCAAGAAAATTTTTTAATTAAAATTTTGTTTTGCTCGCGTTGCCCCTTCTACACTATGACATATCTGCACAGACCGAACCGACAAAGATGGCTATCGCGATCTGGTGGGACTCATTCTTAATTTTTTTTTCTTTTTAATGTTTTCAGTATCAGTGAGGACATACGAAGAATGATGTCACGGGAAACGCCTTGTATGTACTGCTACTATATATTTATGTGTGTATGTAATATTATCTATTATGTATAGTTTAATAAAGAAAAATAGAGGAATAATAAAAAGGAGAATGAAAAATGATAAAGGTGAATAATATTTGAATAATAAAAAAGCAATAACAAAATGAAGAATATTAATAATAAGGAAATAATAAAAAGGAGAACGGAATAATAAGAAAGAGGAAGGAATAATAAAGAGGATTAATAATAAGTGAATATTAAAAAAGAATAAAGTAATAATCAATGGAACACGCGATGTCGGAATACAGAGTGATCGAGACAAAACAATTCCAAAAATCTTCGATGACCTTGCTGCCTCCTCACCAACGTGATGTTCAACAGTTCATGTTGGAATTGCAGTATAACATAAAAAGGGGGCGGTACCGTAAGGCCAAACCGTTAAAAGCCCTACCTTGGCAGTACAGAAAACGGATTGGCAACTACCGATTGCTCTTTAATATCGATAACAAAAATCGAACAGTTACCCTTGGGCCGGTCCTCACTAGGGAAAAAGCGTACAAATAACAGCCAACAATCCGAAAAAATATATAAATGATATTTGAACTTCGAAACATGTTAAAAAAAAACCGACCTTCATTCAATTCAGCAGATGGCGTAACCAAACGAAAGGTGTCTCCGACATCGAATCTCCAAATATTCGTTTGGCGCTACCTGTCATCATGCATTTAAAACAAGTCCACTCCATTGCTCCACCACCGAGTTGATGAAGTCATTCTCCACCACATTGATGTTCCCATGGCAGAAACGCAGAGCAAAGCTGAAAACCGAAACTAACACCTCAACTCATCTCGATTACGGAATCAAACAAACCAACTCCACTTGTTTCAATGCCATTTAAAAAAAACATATACATATAGGAGAAACCGAAAGTACCAACTCAACTGCTTATGCCGTCGCTTCCATTACAACTTAACTCCACTTTTCCTGTTGTGACGTCACTTCCGGAACAACTCCACTTCCCGGGTGACGTCACTTCCTGTACACCTCAACTGCTCTCGATTTCTCCACCACTGTTTTGGAACCCGCATTTTCCCCACTACTTTAAAAAGAGATTCTTGAATGTGTTCCTTTCCTCCAACAAAACATAAAGTATGTAGGAATCTGTTATTAATATTTGTGTTTAGAAGGCGGACTGAAATACTTTCACAAAAGATTGCAACTGTTGATCGAATCATTATCAGAATTGCTACGTTTTTATTGCTAACGAAAAGGGAAGCGAATTTTCTGAGATTCGATGAGACACCTTTAGTTTGGTGACGCAATCTGCCAAGTGCGGGTTCCAAAACAGTGGTTTAGAAATAGAGTGGAGCTGTACATGAAGTGACGTAATACTTATTTGAGTTGTTACTTTCGGTTACAGTTTCCTGCATCGCGTGGAGTTGAGTTGTTAATTTCGGTTTCAGTTTTTTGCTTCAAGTGTAGTTAACAGACATTTTTCAAAAAGTGCACTTAGCAAGTTTGTGAAATAAACAATTCCATTGTAAAAGAATGTATATATAGTGGACTTTCAATATTTTGTTGTGGGCCAATCTACACTGCTGGCCACCGTAAATGCAACACCCTGAAGGAAGCATGCAAATAATATGAAATTTACAACATGCATTAGCGGAGGTGAGATATGCAAATGATTAGAATTTCAGCGCAGACGCAGATCACGCGCGCCTGTGGCGCCACTTCAAAGCGCTATTTAAGGCTTGGAGATTTTGACGATTTCAAGTACGGCAATTGTGTTTTTCTTGTGGTTTTTTCAAAAAAACGATCCATTATGCCTCGTAGAAAACAGCGATCATCTTTTGATCAAGTATCCGAGTTCGACATAGGAAGGATAGTGGCCTACCGAGATTGTGGATTATCTTTCAGGGAAATCGGTAGTCGTGTTGGACGAAACCAAACAACTGTAATGCGGATATGTGATCGTTGGATGCAGGAGGGTACGACGGACCGACGTGTTCGATCGCAATCCACCTCAGTGCACCACTTCACGTGATGACAGGCATATTGTGCGTATGGCAGTGACGGATCGCTCAGCCACATCACGAACCATAGCACAGCACATTCAGTCTGTACCGCATCATTCAGTGTCTGCGCGTACCATTCGACGCCATTTACAGCAGAGTGGTCTGTCCGCAAGACGTCCATTGCTTCGTCTACCCTTGACGCAGAACCACAGACGTTTCCGCCGCCAATGGTGCGATGAAAGAAGGATGTGGACGGCAGAATGGAATGAAATTGTCTTTACTGACGAGTCACGCTTCTGTCTGCAACACCACGATGTTCGGATTCGAGTCTGGAGACACCGTGGAGAGAGGATGCTGAACAGCTGCGTTATGCACCGCCACACTGGTCCTGCACCGGGTATTATGGTATGGGGCGGTATTGGATATCACTCTCGCACTCCTCTAGTACGCATTGCCGGTACTTTAAACAGCCAGCGCTACATCTCCGAGGTGTTGGAGCCAGTTGTCCTTCCTTACCTTCAGGGCTTGCCCACAGCCATATATCAACAGGATAATGCGCGACCACACGTGGCACGCATTGTCCAAGGGTACTTCGTCAATCTCCAGATTGAATTGCTTCCCTGGCCAGCTCGCTCTCCGGATCTTTCGCCGATAGAAAACATGTGGTCCATGGTTGCTCAACGATTGACCCAGAATACATCCCCAGCTGCCACACCAGATCAACTTTGGCAAGGTGTGGAAGCTGCTTGGTCTGCTGTACCCCAAGAACACATCGAAAGTCTCTTTGAATCAATGCCGAGGCGTGTGGCAGCGGTGATCTCCAACAATGGCGGCTACTCTGGCTACTGATTTTGGCAGGAACCACACTTCACAGAAGTCTATAAATTTAATCATTTGATACTCGGTCAACATGTTATCTACAAAATAAATTTTGTTGTGATATCTCTTGTCTTTCTTGGTGTTGCAATTTGGGTGGCCAGCAGTGTATTATTTCTCGTATTGTACTATTGAAAAATGAATAAACAGAGCAAAAATTTGCTCTTTTTACTTTGTTCGAAACTAAACTCCTCACGAAGAGGGAAATGGACTTGCCAAATTCGATATCAACATCCATTCGATACCATTCGATATCCATTGGCGTAAGAAGAAAGAAATCTGAGAAACCGATATTAACAAACTAACTCCTCTCGAAGCAGGAAACTGAAACCGAAATTAACAACTCAATTCCACGGGATGCAAGAAACTAACCGAAAGTAACAACTTAAATAGGTATTACGTCACATCCTGTACAACTCCACTCTATTTCTCCACCACTGTCTTGGAACCCGCATTTTTCACTACTACTACTACTACTACTACTACTACTACTACTACTAACCCGCAAATTGTTTGTCGAATATTCACACTAACCAATCGTTCAAACTTCCTATGACTGCTTCGCTCATTCCACAATCCAACATCAGGCCCGTGTATTGACGTCAAAACTACTGTTGGTGTCCTCGACAAATATCTATATTTAAATTGTAAATTTTATTTCATGAGACCGGAATTTATATTCACAGGCAAATGCAGTCTTCTATTCAACGATTTCAAATCCTACTCCATTCCCAGTAATAAGACATCTATTACATTACTCAAACAATGATACGATAAATGGTTCTAATGGCGCATTTGTAAATGTGCATATGCCTTCCGGTCATTCGAAGACTCCAATTAGAGGATTTAAATCCTTCATTGTTCCATTTGTCGTCGTTACTATTGATCATGAGTGTCGTAATTGTCTCGTAGGAACCAATGGAATCCTATGTATCATTTATGTAATAGTTAACAACCATTGCTTTGTTATGTTAATTAACGTAACAGCAATTCGATTCCGTAAAATCGTAGCTCTGCTTAAAATAATTCCTTTGTGGTGAAAATTTATGAATCTATAAACGGCATAAGTGAATATGAATCATGGGACTCAACTTAAGAAATTATTAATTTTTGTTCGGATTTCAACGTAATGAATACACATGTCTATAATATATTCAAGAAAAGTATGTTTTATTTGGAAATAAATTATTGTTTAGTAGGTTTTTTTAGTTTTGATGAACGGTTTTAGAAAGGATTGATTTGCTACAATTTGTAAATGTTTTTGTGAATTGTGTGTGTACGGCAGCCATGGTGATTCCAAGTTATTATTTTAACCATTATTATATTCTTAGTTATTCAAGTTATTATTTTAACCATTACTGCTTCTACTACTGCTACTACTACTACTACTACTACTACTACTACTACTACTACTACTACTACTACTACTTCTACTGCGGTCTGCAGTAGCTCGGTTGGAAGAGTACCGGATTAGCAACTAGAGGGTTGCGATTTCGAATCCAACCAAAGATCGTCGTGTACAAAGTGGGATGGTGCACGTTAAATCTCTCGTGGCCTCAAATGTATAGGCTCAGTTGTTGTCTCGTCATCTGACCGTGGTTCAAGATTACTGGTGTTGTCCTCGATCTTTCCCTTCGGGGTTTGATCCCGGATCGTCGCCAATAGCGCGTTATGTTGCTCTAGTGCGACGTTAATTAAATCACCACCTTCCACAAATAATTTTCAGTTTGAATGATTAAAGTGCAATTTAATATTAATTGTTCTTGCAAATTTTAATTGCAGCATAGTTAGGTAGGTTTCGAATGACACTACTTACGCAGTTCTCACTCCACTCAATTCAAAGTCACACTGTCTCAAAGATCGCCCAGCACCGTAGAATTTCGGTGCATTGTGGATTCCCTCCTCTCTCTCAGTGCGCCTGCGCACCCGGTCCGAAGGTCATGTGAGGCAGGAGCATCTTTTATCTACGCGACGCTATATTTATCTTCTGGATGTTCCTTGTTCTGTTATACCAAGACAAAACAGTTGTAAAGCAGCTCTTTTGTAACGAGATTCTTTTTTTTTTTGCATTCTCCGGTGCTGTTCCTATTTCTAAAATGTATTCACATCGAAAAGTAAACTTTATTGAAGTAGACAGAATCGCAGAAACAGCGAAATAAAATTAAACTAAAGCCAATGGAAGCCAAGTTTCCTAATGATACGAATCGGTGAGTGCAGAAACTACACTGAGTCCCAGTTTTCAACTTTAAGGAAAATGGGAGCAGAAAGCTACTCACAGCAGTGACTCGTCCGGATTCTGCACACCGGATTCTGCACCGGATTTTGCAATTTTTCATGGCCCTGTATTTACTTACAGAAGCTATGAATGATGCGACCCTAGTAAAAGTCAGTGCAATAAAGTCAGTTTCTAAAAATTTCGGAATCGAGTGGTTTTTGCACTATTGTTCTAGTCTCATGATATATATCAAGCCCCTGTAGTCCGATTGGTAGGTATTTAATTAACGTCACACTGGAACAACACAACGGGCTATTGGCGACGGTCAGGTAACAAAACAGAAGGTAAAGATCCAAGAACAAACCACGGCCACACCTGAGCTGGCACCCAAATCTCCAAACTGCAATACCAGCCAACGTGAGGATACTCGAGGCCATGACAGATTTAACGTGCTTTGTACACGACGGCCTTTGTTTGGATTCGAACTCGCAACCCTCCGGTTGCAAGACCGTTATTCTTCCAACCGGCCCTGAAGCCCGATTGGAAGCGTGGAGGATTAGCTACCGGAGGATTACCATATCGAAACTAGGTCCCGCCAAACACCGTCGTGTACGTGGGGACTGGTGCACGCTTAATCTGTCGTGACCTCGATTATTCTCACAAGGCGAGGTGAAATAGGTAGTTGAATTCGCGTCGCACTGATGCAACACACGGGCTATTGGCGACTGCTCGGGATCAATCCCGAAGGGAAAGATCCGGAGAAAAACTAGGGCGTTGGTAGCCCAGTTGGAAGAGCAACGGATAACAAACGGAGGGTTGAGAGTTCGAAATTCGCTCCAGTCAAAGACCGTGGAGTACATGGTGGATGATGTACGTTAAATATGTCATGGCCTCAAATGTCCACACGTGGGTGAGGTGTGGAAATTTCGAGAGTGGAGTGTCAGCTCAGGTTCTGACCTCGTCATCTGACCGTTTTTCAAAATTACGTGTTTTCCAACTTTCCTTTCGAGTGTCCAATTCGAAAGGAAAGTCGGAAAACACGTAATTTTGGGCCGTAATCCGGGCCGTCGCAAATAGCCCGTTGTGTTACTCCAGTGCAACGTCAATTCAACTACACCACCCCATGATCAATGTCAATTTATTGATTATCATATCTATTCCACGATTGGCTGATAATGCTGTTTTGCAACCAACCAGAAAGGGTTTGTTTCGTTACTCCACACTAATATTTCGCTGCATGAGCCAATCAGAACGGGTGAAAAACGTGAGATCATAGTGGGAATTGTGAATAAAAAGACATTCAGAGAACAAGAGAAATGACGGGGGTGAGAGAACATTTAGAGAATTCCTCGAAACCAAATAGAATAATAGAATAATAATTTGGAATAATAATAAAACAGATGAAAAGAGGTTACAATAAGATTCATATACAAAGTAAGATTTCTATGAATTACATTTGTGGGAAAATTATATTCAAGTGAGACGTTTTTAAAAAAGTAAATTACTGTCGTCGTCGGTTCATGTAATTTAATAATTGCAGCCTGATAAAATTTGGCCGGATGTACTGAATATATTAATAAAGGTTACCAATAAAATTTAATTTATACGTCGCAACATTTCGATCAACATTCCTTTTCACAATGCCTTTTTCTGAGAAAATAGGGTTTGAGATTTCGTGAATTTATTAAGACATTTGAAATAAAATGCTGATAAAAATGTACTTAGTGCATCAATCGATAAATGGCAATTCTAGAAATGGTACATGAAATAAAAACGCGTTAAGAAGTAAAATATGTTTAGTCTCTTGGAATTCATGTGATTTCAGATCTCAGTCAACTAATGTCTCGTTCAATCAAAGACCGTTGTTTTGCCGTGGGCTGATCCACGTTAAATCTGTCGTGGCCTCAAATGTTTTCACGTTGGCGGGGTATGGAAGCATCGACCTTCTAACGAAATAGACGGATCATGTGGGCGGAGTCGATGTCTTAAGATCTCTGAAGGATAAATCACAAATCGACTTAACCGATTGGCTATGGAAGCTCAGACAAGTGTTTTGATCTGGATGGATAATCACTTTAACCAATCAATAATTTAGGATTCATGCTTTTACGGATACATTTTAGGATATATGCTTTTTCATCTTCAAACCGAGTAACTGGGAGAAATAACATGAAGCTGCGGGCACATGCTCCGACTATTTCATTTTGAGGTCGATGTGTGGAAGTTTGGAGAGTTAGATACCAGCTCAGGTGTTGACCTCGTCATCTGATCGCTGTTCAAAATGACGAGGTATTATCCTTGAATCTTTCCCTTCGGAATGGATCCCGAACCGTCGCCAATAACCCGTTGTCTTGTTCCAGTGCGACGTTAATTACAAACTACTACTCAACTACTCAATTAAAAATATATTTCTACACGTGCACGCTGTTACTGGTATTCTACTAATATGCTGAATGTATTTTAATTATTTTTTAACTGCAACTTCAACGGAACGATAAATACTTTACATTTTGAATGCAGAGAAATCCTCTTATAGTTCTTTATCGTTCTGTACGATCCGTCTAGAATATTACGGATCGTACAGAACGAGTAAAGAATTATCAGAGGATTTTTTCTGCATTCAAAATATAAAGTATCATCGTTCCATTGAAGTTGCAGTTAAAAAATAATTAAAATACATATAGCATATTATTAGAATACCAGTTTGGCGTCTGTCTGTTTGTTCTCTATACAAATCTACACCGTTTGACCCATCCGCACCAAATTTGGTGCACTTATACTTTCAAAAACTTCGGGTAACGCAGGCTACAAATTAATCCCTCTTCTATTTGTCCTAGGAGTGCAGAGGGAGCTAATCAATGCAAAATCCCCATAGGAATAACATCGGATATAAAACGATTGTGGTACGCAACTCAGTTTGTTTTACCGATATTGATAGAAAAACAACTTTTCCAATTAAAATTGTTTCACCAGTATAGTCGAAAAGCAATTTTTTCCAGACAAATTAAATTCTAATGTTTGTTTGAATTGATTTTTTATTTCTTCGCATTATGTAAATAATTTATAAATATTTGATTGTGGAAAAGGATATTTAAAATATTTAATTTTATATAACTTACATTTTGTAATAGAACACGAAAAGCCCAAACGAAAAAACTCATTGATCATAAAAGCGTAATTTTACTATTTGGTATCTGGCAACGCCAGAATTAATGTTTCATTTTTATAAATTTGATTTAGAATTTCGTGTGAGTGTATTTGAGTTAAGACGACGAAATGGTGGGGTCATATTTGAGCATTTTTACATTTTGTAAATTCGTGTTTTGTAAATGAATTATTATTATCTTTATCAATATTTTTCAAATTGCTATATTTTAGAATATATATTTTAAAAAATTATTTTCAGTACACTTAAATGAAGTTTGTATTTTTCTATGAAAGAAAAGTGATTAGTCTAATCACTGTTTAATCGACATTTAACCAATTGAACCCGAGGAACGCCGGGTATTTCTGCTAGTATATGTTGCAGGCAAAGTATGCAAAGCAGGCATTGTTTAGAATACCTGGCCGTTTCGGGGCAAATTATGAAACGATTAATTTTTCAAGCATTTCCTAGGCATTTTATGCAATGCCAAAAGACAAACCGGCAAAGTATAAAAACTCCCGCTAATGACACTTGGCAAGGCACGTGGCTTTAATGAAAGCCTTTTCATGACTCTGTTTTCAAGTTTTACTTTGTTGTGAGAAAGACAATTAAGTGGAATTTAAAATAAAATTCTTTCCTTCCTTGTTGATGGCTAATAGCCCGTTGTGTTGCACAAGTGCGAAGTTAATTAAAAAATACCTACCTACTTTCCTTGTTGCAAAACGTAGGTTCATATTTTATTTTCCCTTGTTTTCCTCAATAATAAAGTCCTATGCTTTATTTTGCACTAGCTGAATTACCCGGCGTTGCTCGGGTTGAAATGGTTAAATGTTGCTAGAAAAGTGAATTAGAATAATCACTTTTCTTTCACAGAAAAATGCAATCATTTCAGTTGTACGGAAAATACGTTTTAACTTTTTCATAGCTTCTACAATATACTTCGGACGCAAATATATACATTGAATTCCTGAATATATTGCAATATGTAAAAGATTTAGACATAAATACAAGCAAACGAAATTCCGACGAAAAAAAGCAGAATTCTAAAAAACTAAAGATGCGCAGTGTCGAATTTCGACTGCCTGAATGTATTTTGAAATAGAGCAATTCGAAAAAAGACATTTGAAAAATATTGATAAAGACGATAACGATTTATGAAATTTAGTAACGCTCAAATATGACTGCAACATTTCGCTGTGGTATCTCAAATACACAAACACGGGATTCTAAATCAAATTTACAAAATAATAAAACATTAATTCTGGTTTGCCAAATCTAAAATAACAAAATTACGCTTCTATGATTGAGTTGGAGTTTTTCGTGTTCCATTACAAAAATGTAAATTATGAAAAACCAAATATTTTAAATATCCTTTTTTTATCAATCAAATATTCATAATATTTATGTAAAAATATAAAACTCATCGTAGAAATACAATAATAATAATGAATTTTAATTCAATAATGCACATTACACCTGTCAAATAAAGTAGGAAATACTTATACAATCAATTAAAAGTTAGATTTAGTAATGCTCAAACATGACCGAAACATGGCTATAGCATTCTATATAATGCCTAGATATTACATACAATGCCTAGGGAAAGTATATATAATATTAAAATAATTCGGATGTTTCATACTTTGCTAAAAACGCTAAGCATTCTATATATATTGCCTAGGCATTCTATACCGTGCCTGCTTTTCATACATTGCCGGTAGCATCTATATAACGATAAAACGATAATTTTGAAATTTTCATATTGATTCCAATATCTCAAATATGACGACAGCGATAAAACATATCCATACACTACGAGGAGTAACACAACTCAACGACGGTGCATCCATTGTTGCTTGGAATTCGGGTTCTCAATCACAGCCCGACATTAAAAAGGCAAACAAAAATTTATTCCATTTTTCTGCAAGGAAAAGTTCTCAACACCAACTGGCGAAATGGCGAAGTTGAGAATACTTCCAGTTTTCATATCCGCGTTATGTTTGAAACCTGGAGAGTAAAAAAAGAGAGAATCCCAGGCTCTTTTCAAGCAAAAGGATTACTTCTGCTCGATATCATTGCCACGCGGCGAAAAAAATTCCCTACTTCCGGACCGCCATTGCGCAGCCCATCGACACAAAAGAATGATAAGATGTTTGCAGAAAAGGGAACTTGGTTCGATTCAAAAGGTATTTCTTTCTGCTCTTTATTTCTAGCCATACTCCCTCACGTATGTTTCGGAGATTGTCTTAGGATTGGAGAAGAAATATCCGACGCCATTTATCATAGGATGTCTTTAATTCTCTGAGGCTTATCCTGGAAGAAATGACTACTGGAGGATTTCCGATGTGGAAGACAAGTGCCCTGACTGAAAGAGACTTTTCGTTCTGTTTAAATTCGCTCACGGTGTAACGCCAGATACAGAATGGAAGGAGAAATATGAAATGTATTTTGTATTTCCGGAATTTTCAAATACGATAGTATGAAAAATTTTGATAAAAACAACAATCGTAATGTCGTAGGGGCTACGGTAGCCCAGTTGGTTGAGTGAGTTACCGGAGGATAGCGAGTTCGAAACTAGGTTCAACCAAAGATCATCGTGTACATGGGGGCTGGTGCGCGTTAAATCAGTCGTGGACTCAAATGTCCTCATGTTGGCGTGGTGTTGAAGTTTGGAGAGTATATATTTCCAACACGCTTTCATGAAAATTTTGATAAAAAAAAAAATTGAAATATTTTGTAGATTTCTTAGAATCGTGGCTTAGCAACCCTTGTCTGCACGTTTAAAACTCGATTTAAACAAAGACCGTAGTGTATGTGGGGGCTGGTGCCCGTTAAATCTGTCGTGGCCTCACGTTGGCGTGGTGGGGAAGTTTGAATATATATTTCAAATACGCAAACATGAAAATTTTGATAATAAACAACAATCGTAATGTTTTCCAAATTTTTAGGGGCCACGGTAGTTCAGTAGGTAGAGTCGTGGATTAGCAACCGGACGGCTACGGTTTCGGAACTGATCCAACCAAAGACCGTCGTGTACGTGGGTACTGGTGCACGTTAACTCTGCCATGGACTCAAAAGTCATCACGTTGATTTAGTGTGGAAGTTTGGAGAGTGGAACCAGCTCAAATACTGCCTAGTCATCTAATCGAGGTTCAACATGACGAGGTATTGTCCTCGGATGTCTCCCTGCGGAATTAATCTCGGACCGTCGCCAATAACCCGCTGTGTTGCTCCAGGGCGACGTTAATTCGACTGTCCAAACCCCCAGAAAAAGTACCTAAATCCTATATGTATGTGGTTGGGTTTGAAGAGTATTGTCAGGATAAAAATATCTGTTGCTTATTTATCTAAGAACTATGATTAATATGATCTGTTGTTTTATAATTTTATTTTAATCATAATACACTGCTGGCCACCGTAAATGCAACACCCTGAAGGAAGCATGCAAATAATATGAAATTTACAACATGCATTAGCGGAGGTGAGATATGCAAATGATTAGAATTTCAGCGCAGACGCACATCACGCGCGCCTGTGGCGCCACTTCAAAGCGCTATTTAAGGCTTGGAGATTTCGACGATTTCAAGTACGGCAATTGTGTTTTTCTTGTAGTTTTTTCAAAAAAACGATCAATTATGCCTCGTAGAAAACAGCGATCATCTTTTGATCAAGTATCCGAGTTCGACAGAGGAAGGATAGTGGCCTACCGAGATTGTGGATTATCTTTCAGGGAAATCGGTAGTCGTGTTGGACGAAACCAAACAACTGTAATGCGGATATGTGATCGTTGGATGCAGGAGGGTACGACGGACCGACGTGTTCAATCGCATCCACCTCAGTGCACCACTTCACGTGATGACAGGCATATTGTGCGTATGGCAGTGACGGATCGCTCAGCCACATCACCATCATCAGGCTGAGCTGGCAGCCATCCTTAAGGCGTTGGAATGGTGCAAGAACAAGCCAATCTATAACGCCGAGGAGATTACCCATATCTTCTCTGACAGTCTATCAGCGCTCCAAGCACTTAAAGATCCCAACCATACAAATCCTATTGTCCGTCAGATCAAAACTCTGTACTGGAAGTTGGTGGGAAATCAAGGAATACAATTGCATTGGATTAAAGCTCACGTCGGCTACCGAGGCAACGAGGCAGCAGACGATGCAGCTAAAAGAGCCACTAAAAGCGAAGCGATCGGACTTAGATTGCAGAGATCCTACAAATCTATCACTACCCAGATACTGTCTATCATAACAAAGATGTGGGATAAACGCTGGGAAACCTCTCTCGAGGGGCAATTTACTAAACAATTCTTCCCAAACCCAGATTTCAGAATGCATCTATACGATCCATACGCTATCCAAATGCTCACCAACCATGGAAGGTTCCCAGAATACTTCTCTCGACTGGGTTACCCGATGCCGGACGCCTGTGCTTGTGGAGAGGTGGGAGACTCCCTGCACTACATACTCTATTGTCGGCGTACGGCACACCTCCGTAAAGATCTTGAGTTTATTAGAGTCAGCCCCAGTGACATTAAGCATCACCCGAAGTGTCTCCGGGCCTTGAGCCGTCTGGGTAAATTCGTGTGCTCGACTACCCCAAGCCCTCCCCCGAGGGTAAGGAGTACGGTTCAGACACCAGAACCCTGACAAGGTGTGAACGCTCACACAAGATCTAAAACTGACGGTCACCGGAATAAGGCGTAGGTGTCTACGTCGATATTCCCAACAGTCCTGTAAACTGTTAAGCCATAACGGGCTCTAAATGTTAGGATGGAATAAATAGGGATAAGGCCCTATCCATCCCCCGGAAGGAATACAGGGATGTATTCACCCTTTTCACTTTGTAGCCAACCCAAGGGTTAAGGCGTTGCGTCCATCGTTTTTGCAGTGACCGCTGCGAGAAACGAATCTTGGATTGACCTCTTAGTGTCACACTTGTTGCCTAATTTTTCGGGGCCTACCCTATATCCGTAATAGCTTCCTCTAGCTGGTGCGGAGGGGCTGCGCCCCCACCTGAAGAAGAAGAAGCCACATCACGAACCATAGCACAGCACATTCAGTCTGTACCGCATCATCCAGTGTCTGCGCGTACCATTCGACGCCGTTTACAGCAGAGTGGTCTGTCCGCAAGACGTCCATTGCTTCGTCTATCCTTGACGCAGAACCACAGACGTTTCCGCCGCCAATGGTGCGATGAAAGAAGGATGTGGACGGCAGAATGGAATGAAATTGTCTTTACTGACGAGTCACGCTTCTGTCTGCAACACCACGATGGTCGGATTCGATTCTGGAGACACCGTGGAGAGAGGATGCTGAACAGCTGCGTTATGCACCGCCACACTGGTCCTGCACCGGGTATTATGGTATGGGGCGGTATTGGATATCACTCTCGCACTCCTCTAGTACGCATTGCCGGTACTTTAAACAGCCAGCGCTACATCTCCGAGGTGTTGGAGCCAGTTGTCCTTCCTTACTTTCAGGGCTTGCCCACAGCCATATTTCAACAGGATAATGCGCGACCACACGTGGCACGCATTGTCCAAGGGTTCTTCGTCAATCGCCAGATTGAATTGCTTCCCTGGCCAGCTCGCTCTCCGGATCTTTCGCCGATAGAAAACATGTGGTCCATGGTTGCTCAACTATTGACCCAGAATACATCCCCAGCTGCCACACCAGATCAACTTTGGCAACGTGTGGAAGCTGCTTGGTCTGCTGTATCCCAAGAACACATCCAAAGTCTCTTTGAATCAATGCCGAGGCGTGTGGCAGCGGTGATCTCCAACAATGGCGGCTACTCTGGCTACTGATTTTGGCAGGAACCACACTTCACAGAAGTCTATAAATTTAATCATTTGATACTTGGTCAACATGTTATCTACAAAATAAATTTTGTTGTGATATCTCTTGTCTTTCTTGGTGTTGCAATTTGGGTGGCCAGCAGTGTATATTTGTTATTGAATTTTAGTTCCAGAAAAAATGTCTGCTAATATCCAGATTTGTTAAAAATATTATTTCGTACATTAGAAATGAGCCATTTTAAAAGTCGCACAACGAGAGCCAAAAATATTCTTTCACAAATTAAGTAAAAATTCTTTATATTTAGATCATTGAACATGCGTCGAAATCATGGGGCCTGGGGTTATTGTTCTACTGCGAGGATTCGGAAAATATTCGACTGCAGAGACCCCTTTTTAAAACTGAAGCTACAATTACCCACGTAGTTTTGGTGTGGAATTACGAGGGAAATAGCCTATTTATAACTTTAAATAATACCAACAGATCCGCGCATAGCATCTGCGCGGAACTTAATTGCTTGTATCCATTGATGGCAAAGTATTGCTACGCTCACATTTGATCACATCTCATTTCAATCCAACTTAAATGCAACCAACCGAACTGATTATGATTGATGATTGGTCAACGCCATTTCGATTAAACTTCAAACGTCACCAAAGCGGCGTAAAGTTACATTTTAAGGAAACTCCGATATGTATCATGCGAGATCATTTGGGTGGTGGAGGTAAAATCTTCACTTTCCATTTGGTTTGTTTGTTTGTTTTAAACTGAAAGACCCTCTCATTGGTCAGGGCCGCTGTAGCCCGGTTGGAAGAGTAACGGATTAGCAACCGGAGAGTTGCGAGTTCGAATCCAACAAAAGACCGTCGTGTAGAAAGGGGGCTGGTGCACGTTAAATATGTCGGGGCCTCAAATATCCTCACGTTGGCTTGGTGTGGATGTTTGGAGAGTGGAATGCCAGCTCAGGTATGACCTCGTCATCCGACTGTGGTTCAAAATTATGTGGTGCTGTCCTCTGTTCTTTCCTTTCGGGTTTGATTCCGGACCGTCGCCAATAGCCCATTGTGTTGCTGCAGTGCGACGTTAATTAAAATACATACCATTCTACCTACCATTAACGGCAAAGTATTGTTACTCACATTTGATCGCATCTCACTTCAATCCAACTTAAATGCAACCAACCGAACTGGTTATGATAGTTGATTGGACAACGCCAATTTGATTAAACTTCAAAAGTCACCAAAACGGCGACAAGCTACATTTAAAGGAAACTCCGATGTATATCATGCGAGAGTATTTGGGTGGTGGAGGTAAAATCTTCGCTTCCCGTTTGGCTTGTTTGTTTTAAATAGAAAACCCCTCTCATTGGTCAAAAGTTCAAAACATGGAAGACTTCAAGCTACGCGAGGATAAAACGTGCCTGACTTCTAATTCTTAAATAGGCATCAAAATATGAGAAATGTTACGAAACACGAACTTAAACCTCGATCTTTTATTCACTTGACTTCCCTTTTATTTCACAAAGTTTTATTTTCACAGCTTTTATTTCTTTTTAAATTTCTGTTCTCGCTCTACTTTCGAGCGAACATTCATTATTTCCTTTCCCACGGGAACCTAAATGAAATGGGGAAATAAAAATTTATAAATCGAGTCTCCTTACTCCTAGACAAAGATGTAGGAGGAGGAAGAAAGCTCATTCCGTTAACGTCCCCACTTCATCCAAGAAAGAGAGTTTAGAACCATAAATCTCTTAAGGCGTTCCATCATCACCTGCAGTAGAGCAAATCCGTCCAAGTGCAGTTTAACTTCCCAAAGTGAAACTTGACAAGAGCCATCCGGCAAATTCACAAGTCATTAAAAGTGTTTGTATCAATATAAACAGATTTTTTATTGTTGCTTTTCAGACGAAAAATTGCTTTTCTTTCGCTTTTTGTGACATTCTTATGCTTGTTCATCCGAAATAAAACGCCGTAAACGATATCGCCAATTTCCCATATCTACACATGTTATATCTGCAATAAAGACGGAGCACTTTATTTGGTATCGACCTCGATCACCCTTTTATGAATCCCAACAAGAAAAGAATCAACTACAGCTCGGATATTTATTTGGGAATTTGTTTCTCCTATAAAACAACTAGCTGAATTACCAGGCGTTGCTGGGGTTGAATTGCTTATAATTCATCGTAATATTACTCAATATTATTCGTATGGAGATTTCGAATTATTTTTAGCTCCCCTGCAGACCAAATCGAACGGGGTTAATATATAGCCTATATGTCCCGCCGAATTCAAATAATTGTAGCCAAATTTAGTGTGAATTGATCTGACATTGATCGTATAAATACGCAATATTATTCCTCTGCGATTGCACCATATTCTAAGATTCTAAACACTCCAAGGTCATCTTGAGAGGCGACTCCTGTAGATATTAACTCTGACGTCCTCAGCACAGCCAGGCCGGGAGAAAGTGCTCCCAATTAAGTGCTCTGTCCAGGATGACGGGCCGTTACACCCCTCTGCACACTCTAGGCAAATAGAACAGGGGTTGATATGCAGCCTACGTTACCCGCGGGGTTCCAAAGAATAAGTGAACCCAATTTGGTGTGAATTGGTCGAAAGGTGTAGATTTGAATAGAGAACAGGCAGATGCCAACTATGTTTTATATGTGTGGATGTATGAACGTGTGAAAAATTTAGTGGTGGTCACTAGTCAAATCCTACATATCTCCTTTAGGTGAAAAGGGCTTCACAGACCCGAGGTACTCTAGTGAATTTAATTTTGGATTGTGAAGAGATAGGACGCTGAAATCGGTGCCGATTTGTAGAGAAAAACAGGATCTAAAGTAGTATGTAGCTATAATAACCGTAAGTAAAAATTGTATGTTATGAGTGGATAGGTATGTTGTCGAGTTGAAAATTTTCACACAATCTAGAAACAATTGCAAATGAAATATGAACAGAAATGTATATCACTGGAAAGAAAAGTTCAAAAATAATCAGAATATCATCCTTAGATGAATCCTAAAAAGAAAAGAATCAATTATAGTTCGAATATATATTTGGGAATTTGTTTCTCCTATAAAACAATGTACGAACGTGTGTAAAATGTAGCGTTGATCTCAAAGTCAAATCCTACATCAATTAATCCCTCAAAGCCACATCTTTTTTAGGTGTGAAATATAGGTAGGTACGTATTTAATTAACGTCGCACTGGAGCAACACATCGTCCTATTTAGGTATGAAATTACTTAATAGACCTGAGGTACTCTAGTGATATTTTCTGTTTTCATGGAGTTTACTGTCACGGGGGTCACGCTCCCTGGATACCCACGCAATCTTATCCTGCTTTTATCCCTCCCCTTCTCTCTTCTGTAAAACTTCCATTGTGTGTTTACTTGATATTGAATGTATTGTGTCTCGCGCAGCATGGCCATAAAAGCGACTTTTTTTATTGCAAGTAAAGGCTGGTAAGAAATCGAAAAAAGAAACTTTAAAAGTGCACCAGTTAAAAAACATCTTAAACTTGATAAACAAATATGTATGGAAAATATATTGATGTCATTCGTAAGTAATGCTTACAAAATTGCGCCACGTTAAGAAAGAAAAACGGAGGTGTAGAAATCGCCCTCCAAGTAATATTAATGGTATGCTGAAGCTCTATTATAAGCCAAAACACTCTCTTAATAGGTAATATTAACCACTTTAAAAAAAACTTTTAATTTACGATTAAATCCTTTTATTTTGCATTATTTGTGCCGTTGTGACAACTATTTCGGTGTTGAATTCGACACTTCAAATGTTAATATCAACTATTCCAAGTGTTAAATGTGCCACTTATGGGACAAAGGGAGTAGAGCATAAGGGGTCTACAATAAGTGTTATGTTTTCACGAATCATCCTTATGAATACAAATAATAAAAATAAACATATAAACACATAATGAGAAACATATTAAACAATTTAAAATTCGGTTCCAATATCAGAGTTCGTCGTAAACGAAAATTCTATTTTCGTTAAGGAAGCCAGATTGCGTTTGATGCATCATTATCTTACTTTATCTGCATAATGTTATTGAAAATTTTTGATACATTATTTTATTAGCGATTTTTTAGAGTACGTTTATAAGGCGGTTTAAAAAATCGATAATCTAATGATTATACAACATTTTCGTATCTTTTATTTAGATAAATGCGATGTTTGATTTAATTTGAAACTGTCTCTTGTGTGAAATCCAATTTTACTAAAGTTTCTGAGAAATTCATTCGAGATTCTTGAAAGTGAACTTTATTCTGAAAGCAATACTAAGATATTATAACATTTAATTATTACTCCACGTAACTTCAGTCGAACTCGTTTCTAAAGAGTCACACGTTATTGAGTCGCAAGTTATATTTACTTTTACTCCAAGTGGGAAAGAGTGTTCCCATTTATTACGATTAGAAGGAAATGTGACAGGGAAAATATTTCCACTCTGAGTCAAAACTTATTATTAATGTTCGAAAGGAGACACAAACGTTCATAGGGTTGTATAAATGCCGCCGTGCATTAAGGAAAAGTTCTGCAGATGTCAAATGGTTTGCAAACTGGAAGACACCAAACCATTACTGCCGTGTTGGAACCATGGAACTTAAACGCAGTGGAGTGTCTAACAGAAACTCACTAGTTTCTAGAGTTTCTATGTCAGGCGTTAATGATTCATGGCTTTATTAAATATTATAGGCGATTGATGCATACATGTTTGGAAAATGTAGAATGTACAGTAGAACCTTGATTATCTGAGCTCCAATTAAATGAGCATCCGTGTTATCTATCCAAACCAAATTTGATACATTTATGGTTTTATTATATATTATAGAAGATTGATGCTCAAATATTTGGAAAATGTAGAATGTACAATAGAACCTTGGTTATCCGAGCTCCAATTAACCCTCCTGGTGGTTGTTTCGATTATGCATCTCGTCATTAACAGTTCTTGATAGACTAGATATCTCGTCATTAAAGATCTCTAGATATCTCGTCATTAAAGATCTCTAGATATCTCGTCATTAGAAGAACAAGTAGATCTTGATCTCGTCATCACAACAAAATCAGCAATATCTTGACGATATATCTCGTCATTAGCAAAATCGTTCAGATCTTGATGAACGAGATATCTCGTTCAAACCACTTGGAGGGTTAACTTAGTATTCGTGTTTCCAAACCAAATTTGATACCATTTATGGCTTTATTAAATATTATAGAAGATTGATGCATAAATATTTGGAGAATGTAGGAAATACAGTAGGAACCTTGATTATCCGAACTCCAATTAACTGAGTGCCCTGTTATCCGAACCAAACCGAGTTTTTTGTAAGCTTTTAATAAAGCTTTGAGAATGGGATCACTTAGCCCTTGGACTGGTATGGTTTGGAGGGCAGATGATCGGTTTGTTTGGGTTTTGTGGCGCAAGATAGGGGTAAGCTGCTTCAAACACAAGACAAATTCAATAAAAATATATTTTAAAATATCAGATTAAAACGACTAGACCAACGTAAAAAACGTGATAAAGCATTTAAGTAAAAATGGAAACAAAATAAACACTTCCAAAGTATAGAAAAGTAAATAGATTAAAAGGTACAGCTGTATCATACGCCTCGTTTGGTGGCAACTCAATTGGCGCGTTTTTTGGCGCACTTTTAGTAGCAAGTTATGGCAGGTTAAGGCAAGCCATCTTTTTTAGCTAAGTATTTGTTTGAAAATTCGTGTGAAGATTTAAAAATTGATTACTTTAACAAGTTCTTAGAAATTGTTAGAGATTTAGATTGGGAGTAGTTTAAAACAGTTTAAATATAAAAAGATATTTTAACCGCTGGTTTTCCAACTATTTCTGCTAATTATTTTCCGATAAAAAACATGTTTATTCAAAGTTTTGTTTTTCCGTTAATTACTTTCCACTAAAGCTTATTATTTTCCGTTTAAAAAACGATTTTTCTATGAATACTTTCCTTGGCGATATAAAAAGTGCGCCAAAAACGCGCCAAGAGCCTTGCCACCAAACGAGGCGTATAATACAACTGTACCGATTAAAAATATCACATCAACATGAAAAAGTAAAATGTAGTTTAAAATGCATTGATGCAGTTTGAGTATGTGAAAGTGCTGCTGTACAGAATACCGTTAAGGACTTTTATCAAGAGATTAAAAGGTACGCAACTAACGTTTATTGTAAAATTAGCACAATAAATAAATACATACTTTGGAACAAATCAGAGTACAAATTTTTCTTAATCCCTGCTTTATTAATCTTTCAGTTTCAGTAATATGTCCGCATTTTTTTCTGTCTTTCGTATAGGTTGTTTTGTGTTACTGTGTCCGTATTATCCGAGTTTCAAGTTATCCGTGTGGCCTTGGTCCACCACATTACCTCGGATAATCAAGGTTCATCTGTAGTCTATTCCACATTTAGAAGATGCCATTACGGTTTAGGAAAAGTGTTAGCATTCACAATATGGATAGTTCCTCGTGAAACAGCATGAGCAACAATGCAAGCCATCCGTTATCTTAATGAATTGAAAATTGATAGTAAAAGATGAAGATGTTTAATGTTTTCGTCGTTCTTCGTTTTAAATATAGAAAGCACATTTCATAGACATTAAGGGACATTGATACATTAGTAAACGCGGGAAAAGCCAAGATATAAAAATAAGCAATCAATCTTCATATAAAACGCATAATATTCAATAGCATATTTACGCGGTATATCCATCCTAAAAATTACATAATAGCCCATTGTGTTGCTCCAGTGCGACGTTAATTAACTACTTAAAAGCTTAAAAGTGTGAAATTGCAATTTTGAAACGATATTTTTGGTTTCTGTATAAATATTTATCGTCGGCTCAGAGCAGAAACTCATTAACCGACAAATTAACATTTTTACTTTACAGCTGTTTAAAGACTAACCATTAGTTATTAGGTTAGTCAAATTATAATTTCAATGGTGTTGTGAACTGGCGCTAGCGCCCCTGGGAATTTAATTTTTATAAAGTGCGTGCGACAGTTACTAGCGTACTTGTAAACGTTGTTGTGTCTTGATATTTATTTAGGAAGAGTAAAATATGATATCAGTTAATGTATTTTTAATTATACTAGAGCAAACTAACCATGTTGTAGATTGTGATGAAATCTTGATTTGGAAGGATTGGAAAATCAGTGTCAAAAAGAGTTGATCCGTGTTTTGTTGTAGTTTTGTATCGCCTTTTGTATTATTAATAAATGTCGAAAATTTTCTAACACATGTTCGTCTTCATGGGTACAACCGAAAAGCTAATCTGCTATTATTTAATACAATATATTAAAATTATATTTCAACATTGCTTTTATATATAGCAAGCTATTATATAATAGCAATGCTATTATATAATAGCTTACACCCCACTCTCCAAACTTCCACACCACGCCAACGTGAGAACATTCGAGGCTATGACAGATTTAACGTGCACCAGCCCTCGTGTACACGACGGTCTTTGGCTGGACCGAGTTTCAAACTCTCAACCCTCCGATTGCTAATCCGTTGCTCTTCCAACTGGGCTACCGGCACCCCGTTGGTGGTGCAGATGGTGCTGGAGGAAAGAATTACACGAGTGATAGGTAAGCGAGTGAATTGTTAAAAAATACCAGAGTTCAGAGTACAAGTGGCTACGAAGATTAAGTTAAGTGTTAAAAGTTAATTAAGCTGACTTGGGGATCAACACGCTATCTCCGGCCATAAGTAGTGGCACTAGTGAGGTATCAATTCCCAACATTAAATGGTGTTATCAGTCGATTTGAAGTGCACATGATCGTGTTTTCATCTTGGCATGTGCCCCGTTTAACAATGGAAGCGTTTGTATTTCGTTTCAAAAAGCGAAAGAGAGGGAGCAATCGTTCTGTTGATCGTTTTGTTTCTTGTCTGTTAATGAATGTTGTGGCTCGTCCTGAGGTTTTATTTTATTTATAGACTGACTTGATAAGTTGCTATGAGGTTTATTTTGTTGAGTGACAAAATTAGCCATTCTTTTTTTTACCGAGGAATGTATTCAAAATTGAAAGCATTTTTCGTTCATATTACCTAAAATCAAATTAATTTCATTTCGTTCATTGTCCATTTTATATTCAAATGGCGTAAAAACATGCATTCATTTTAAATATATTATAAAAATAGAGTTAAGATGGAACTTCTATAAAATATAGATTGGTCGGTTTTATGGCGCAAGGGCCATATTTGGCCATGCTGCGCCAGACACAGGACATACAATATCAAGTAATAGACACACACAATAAAAGGTTTTACTGACACAAAAGAGAGGAATGCATCTAGGGAAGAATGCACCTGACAGGAATCGAACCTGCGCCGCCTACAACTCGAAGGTTGCTAGAGCAGTGGTACCCATTATATAAAATATAGAATTCGCCTATAAAAATGTTCATTTTTTGTGCACTATTCCCACGTAGTTTTCAGTTCACTGATAAATATGCTATCCACAGTATGATTTGGGCAAAATATGGCTCTTGAGCCGAAAACCCCCCCAAAATAACCAAAGACTTCGTTTTCGATTAGAAAACAAATTGTTTACTCATTCGGTTTTGCGAAACTTTCCTTTTAACAATTTTTTCTTTTCCCAGAATTAAAATACATGTTTAAAAAGTTCACAAAAATTAAAAATAAATGTGTTCAATTAAAAGTTAATTCTATAGTGAAGACCAAATATAATTTCAAAATTATGTTACTGAAAGAGTAAGACCATGTTTATTTTAATATAAAACAAAAACTTTCAATGTCCGACTAATAAAATAACTGATACAAAGTTTATTCCACTGACAAAATCTTATTTAGGCGTAAGTTTTAAGGGATAAATAAGAATTTATGCTAACAGCTTTCAAAAATTTATTCATATATATTTTCAAGTATAAATACGCATTCACGACACATAAATTTATATTATCGTATTTTCGCATATTTATGATACACATATTTATATTGTCATATATCTCTGTTATATCTCACATAAAAACATCGTTCCATTGTGGGATATTATATAAGAACACAGAAAGAGAAAAAGGTATACAATTTTAGATAAACATTTATATTTTTCAATATGTTTACAATTTTTACGGAAATAATCTTAGAATATAATTTTGATGTTTATGTTTTCGAAACAGTTCTACATAACGTCTCAAGTTGTGATGAAAAACTAAATAATTTTATTTCTGACAGCAGATAGTTTTAAATAAAATAACGTAAGAAACGAATTGCCCCGATATGGTTTTCTCTACAAAATATATCCTTTTGTTTTTATCGAGATAATATACCAGGAAAGGAATTACATCTATGTATGAGAAAAATATACTAGAAAGGTTTGAGAAAAGAATTAAAGCTATATATGTGAAATATATTCCAGAAAGGTATAACAAAGGAATTAGTGTCAAAATATTAGTAAACACTGGAAAAACTTAAAAATATACATTCAGCCTTCATATAATTCCAAAAGTACGTTTTTGCAGTATTTACGGCGTATATATTATAAATAAGACTGTTGAAAATAAAACAGCTGAACAGCTTAAAAGTGAGAAAATTGAATTTTGAAATGCTCTTTGGTTTCGGTATCAATACAGGGGTTTCAAAAGTTCTATGCGAAGAACCATTTTATTACCTCTTTCTATGTTAGAAATGAATAAAGTACTTAAGACAACAAATACTAATATATATCGACATGACGTCCCCTTGTATATCAATAAACACACTAATCCTAGTGTTCATAGAGATCGCCTTGGCTCAGTGTGTTATCCCACTGCCCTAGCAACCTGCGAGTAATAGCCGGCGCAATATCGATTCTTCCCTGTATGACCAAATGCGGCGCTTGCGCCATAAAAATCTAATCAGCCAATCGATGCCTCCCTGGATGTGTCTCTTCTGTGTGAGCAAAACTTTCCTTGTGTGTATGTCCATTACCTGACATTGTCTGTCTTGTGTTTGGCACAGCTTGTCCAAATATGGCCCTTTCGCCATAAAATCCCAAAAGTAAGAAATGACCCAATGGTCAGGGGTAGCACGCAAAACCTTTTCAAAGATATCATGAGCTTAGATGTTGACCTCATTATCTGACCGTGTTTGAAAATGACGAGGTGTTATATATATATATATATATATATATATATATATATATATATATATATATATATATCTTCGGTTCTTTCCCTTCGGGATTGACCGTCGTTAGTTTACCGTTGTGTTGCTCCAGTGCGACGTTAATTCAACTACCTACCTACCTACTTACCTTAAGTCAGTTAATACTGTTAATATCAATTTTCTTTACCTCTGCTTTGGCAAATCCACACAAAAATCTAGAGCTGTGAGGTCACATCCCCGTTGGAGATGATTTTCCGAATTTCCAGTTCAACTCCTCTCACCTCTTCGTAGGTTAAATATTGTAGAGGCGTTCAAACCATCGACCTTCTCATGAAATAGACGAGGGGCCGTGGTAGCCTGGTTGGTAGAGCAACGGATTAGTAGCCGGAGGGTTCAACCAAAGACCGTGGTGCACTTCAAATCTGTCGAGGTCTCAAATATCCTCCTGTTGGTATGGTGAGGAAGTTTGGAGAGGGACTTCCAGCTCAGGTGTGACCTCGTCATCTGACCGTGATTCAAAATTACGCGGTGTTGTCCTTCGGGTTGGATCCCGAACCGTCGCCATTAAAAATACCAAAAGTACCTAAAAAGTACCCCCAACCACGAGACGGATCTTCAAACCGAGCGACCAGAAGAAATAGCATGAAGTTGTTCGCACATGATCCGCTTATGTCACCACAAGGTCGATGGTTTCAACTATTGATTTCTTTTTCCAGTGGTCAGCACGATCCAGAAAGCAAAAGAAATGGTCATTCCATTTTTTCACTGAAATGGATAGTTACTTTAGAAACACACTGTTTTTATAATTTGACAAAGCTCAGTTCTGTGTTATGATTAACATACAATGATAAAACAATGTATCGCATGAATTGTTTTTAGGTAGAATAAGCAAGAGTTGTTATTAACCTTTTGCAATGCTCTTCAAATTCGAGCATATATGTGATATGTGATTACCCACTACTCTTCCCACCTCTGATTCACAAACGGTGAACACCGGTGTGGACGTAACAGTGAGAATGTTCCAGAAGAACATGAGCGACTTCCTGAAGCTCCGAGAACATTCTAGAACACGGGCGATTCCCGCCGAAAGCGTTGCAAGGACGTTCGAGCGGGAGAACGATTTCAGACGATGAACCGAGAAGACGTGTCAATGGCAGACGGCCATCCCTTTTTTGTGTTTTTTCAAATATGTTTGTAACTGTCCTGTCCTTAATTGTTATTGTTAAATTAAATGTTTTATCGTTAGAAGAAGTTTCAGTGTTATTTAAAGCCCTTTTGCCCTACCACTGAACTTCACATACATATATGCTTTAGGTCTTTTTTCTGGGGACTGGATAGTTCAATTGACATCGCACTGGAGCAACACAACGGGATATTGGCGAAGTTCCGGGATCCATCCCGAAGGGAAAGAATCGAGGACAACGCCACGTAATTTTGAACCAGTCAGATGACGAGGTCATACTTGAGCTGGCATCCCTCTCTCCAAACTTCCAGACCACGCTAATGTGAGGACATTTGAGACCAAGGCAGATTTAAAGTCACCAACTCCCCCGTAAACGGCTGTCTTTAGTTGGTTCGAGTTTCTAACTCAGATCCTTCCGGTTGTTATTCCGCCTCTCTTCCAACCGGGCTACCGGTGCCCCTTCTAATTTGAGAGACGGGTAAACAGATTATAAGCATGACGTTTCTACCGTTCGTACTGTATTTAACTTCGAAACTCCGTTTTATTAAAGCGTAGGTTTTTACTCTGATTAGCTTGGGATTGTTACTTCCCAAAAAAGTGATGCAATTTAAAAAATAAATTTTATAGAACCAAAAAAAGAAGAGAAAAGCAAAAAATCGTTATTTTAGTGCTCTCTTTGGCATTTGTAAAAATTCCTTCTAATGTTTGTTAAAAAAATTGTAGAATATTACTTGATTCTATTTGCATGGCTCTTTTGATTTAATTAATTGCATTTTTTTGATGAAAACAATGAAATTTGCTTTGATTTATGTGCTACTTTTCTCGTGAAATTACTATATGTTCCATAAAGATGCGTTGTCAAAGGCTGAGATATGTAGACAAAAATTTAAAAAAATATTAATAATAAGGTAAAACTATTTCAGGTAAAACAATCACCTTCATTCTGCAACCATGGGCAAACGTATCAATTGATGATCACTAGAGCTACCAAATGTCTTTGACTATACATATAAAGCAGAGTCGGTGTTTGTCTGTACCCTACACAAATCTACACCTTTTGATCAATTCGGTATAAATTCGGAACACTTATTTAGAACTATGCGGGAAACAATACATATTAATTCCAATCCGATTTATCCTGTGTAAGCTGAGGGGGTTAAAGCAGTTTGCTACAAAGGCGTGCATTGCGTTGCTATAGTTAAATGTTAATTTATTCACTCATTTACAAATTATGCACATAATAGAGTGAAATTATTATCACATTATAAAAGGTGCCGCATACAAATCTAGTTTGAGTGAGTTCCATATTGATCGTAAAAGCACCAAGTATGAATAGTTCATGCAGAATGTCGTATTGGTGTGGAGGTAGCATCATGGTTATTGATAGGTATGGTGAGAGATCAAATATGGGTAGATGGGAAATACAAGAGAGTGGTACTCACCATTGGTATCTGACATTGTTCGCTGTTGTATCCCTATTCATGGCATGCGGTGATCACGATGAATCTACATAGCCAGGGGAAGGTTTCACTTGTGGGGTTGTCGAGGAGTTCGCTTTTTATCTGCCACCCACACTCAGCATTTTTCATGTATCTGGCCCCTCGAGAGATCCCCAGTTTCTGTCCTTTGTCGGTTGGTCTACCCCCAATAAAATCCAGCTTCATACCCGATGCTCTGACCAATGCCACTAAGTCCATTCATCGCATATTCAATCACTGGCTGCTTGGCCCCTCTCTATTCCTTGTATTCGTTGTGATGTAAGTCGTTCCATTTCGAGTTGGTTGTTGCTTTTACGCGTAGTCTCACCTTTCACCTTGTCCCGATATGATGACACAATTCGAATTCCACATTGGAATAACGTTGAGTATTATTCCGATTGTGGTCGAAACTCGAATTGTTTTACCAGTATTGCTGGGAAAGCAATTTTTTCCAAAAAATTATTTTTACAGAATTTATATTCTAATGTTTATGTTTGAACTTATTTTTTATTTATTTCCAAAATATAAAAATAATTTGTGAATATTTGATTGATCAAATGAAGTGATTTAAGACATTTAATTTTACATAACTTATATTTTGTAAGGAAACGAGTCAGTTTAATGCCAAAATCGTAAGCGAAATAGCCACTGATATTAAAAATAATTTTGTTGCTCGGTATTTGGCAGCGCCCGAATTAATGTTACACGTTTATAAAAGATTCCATTTAGAATTCTGAACCTGCTGTAGCATAAACTTCAAATGTACATACTAAATAAAGAAATAAGAATTCAAAGTATGATAGGGATATTCAGTGTAAACACACACACAGCACCTTCCCCCCCCCCGCCCAGACAGAAGCTTAGATTTCACTTCCGCTACCCAAATGGTTTAGTTACTCTTAAAACTAAGGTTGAATTTTGATAGATAGTGATGAAGTGACTTCCACAATTGTAGATCATTTTGAGGACACAAGTTCATATTACTTTTTAGTAGCATAGAATTAATAAGCCGTCCTAAAAATGTATCGAAATAAAGGTTAATTGTATTGAAAAATAAAAATTGTTTGTTACCATTTCCTAATAAATTTTAGTATCTTTGAACCGTAGAATTTTGTACTCACTAAGTAGCATGTATAGGAGTATACGTCTAATGAAATTCTTCGATGAGCATAAAAATATTAAGGTTTCTCCTAAAGTACTCCAACAGCTGTGTTTACTCGAAGTAGAAACGCATCGTTTATAATTAAAAGTGATAAATAAATCGAGTTAGGAATTAATTTTCATAAGTTTATTGAAGTTTGTGAATGCGAAGCGCTTCCGCGAAAACTCATTAAAGAGATGTAGAGGAAATAAATAACGAATATTAATCTCTCATATGAAGACCCAGATTGAAGTACGGAATTGGTTAAAGGTTTCGAAGAGGAACTGAAAGAGTAAGAAGCCTCTATATATATAGTGTAAAAGAAGTATTAAAGGATATAAAAATCTATCTTCCGAATTACGTTTAACCCTCTAAATGTCAGGAGATTTCTGAGAGTAGTGTAGTATTTTTTTACAACCCTCAACCCACTTAATGACTCAATATCCACATTTGTTGGCTGAAAGAATCTTAAGAAATATTCTATGGGTCAAGAACGCCAAAACTGGTTAGAAGTCATGCAGGTAAGATTTCTGGTTACATAACTGATAAAAACATGCGAACCTCTTAGACAATTAAGCACTGTAATGTTATCCTTATGAGCTCTAAGTGTAGTACTGCTTTTACACAACAAACATAATGAATAAATAAATACAATCTACTGATTGGAAGAATCTAGGAAATATTCTATAGGTCAAGAAGATCGAAACTGTTAGAGATAGGTAGTTAATTAACTGCACACTGGAGCTACACAACGGACTATTGAGTCCGGGATCTATCCCAAAGGGAAGGACCGAAGACAACACCTCATAATTTTGTATCCAGGTCAGAGGACGAGGTCGACACCAGATCTGGTACTCCACTCTCCAAACTTCCACAGCACGCCAACGTGAGTACAATTGAGGCCACACGACAGATTTAAGGTGCACCAGCCCCCGTCTTAGGTAGGACCGAGTTTCGAACTCACAAGCCTCCAGTTGATAATGCGTTACTCTTCCAACTGGGTTCCCGAGGCCCCGAAATTGTTCGAAATCACGCAGGGAAGATTACAGGTTGCAGAATTGATGCGCTCATGCGAACCCCTGGAGAGTTAAGCAGTGGCCATGTTATGTGTAAGGAGATTTCGTCACGAGTAGCACTAATTTTTCCCCATAACACACATGATGACTAAACCATATAGGGCTGCGGTAGCACGGTTGGAAGAGAAACGGATTAGCAACCGGAGGGTTGCGAGTTCGAATTCAACCAAAGACCGCCGGGTACAAAGGGGGCTGGTGCACGTTAAATCTATCGTGGCCTCAAATGTCCTCACGTTGGCGTGGTGTGGAAGTTTGGGGTGCCAGCTCAGGTGTGACCTCGTCATCTGACAGTGGTTCAAAATCACGTGGTGTTGTCCTCGAATCTTTCCCTTCGGTGGATGATCCCGGACCGTCGCCAATAGCCCGTTGTGTTGCTTCAGTGCGACGTTAATTAAATACCTACCAACCATTTACAAATGAGCACTTATTTAGATAGAGCTTCTAAGCGTACTGAATGTAGCAGTAAAGAAGATATTCAAAATAGATCAAAATTTGTTGTCATGCAATGGGGAATAAACATTTAGATGATACGTAAAAATGCTTTCCAACGAAAAGACAAAAGAAAATGATTGATGATCTAATCAAATTATTCTTCGTATCTTTATAGTCTGGCAGCTGTTTATAAGTGCCTTGTCAAATTTGAGTTTAAAAATGCAAGTTTTGTGAGGAAAATATTTAGGAATATTTCCAAAAAATAATTTTCTCGCACAGAGCGCTTGAGAAAATGAATTATTTGAGCCAATAGGGAATTTGAGGCCATTTTTTTGCCGGATTGTGTCACTTAAACATCGCGTATCACCCCTTCCACCTCACTCAAACAAAAGTTTTACGAGAATATAATACGATGCCATTTTTAAGCAATGTAATTTTAACATTTTTAAAGTTTAGATTATTTAATTTTTGCAAATGTTTTGATTCCATAATGGATTCTTAGAAAACAAGGAATCGAGTTGCTTTTTAATATCGGAATGTTAAAAAATTTAAAATAGAAAGTATATCAAAAACATTTTTCTGAAATAAATATTTTCGTTTACGATTCCCCCCCCCTGAAGACACCGAAAATTAAAAATTTCCCAAACATGCTGACAATAGATTTTGAAACTTGATTCTGAATTCAAAGAGAATTTATACAAAAAGGAGTATTTTTCTTAAAGATTTTTGATGCTAAATTAAAAAGTGTTTTGGCAATATGCTTCAGTTGATTAGTAGAAAGACGTAGAGTTTTCCCATTGAAGTTCAACTAAATTTACGTAAAAATATCGAGGCGTCATTGAATGTTAAATGTCATTGAAAGTTTTCATTGATTGTATTCGATTTTGAGAGAAGCAAGTACAAAAACAATCTTGTCGTCTGACATTTCAAATTAAAATGTCTCAATAATGCAGTAGTACTTTTCGAGAATAATATGGGTGGATATTTTGACAGAAAGTTTCGATTTATACAACTCTTAGGGCTTCCATAAGATGACTGCTGTTTTTGTGAATTGAAAACTCATTTGGAAGACAAACTTAATCTTTAATTCAACACAAGGGCTAAAAATCACACACGAACATTCGAGTTGACGGCCATGTGCTAGCGTGGGTGGATATTGTATGAAGCACATGGGACGAAGGCTCTGTCTCCAGGAAATGATACCCTAAAGTTCAGAATTCATTTGTGTTTGCTGAAGCTTTCGTAGATCTGAATAGGAACTTTAGACTAAAGCTGGCAATGGGGTGTAGCAGATGGTACTGTAAAGAAAATATTGCAATGAGTGATAGGTATGCCTATCACCCTTGGTGTACAAAAATATATTTTGAAATAAAACATACGTTACTGGATACATCCATTTAGTGATTTAAGGCTTACAAGAGGTAGATTTTATACTCATCTATTGCGGATTTACGAGAAAACCCAGATAAGTTTTTGCTGATAACTTTAAACTGTTGAGTAAGGCCAGAGAAAGTCACGCCACGAATAATGCAAACAAGCGTTCAACAAGAACATAAACAGAACAAGCATTCTGACTCCGAACCGAAATTCTTCTTTAGGCCACTCCAGAGTCAGTCTTGCGGGAACTCTGAACTCTGGTCGGACTGGGATTCGTGCACCCACTACAAAACAAACTCTAAATCGCTTAATAAAATCTCTTGTAAAGGATACAATTAAACCAGTTATAAATTGTTATCTGGAGTTCGTATTCTTTTGCGTCCAGTATTTTATTCTTGCCTCTCCATATCGTTTATCTGGGTAATGGAGTGCAAGTGCCCAATTCAATTAATAATCTATTCGTATTCCAATTCGTATTCATATTCAATTCCTATTCTTTGCGTTTTTTAAACTTAAAGAACAACTATAAAATATGATTAATTCATGTAAAATAATACGCCGTATTACTATAAAAATAACGGATGTGTGCACCGCTCAATTGCGAACAAGGGTCTGAGAGACTGGAGTAGCGTTGCGCGGCTATCCTGCGGCGACGTGGGGAACTGCGACACAAATTGCACGCAAGGTGTACGTACGTCGCCACAACGTCACCGGAGGTATGTGTGCACTACACTGTCGGATCTCCTGTATCTCAGACCGCACTTACGGTGTCGCAGCGGCACCGCACGTTTAAAAATCGGATGTATGCACCGGGCCTTACCATCGACAATATAGCGTGTTCTCTGCAGATTAGACGGACAAAGAAGTGGTGCATAAATAGTTGGATGACCAACCGAAAACCTTCTTGGAGCGAATACGGAAGCTTGTGGACCGCTGGACCAAGTGCGTCGGAAAGGAAGGAGAAAATGACGAACTTCTTCAATCCCTACATTTGTATAAATAGATTGAAAAAATAAAGTGCGGATAATTTTTGACTTTCCTTCGTATATATTTCTATCTTAGAACATGTATTTTGTCAACGACGTCTGATCGCAGCTTATTCCCTTCGTCCTCTGGGGCAGATGTAGTTTAGGTGTGTACGGTCTTCACGAACTCGAGTTACTGTGGTGATTTTTTCTTTTCCTATGGAGTTTACTGTCTTTAGTAAACACGGGAGTCGTGTTCCTGGGATACCCAATATATATTTTTCTGCTTTCATCCGCTATGCTTCCTAATCCCTCCTTTTTTCTCTTTCACGAAATTCTTTACTAGACGTCGTCTTGCGTTTGGCGCAGCTTAGCCAAATATGGACCTGCGGGAGAAGTTCGACAGTCCCGGAATCGAACTTCACAATCCGCTTTCGTAGTAATGCGAGGAATGTTTTAAAAGTTCAAGGGATTGTGTTATAAATTATTTTATTTTAAAAATTTATTTGTCTATTCTTTGTGATTTTTCCATATGATTTCCGTTTAACAGTACATACGTGTCCCGCTTGTTTTTGGAAATCTCTTTTAACCACTGGTTTACAACTTGACCCACCAGTGGTTTCGACGACTTACCTCATCCATGAACATCTGACCAATTTTGCTGGTGAAGTGATATTTTGTCATCAAAATTTGGTCAGCTTTCTTCCAATGATGAGATATCACGTCCATCAAGGTCTGGTCAGTTTTCTTCTAATGATGAGATGTCTCGTCCACATCAAGGTCTGGTCAGTTTTTTTCTAATGATGAGATGTCTCGTCCATCAAGATCTGGCCAGTTTTCTTATAATGATGAGATGTCTCGTCCATCAAGGTCTGGTCAGTTTTCTTCTAATGATGAGATGTCTCGTCCATCAAGGTCTGGTCAGTTTTCTTCTAATGATGAGATGTCTCGTCCACATCAAGGTCTGGTCAGTTTTCTTCTAATGATCAGATGTCTCTTCCATCAAGGTCTGGTCAGTTTTCTTCTAATGATGAGATGTCTCGTCCATCAAGGTCTGGTGAGTTTTCTTCTAATGATGAGATGTCTCGTCCATCAAGGTCTGGTCAGTTTTCTTCTAATGATGAGATGTCTCGTCCATCAAGGTCTGGTCAGTTTTCTTCTAATGATGAGATATCTCGTCCATCAAGGTCTGGTGAGTTTTCTTCTAATGATGAGATGGCTCGTCCATCAAGATATGGTCAGTTTTCTTCTAATGATGAGATGTCTTGTCCATCAAGATATGATCTGATCTTTCCCTTTGGGATTGATTCCGGACCGTCACCGTGTGTTGCTCCTCCCATTGTGTTGCTCCAGTGTGACGTTAATTGAAATACCCCCCCCCCCATCAAGATTTGGTCAGTTTTCTTCTAATGATGAGATATCTCGTAGAGACAACCACCAAGAGGGTAAAAAAATTTTTAACCCTCTTGACTGGGCACTTTGAACTTGTAAGTTGGATAGGTAGGAAGTTGAATTTACATCACACTGGAGCAACAGAACGGGCTATTGGCGACGGTCCGGGATCCATCGGAAGGGAAAGGGGCCGCTGTAGTCTGGTTGGAAGACTACCGGATTAGCAACCGGAGGGTTGCGAGTTAGAATTCATCCAAAGACCCTCGTGTACAAAGGGGGCTGGAGCAGGTTAAATCTATCGTGGCCTTAAATATCCTCACGTTGGCGTAGTGTGGAAGTTTGGAGAGTGGGGAGCCATCTCAGGTGTGACTTGTTCATCTTACCGTGGTTCAAAATTCCTTGGTTTTGTTCTCGGATCTGTCCATTTGGGTTTGATCTCCAACTGTCACCAATAGCCCGTGTATTTCTCCAGTGTGACGTTAATTAAAATACCTCCCTACCTGTTCCGATTGCTAATACTCAAGTCTACAAACCTGGCTCCACGGTATCAAGGAGCTGTTAGCATTATTAAAAAAGAAACATTTTGCAAAGTGAAAATCCAAGCAACATTTAATTATAGCCCCAATTCAAATACATCTCTGTGTTTCTGCAGCTTGCTATATTTTAGTTTTGCCTCCTTTGTTCCTTTCGAGACATAATCGAAGACATACACTTGGTTCCAAAGGAATGAAAATCGTATACGGAGGAGGGCATAGAGTTGTTAGGTATTTAATTAACGTCGCACTGGAGCAACACAACGGGCCATTGGCGACGGTCCGTCATCAAAGCGGAAGGGAAAGATCCGAGAAGAACACCACGCATTTTGTATCACGGTCAGACGACGAGGTCACACCTGAACTGGCACCCCATTCTCCAAACTTCCGCACCGCACCAACGTCAGGACATTTGAGGCAACGACAGATTTATAACTCACCACCCCCCACATACACTACGGTCTTTGGATGTATCGAGTTTCGAACTTGCAACCCTTCAGTTGATAATCAGCTACTATTCCAACCGAACTACCGCGGTCCTTTCGTTAATCAATAAAATTATTCCAAACTTTCAACTTTGAAAAAAGATGCAAGATAACCTGCTTCATAAAAATGTTTCACCTTTTAAAGTGTAACATCATTTTTAAAGGATTTAATGACTTTTTAAATTAACATCTAGGCTCTTATATGTAATTACACTCGTTTTTATAGTGGCTAGACTTATGTATACATCGCCAATGTGAGGACATCTGAGGCCACGACAGATTTAACATGCACCAGCCCCATTATACACGACGGTCTTTGGTTGGATTCGAACTTGCAACCCTCCGGTTGCTAATCCGTTACTCTTCCGCTACCGCTGTCTAGAGTTGTTAGGATCACATATCATAGCGACATTTAATAGGCACGTGTATAGTATACTTTTATACCGTCTGTAATCTTTTTTACAAAGGCTTTCGAAATTGTGAAAGATACAAATGTGACCCATTGAAGAAATGATAAAAGTTCATCTTGCGATCATTCACCAAGAGCTCTATGTATAAATAAAAGAAGAGTATTAGTTTTTAAATAGGAATACTGGGATATTTTGATCTCTCCGTAGATTGTTAAACTCCTTGGATCCTCCCTTAATATTTAATCTCCTGAATGTTTTCAGTCTTTCTCCATAGCATTCCATACGAACACGTGCAAAAATGTTTTATTTACGTTAATGCATATTTTATGTTTGTGGTGCGGTATTTTAAAATACCAGATTGTTTTTAAAAGTGAGAGTAAAGAACTGAATGAAAAATGATCAGAACTTTTACTCCTTTAAGCATGGTTTGAATCTCTTTCGTTTCATGTTCGAAACTTGCATAAATAAGTATGATAAATCTGAAAATCAATTTGGCAGTATTTTTTAGTAGTTATGCAAAGTCAAATGTTTTTAATCATTCCATATCATTAGTTAGATATTTATAAATTATTGGTATTTTGGAAAGAAATAAAAAATAAGTTCAAACATGACTATTAGAATTTAAATTCTTTAAATATAATTTTTTTTAGAAAAAAATTGTTTTTCCAGCAATACTGCTAAAAGAATCAATTGCGTACGGCAATTGTAATAGAACTCAATATTGTTACTATGAGGATTTTGAATTTTTTAGTTCCTTTGCACACCTAGGACAAATATAACTGGATCAATATGTAGCCTATGTTACCCACAGGGCTCCAAAGAAATAAGTGTACGAAATTTGGTGTGAATTGCACGAACGGTGTATATTTGTATAGAGAGACAGATGCGCCAACTCTGCTCTATATATTGACTAACAGAATTACCCGGCATTGCTTGGGTTGAATTAGTTAAATGTTGAGTGAAAAGTGATTAGACTAATCACTTTTCTTTCATAGAAAAATGCAAACATCATTTAAGTGAACGGAAAATAATTTTTTAACATCGTTTTAACTTTTTCATAGCTACTACAATTTATTTCGGACGCAAATATGTTTACATGATATATCCATCCATATAATCCATTTCATATTCGCACTTCTGCCCTATAAGACAAACTTCAAAAGTTTTTTAAGGTGTCTACTTTAAAAGTCGAAATATCTTTGAGCTACAATGTATGGCTTCCCGTTTTAATTTAATGTATTTAAAATAATTTAATTTTAACTAAACTGGTCATTTTAAAATGAAAAATTGCCTTTCTTAAAAAGATTTTGTTTTGTATATTTTATTTATTTTTATGAAACCGAACTCTTCAAAAAACATTACGTATGCAACCAGACTTAAGAAAAGTTGGTGGAAATATACCAATATCCCCAAGAAATTACCCATGTCTGGTGATATTTTGCATAAATAAAAATAATTAATAAGAATTAACTCCTAAATAATATATCTGTAATATGTAAAATACTGGAATATCTACGTAAATACAAAGAGAAAAGAAATTCCGATCATTGAAAAAATGTGGAATTCTGCAAAAATGAAAGATATGAGCAGCGTGTCGAATTTCGATTTCCTGAGTATATTCTGAAATAGAGGAATTCGAAAAAAGACGTTTGAAAAATATTGATAAAGAAAATTATGATTTATTTACAAAAGAACAAAAATTTATAAAACCTAGAAATGCTCAAATATGCCCGTAACATTTCGCTCAAATACATACACACGGAATTCTAAATCAAATTTATAAAATAAAACATTAATTCTGGCGTTGCCAGATACCGAATTGCAAAATCACGCTTTTATAATCAACTAGCTGAATTACCCGGCGTTGCTCGGGTTGAAATGGTTAAATGTTGCTTGAAAAGTGAATTAGAATAATCACTTTTCTTTCACAGAAAAATGCAATCATTTAAGCTGTACGGAAAATACGTTTTAACTTTTTCATAGCTTCTAGTATATACTTCGGACGCAAATATATGCATTTAATTCCTAAATATATTGCAATATGTAAAAGATTAAGACATAAATATGAACAGAAACGAAATTCCGACGAAAAAATGCAGAATTCTAAAAAACGAATGATGCGCAGTGTCGAATTTCGACTGCCTGAGTGTATTCTGAAACAGAGCAATTCGAAAAAAGACATTTGAAAATATTGATAAAGACGATAACGATTTATGAAATTTAGTAATGCTCAAATATGACTGCAACATTCCACTGTGTTAACTCAAATAGACAAACACGGGATTCTAAATCAAATTTATAAAATAATAAAAAATTAATTCTGGTTTGCCAAATCTAAAATAACAAAATTATGCTTTTATGATTAATGAGTTGAAGTTTTTCGTGTTCCATTACAAAATGTAAATTATGAATAATGAAATATTTTAAATATCCTTTTTTTATCAATCAAATATTCATGTAAAAATATAAAATTCATATAGAAATAAAATAATAAATTTTAATTCAATAATGCACATTACAACTGTCAAATAAAGTAAGAAATACTTATACAATCAATTAAAAGTTAGATTTAGTAATGCTCAAACAGGACCGAAACAGCTTTGCCCGGGTATTTATCCCAATCTTCTATTGGACAGGAAAATGCATCAAATCAATCTATAGTTTAAAATCAAAGTAATTATGTTAACAGGTTTTTAAAAGTATAAGTACAGTACACGCATTATAAAGTAAAATATTTTACAAATTCACTGCAATATAAATTTAACACAAAACTTAATTATACACAACATTTTTAGTTTCACCTCCGGGAGCAAGAATAAATAAATTCTTGGGTGAACCCATCCTCGAGCAAATAACATAGAGTTGTCCGTGGGAGAAACGCGGCGATCTCAAATCCACTCCGCATACTTGATAGACTGCCCCTGCGACTTGTTGATCGTGATCGAGAACGCAAGTCTCACTGGAAACTGCAATCTCTTAAAGTCGAAAGGGAGATCCGTCGGAATGAGTGGTATCCGTGGGATAAAAACTGTTGCACCCTCTCCCTTTCCTGTCAAGATAGTCGCTTCCATTACATTGCCCAGCAGCTTCTTGACACACAGACTCGTGCCGTTGCAAAGTTTTGGCGGGTCGAGGTTCCGCAGTAAAATAACCGGAGATCCCACTTTAAGTAAAAGACGATGTGGTGGCAATCCAGCCGGATCAAGTGAGTTCAGGAACTCTGGCGGGAAATTGACGACATCATCGGCATCTACTACGGTATCGATGGACTTGTATTCAGTGACCACGCCTGGTAACATGACAAGTATTTGATTGTTTATGTCGTGGACGTCTTCATTTTTAGCAGAAAGAATGGCCCTCTCTCGCAACCAGTTCAAATCGTGATAGTTTTGGGAAACAGACGGATAGACTGCATCTATCAGCTCTGCGACGGACGACACCAGATTACAAAAATTGGATAGGAATTTAATCTTGCCAGAAGACTCGACTGCCAATCTGCCTTCTCCGATCTCCAGTAGTTTGTGAAAATTTGAGCCATCTCATCCCCAGATGTACTCTCATGTTTTGCTTCAAAGTTATCTTTCGCACATGTCTCCACAAAAACGAATGTTTCGAACATGCGTGGATCTGATCGGCCGGCGTCGACTTCGGGATGATGGGCAGAGTTTGACGAAAGTCTCCACAGAGGAGTACCAGAGCTCCTCCCATCAGGCTGTCGTTTCCTCTCAGATCTCTCAGAGTGACGTCGAGGGCCTTGAGAGCTTTCTTGTGAGCCATGGTGCATTCGTCCCACACGATTAATTTGCAAGTCTCGAGTACCTGCGCCCGACCACTTGCCTTGTTTATGTTGCAGGTAGGATTTTCCTGCCTGGCGATGTCAAGTGGCAACTTAAGTGCAGAATGGGCCGTCCTCCTTCCTTCCATTAACGTCGCCGCAATTCCCGAAGAGGCGATGGCAAGAGCAACTTCTCCCCGAGTCCTGATTTCGGCCAGTATTATATTAATCAAGAATGTTTTCCCTGTGCCCCCAGAAGCATCGAGAAAAATGATACCACCTTGTTGTTTTGCTTTCTGATCCATGATAATTTGGTATGCGTTTTTCAGATCTCGATTCAGAAGTGGCTTCTTGTCCGCGACGTATGCACTCAGCTCTTCGACGTCGAAGTTCGTTTCTCGCACGTAATCCGCGCGAAGTACGTCTCGTCGATCTCTTACTGGTGCAGGCAAGCCCAATTGCAGTAACGTTTTATTTGTCATGGCCACACATTTGTCCTCAAGAATAACCAAAGCCTCGTTGAAAATGTCCGGACCAAACGCGATTTCTAATGTCGGGGTTTCCCTCCGGATTTTGGCGAGTATATCCTTACTCAGGGCCTCCTTATACTTTTCCCATAAAGTGTTTGGATTCGATGGACTGCATGGTCAATATTATAGCAAACAGGTTTCTGATTTGCTCTGGTAGGTAGATCAATTCGGCTTCTCGCAACGTGTCATCCCAGTGCTGGTCTCCTTCCAGCAAACCCAACTTCTGACAGGCCTCTCTAAATGTCTGGCATACTTCGTCGTTTACCGTTCTCATCTCTGCGAAAGATCTAGGTCCTCGTACCGAGTGAAGAAGCATCCTATGGAAATAGCATTCGGCGTTGTTGGGGTGAACAGTGTACACTCGACCCAAGGCGTCACTCGCGACTGCATCATGTCCAGGGACGGGCTGGCCAACTTTTCTCCTACAGAAAATTTTCCTCGATGCATTCCACATGTAATATGGAGGTATCTCAGGATACAACAAAGTCCTCGCAAAAGGATCCTGCTGACACAGTTGAAAGAATGCCGTCAAAGTCGTGTTTGGTGGCTGATCAATCACTCCAGGGGTGCTCTCTGTTGTGAAATAAACTCTATGACCATTTCTAAATGGACGCTGAGGTGAACAACAGTAGAGTGTCTTTCGTGAATCGAAAAACCCAGTATTCGCCAAACTGCCTCGTTACTGCTGAGGTATCTTCCCAACTGATACCGCCTCACTTCATCGTTCGATCTCTCGTCGCTGATACCGAAAACAGCCATATCACTACCTTTGTTGACATGCACACATATTTAATCGATTTCACACTGTTGCAGTACTCCACGTTGATGTGTGCCCGAAACATTTTCGACAGCAGCGGCGAAAAGAGCACAACCCACCTATTGTCGATTTCTATTTCCGTGTTGCTGCGTATCGTTAATTTCGCCGTGAACCCTCCATCTTCCGGAGCCCGCCGTCTGTACAGGGGATAGCCGTCATTTCCGGTTTGTGTCTCTTTAATCAATTTTCTAGGGTACTTCTTGGTACACTTTCCGTCCTTCATACACGGAGAGATGGGATTGAGATTTCCACACGGTCCGTGGATCATGTTTTTCGTTACCACTGCAAAAAGTTCGGGATCTTGTTCCGGGTTTGGCAACTCGGCAGATATAACGTCATCGATTTGAGTGGGCTGAATTTTGTCCGCTAACCAGATCAAATTGTGCGAGTGTGCCAGCACTCGCTTTTGCCATTCAATCGTGTACATCCAGCATCTCGGCACTCCAAATACATGGCCCTTTGTTATAACGTCAATCAGTTTCAACTGCTTCTGTTTAAATACTCTCGCAATCAAGTCGTGGCGCTCACTGGGTAATTGACCATTGGTAAGAACCTCCGTCCAAGTGGGATTGCAGGTGAAGGTGATAAATAAGTCTGGTCTCCCGTACGTCTTCACGTACGTCATAGCATCTTGCGTGTATTCGTGCATGTGTCTGCGACTGCCTGTAAATGTAGCTGGTAGTATGACTAAGGCACGGAGGTTTTCAACGTTCCCGTCATTTGCCACAGCATCTCTCAGGTGAATATATTCGTCAACTCTCAGTTTACGTTGATTTAGACGAATGTAAAAGAGACGCTCACTCTCGACTTTAGCGTACATATCGACGATGAACTGATGAAACAATTTCCTGCAGTTCAACACGTGGTTTTGCTCAGTATCTCGAATCATTAATCTGTACGCATAGAAATCCATCGCTGAAACTTTCTTGCTGGTTTTTTCACCTGTTCTTGGGTTGATCTGCCTCAGATTAAATTGATATCCATCTTCACCATGGGGGAATATTACTGGGTACTGCAGAGCATCATAAGATCGATGTGTTTCCGAAATACGCTGCAATGATTCACCTCCTCGTTGAATAACGATATCCTGTTGATGAAACTCATCTCCTGATATAACCACCGCGACTTCATCTGCTTGAGGAAAGTTAAAGCGCCGCTCGTGTTCGCCTGCTGGTCTTCGGTCTGCTCTTATGACTACTTTATATTCATCTGTTGGCATACGTTCCAATGCTGTTTCAAACGTTTTAATAAGATTATTGTGCTCATGAAACATCCTCTGTATGTTTAACACAATCTGATGTCTTGTTCCCGAGATGTAGGCGCACTTCTGATCAGTTTCCATTTATTCGTTTGAATAAAAGATAGTTGTAGAAATTTTGGTGGTTGATCTGGCAGCGGAGGCAACGATCCCGCTCTATGGTAAATCTGCCCTTGCACCTTGAATGTCGACGGAAATCCGGGCTGTCAAACAACTGATGTGGCGTCGAATGATGTCATTTGGAAACATGAGTTGTATTTTCTGATGTTACTAAGAAAATGCTTCGACTCTGACGCATCTCCTCATGTGTAAGTCAAAGGTTCTTGTGGTGGTGGTTCCAGTTGGCAGAGTTTAACTTTTCCATTTTTGCAGCAAATACCAGTAGACTCTGATTTAAACTTTTTCGCTTGACGGTAACTACAAACCATTTCCATTTTCCCGTTGATGACACTTGCATGCAGCGAGTAGTCTGTATGTGAATCGTAGTGAAATCCTTCCAATGCTAAGCTAAAATGGTGCGCAGTCCGTGATCGTTTGGCTCTCTCTCTCTTATCCTGTAATCGGGCCTGACGCTGCTGTGCCGTCTCTGTTGCTCTAAATGTAGTAGCTCTCTCTTTCATATCCTGTAGTCGGGCCTCACGCTGCTGTGCCGTCTCTGTTGCTCTAGATGTAGTAGCTCTATCTCTCTTATCCTGTACTCGGGATTCACGCTGCTGTGCCGCTTCTGTTGCTCTTGATGTAGTAGCTCTCTCTCTCGCAAGTCTTCTATTCCTCTCCTCGGAAGTTTCTTGACTACGCTCATTTTTCATCATCTTAGCCGTTGATTGCACTTGGCCGATCGCCTTCCGCTTCCTTGGAGGCATTGCTACAGCAAAGAAATGTGTAAAAGAATACAAAAATGCTATTTCATAATATAAGCAAAAGGCACACTCTCACTGAGAAATGAAATCTATTATAGAATACAAAGAAAAGCTATTTCATAAAATAAGCAAAAGGCACTCTCACTGAGAAGTGAAATCTGTCATTAAAAAGTTATTTCATAAAATAAGCAAAAGGCACACTCTCACTGAGGAATGAAATCTGTCATTAAAAAGTTATTTCATAAAATAAGCAAAAGGCACACTCACTGAGCAATGAAATCTATTATAGAATACAATAAAAAGCTAATATAAACTGAATGGTAAAACAAATTTAAAATTATGAAGTACTTACATCAGTTTAGGAATATATCAAACTTTTAACACAAATAAAAAATATTAATGCCTTACTTAAAAGCTGTCAATCAAAATACTCAAGCACAGAATTCTAAATCATGCTAAAAATAAACTTTTATTCTGGTGTAAAAAAAGCATTAATTCTGATCCCATTAAACTTATTTAAAAAATTAAGCAAAAGGCACATCTCACTGAGCAATGAAATCTATTATAGAATACAATAAAAAGCTAAAATTAACGAAAAAACGAATTTAAAATTATGTAGTACTTACATACGTTTAGAAATATAAATCCAAAATGTACACTATCACTGTCGAATAAAGTAGGAAACACTTATACAATCAAAAGAGCGAAATAAAACTGCCAGATTCACTGAAAGATGATAAACTGGAAGACTTACCGAGTTAGCTTCCTTTAAATACGACCAGTTAAGAATCGAGTGGGTGCTGGAATATTCTCCACCATGAGTCCAATTAAGTTTCCGTTTCCCCAACTTTCTAGAAAGTTCTACAAAGTTTTATAAAAAAGAGTAAACATTAATTCTGGTGCTGCCAGATACCGAGTAGCAAAATTACACTTTTATGATCAATGAGTTTTTCGTTTGTGCTTTTCAGAATAACGGTGCTTGGTTTAGAAATAACTATAATCGGTGTAGACAAATTAAACTGAATAGATAAAAAATTTTCAAAAAGCAGAAGCTCGATTTTACAGAATATTTCAGAAAGAAAATCACTGCTTTCAACGGAGGATTCACATGTATCTATTCCGGACATTTTAAAATAAGTTACACGCCTTACCTAAAAAGCCTCGTGAAACAGAATTCTACAAATCATTACGTATTCAATAAATTATTTAAGGAAAGTTGGTCGAAATATACACCAACTTTCCTTGAAAATAATCCTTGAACTGAAAACCTTTCCTTGAATTTCCTTGCAAACATAAATATTTTAAAATATTCTTTCCCCTTCATCAATAAAATATCTATAATTTATTTACATCATGGGAAGAACTAAAAAGTCAGTTCAAACATAAATACTGTAATTTAATTTGTTTCGGAAAAAATTGTTTTTCGATCATCAGTGGTAAAGCAACCATCGCTGCCTAAAGCAATCAATCTATACTCAATGTTATTTCTATTGCGATTTCGAATAGTTTTTAGCCCCCCAGGGCCAATAGAACGGGGGTTAAGAGTTAGCCTATGCTGACCGCAGTGTTCTAAAGTATAAGTGTACCAAATTTGGTGTGGATTGGTCAAACGATGTAGATTTGTATAGAAAATATACACACACACATCCTATTTTATATATATAGATGAGTTTTTCGTTTGGGCTTTTCGTGCTCCATTACAAAATCTAAGTTACGTTAAATTAAATATTTTAAATATCATTTTTCCATCAATCAAATATTCATAAATTATTTATGCTATGGGAAGAAATATAAAATCAGTTTTAAAATTTAAATATTATAATTTAATTTGTTTTGGAGAAAATTGTTTTTCGAGCAATACTGGTAAAACAATTTTATTAAAAAAGTTGTTTTTCCATCAATACTGGTAAACCAAACTGAGTTGCGTATCGCAATCGTTTGATAATCGGTTATTTGTATGGGGATTTCGAATTATTTTTATCTCCCTCTGCCAAGGCCATCTATATATATAAAATAGGATGTGTGTGTGTGTATGTGTGTGGGGGGGTATATTTTCTATACAAATCTACACCGTTTGACCAATCCACACCAAATTTGGTACACTTATACTTTACAACACTGCGGTCAGCATAGGCTAACTCTTAACCCCTGTTCTATTGGCTCTGGGGGGCTAAAAACTATTCGAAATCGCAATAGAAATAACATTGAGCATAGATTGATTGCTTTAGGCAGCGATGGTTGCTTTACCATTGTTGATCGAAAAACAATTTTTTCCAAAACAAATTAAATTACAGTATTTATGTTTGAACTGACTTTTTAGTTCTTCCCATGATGTAAATAAATTATAGATATTTTATTGATGAAGGGGAAAGAATATTTTAAAATATTTATGTTTGCAAGGAAATTCAAGGAAAGGTTTTCAGTTCAAGGATTATTTTCAAGGAAAGTTGGTGTATATTTCGACCAACTTTCCTTAAATAATTTATTGAATACGTAATGATTTGTAGAATTCTGTTTCACGAGGCTTTTTAGGTAAGGCGTGTAACTTATTTTAAAATGTCCGGAATAGATACATGTGAATCCTCCGTTGAAAGCATTGATTTTCTTTCTGAAAAATTCTGTAAAATCGACCTTCTGCTTTTTGAAAAATTTTTATCTATTCAGTTTAATTTGTCTACACCGATTATATTTATTTCTAAACCAAGCACCGTTATTCCGAAAAGCACAAACGAAAAACTCATTGATCATAAAAGCGTAATTTTGCTACTCGGTATCTGGCAGCACCAGAATTAATGTTTACTCTTTTTTATAAAACTTTGTAGAACTTTCTAGAAAGTTGGGGAAACGGAAACTTAATTGGACTCATGGTGGGGAACATTCCAGCACCCACTCGATTCTTAGCTGGTCGTATTTAAAGGAAGCTAACTCGGTAAGTCTTCCAGTTTATCATGTTTCAGTGAATCTGGCAGTTTTATTTCGCTCTTTTGATTGTATAAGTGTTTCCTACTTTTTTCGACAGTGATAGTGTACATTTTTGATTTATATTTCTAAACGGATGTAAGTACTACATAATTTTAAATTCGTTTTTTCGTTAATTTTAGCTTTGCATTGTATTCTATAATAGATTTCATTGCTCAGTGAGAGTGTGCCTTTTGCTTATTTTATGAAATAGCATTTTTTGTATTTTTTTACAGATTTCTTTGCTGTAGCAATGCCTCCAAGGAAGGGGAAGACGATCGGCCAAGTGCAGTTAACGGCTAAGATGATGAAAGATGAGCGTAGTCAAGAAACTTCCGAGAAGAAGACTTGCAATTGCGAGAGAGCTACAACATCTAGAGCAACAGAGAACAGCACAGCAGCGTGAGGCCCGACTTCAGAATAAGAGGGATAGTGCTACTACATTTAGAGCAACAGAGACGACACAGCAGCGTGAGGCCCGACTACAGGATAAGAGAGATAGAGCTACTACGTCTAGAGCAACAGAGACGGCACAGCAGCGTGAGGCCCGACTACAGGATAAGAGAGATAGAGCCAAACGATCACGGACTGCGCACCATTTTAGCTTAGCATTGGAAGAATTCCACTACGATTCACATAAAGACTACTCGCTGCATGCAAGTGTTACCATCGGGAAAATGGAAATGGTTTGTAGTTACTGTCAAGCCAAAAAGTTTAAATCAGAGTCTACTGGTATTTGCTGCAAAAATGGAAAAGTTAAACTCTGCCAACTGGAACCATCACCGCAAGAACTTTAGTCTTACACATCAGCAGATACGTCAGAGTCGAAGCATTTTCTTAGTAACATCAGAAAATACAACTCATGTTTCCAAATGACATCATTCGGCGCCACATCAGTTGTTGGAGTGCCCGGATTTCCGTCGACATTCAAGGTGCAAGGGCAGATTTACCATAGAGCGGGATCGTTGCTTCCGCTGCCAGATCAACCACCAAAATTTCTACAACTATATTTTATTCAAAACGAACAAATGGAAACTGATCAGAGGTGCGCCTACATCTCGGGAACCAGGCGTCAGATTGTGTTAAACTTACAGAGGATGTTTCATGAGCACAATAATCTTATTAAAACGTTTGAAACAGCATTGGAACGTATGCCAACAGATGAATTTAAAGTAGTCATAATAGCAGACCGAAGACCAGCAGGCGAACACGAGCGGCGCTTTAACTCTTCTCAAGCAGATGAAGTCGCGGTGGTTATATCAGGCGATGAATTCCATCAACGGGATATCGTTATTCAACGACGAGGTGAATCTTTGCAGCGCATTTCGGAAACACATCGATCTTATGATGCTCTGCAGTACCCAGTGATATTCCCCCACATGGTGAAGATGGATATCATTTTAATCTGAGGCAGATCAACACAAGAACAGGTGAAACAACGAGCAAGAAAGTTTCAGCGATGAATTTCTATGCGTACAGATTAATGGATCGAGATACTGAGCAGTACCACGTATTGAACTGCAGGCAATTGTTTCATCAGTTCATCGTCGATATGTAGGCAAAATTCGAGAGTGAGCGTCTCCTTTACATTCGCCTAAATCAACGTAAACTGAGAGTTGACGAATATATTCACCTGAGAGATGCTGTGGGAAATGACGGGAACGTTGAAAACCTCGGTGCCTTGGTCATACTACCAGCTACATTTACAGGAGTCCCAGACACATGCACGAATACACACAAGATGCTATGACGTACGTGAGGACGTACGGGAGACCAGACTTATTTATCACCTTCACCTGCAATCCGACTTGGACGGAGATCAAGGAGGTTCTTACCAATGGTCAATTACCCAGTGAGTGCCACGACTTGATTGCGAGAGTATTTAAACAGAAGCAGTTGAAACTGATTGACATTATAACAAAGAGCCATGTATTTGGAGTACGGAGATGCTGGATGTATACGTTTGAATTATTATTTTATTTCTATGATGAGTTTTATATTTTTACATAAATATTATGAATATTTGATTGATAAAAAAAGGATAGTTAAAATATTTCATTATTCATAATTTACATTTTGTAATGGAACACGAAAAACTTCAACTCATTAATCATAAAAGCGTAATTTTGTTATTTTAGATTTGGCAAACCAGAATTAATGTTTTATTATTTTATAAATTTGATTTAGAATCCCGAGTTTGTCTGTTTGAGTTAGCACAGCTAAATGTTGCAGTCATATTTGAGCATTACTAAATTTCATAAATCATTATCGTCTTTATCAATATTTTCAAATGTCTTTTTTCGAATCGCTCTATTTCAGAATAAACTCAGGCAGTCGAAATTCGACACTGCGCATCATTCTTTTTTAGAATTCTGTATTTTTTCGTCGGAATTTCGTTTCTGTTCGTATTTATGTCTTAATCTTTTACATATTGCAATATATTCAGGAATTAAATGCATATATTTGCGTCCGAAGTATATTGTAGAAGCTATGAAAAAGTTGAAACGTATTTTCCGTACAACTTAAATGATTGCATTTTTCTGTGAAAGAAAAGTGCTTATTCTAATTCATTTTTCAAGCAACATTTAACCATTTCAACCCGAGCAACGCCGGGTAATTCAGCTAGTTATAGATAAGTAACAGGCCTGATCTTCAGTACTGGTCACATGACCTGACGTCACAGCCGCGGTCGGGGAAAATGCCGTAAGACAGTCGCCAGTGAATTAAGCGTGAAAATAGTGGCTGTTTTTTTGCTTGTGGTGTACATTAATTATTCTATTTGTACGATTAGATTGGGATACGATTAAATTGGACCACAGACTACAGATTACTTTTCCTTGAGGTAAGATTTAAAAAAATACTTGGCTGGAAGTATGTGAGCTATTATTATTGTTTCAAACAGACTATAATTAAGCTTCTCATTAAATATCATTATTGTTTTAAGAACAGTATAGTTATTTTCTGTGGTTTTAAATATTTGCAGTTTAAACAAAAAAAGATGTAAAGTAATAACGAAAAATGAGCATGAATTACTCCCCATTAAAGACCATAATTTTTAATTCATAACTGAAAAGAATAATTTAGAATAAACTATCGATTTCATTTTAAGTATGTAGTGAATTTTTGAAAGTATAAAGCATTTTATTTGTTATTTTCAGATGGGTTGCAAATGTAGTGAGCCGGGATGTAGATCCAATTATGTTGCAAAAAGTCCTATGTAAATCCATTCAAGTTTCCAAATGACGAGGAAATGAAAACTAAATGGCTGAGAAAAATAGAGAAAACTGAATTCATCCAAAAGTGGAATATTTTTATCAGCATAATTCTAGGATAGAATATGACACAGATTTGCTTTGTGATAGTATTTACTTGGACGAAATACTTGCTGTAACTAATGGTATTCAATTTTCTCAGTAAATGAAAGTAATAATTTATGTTTCTGGGTTACATCGTTAAAAAGGTTGTCAGAAATATTAACTGCTCAGCATACAAAAATATTCTCTATATAAATAAATCTTTAGAAATACAATTTGATAGTAATACCTACGATTATTTAGATATTTTAGATAGATGAGGTTTATTTTGGCCAATTCCATTTACTATAAATATTTTCACAACATTGGAAATTTTCCAGACATGTATTTCCCAGCAATTTGAGGATGCAATCCTTAAATGCATGAACCAGAAAAGCTTACTGACCAATATAGTCGAAGAAAGACTTTATTTTAATTCTAGTTCCCCTTTTCTTAAAGTATACTCTTGTGGATTGCAAAAGAAATCACTCAAAATAAATTGTCTTTCAACAATAGTAAATATACTCTTAAACAATTACAGTAAAGTTAGAAGTGATAAATTTAAAACTAAGTCGAGTAAGGAAGAAAATAAAAAATTAAAAACATTAATAATTCTTTTTGATGATAAAATACTTCATGTAACGTGACTGAGCTTTCATTCAAAATATATTCTTTTGCGTTTTAAAACAAAGTTATTATATTATCAAATTATTGGAATGTGCTACTTAGTTAAGCAGAATTGTAACAGTGCATTGTTAATAAATGATATAAAAATGATACAAATAAAAATACATTCATAGCAAAATCATACCATAATCTTGTCAACCTAACCACTTTTTCCTCTACCTCCTTCAAATGTGCTCGCTTTTTTGAAAGATTCAGTGATTAAGAAGTCAATTAAACAAAAACTGATTAATGAACGTTAAAATAAGGTTTATTTACAGGTTGGTTATCTATTACAGGTTGGATATATATTGCAAACTGACTTTAAAACAAGACTTCCTGGTGTTCAGAATTTGTGTTCATATTCAGAACTGTTCGTATCAAGAATTCTTTGACTGACGTTATTATTGGAATAGTAGATCAATCGGAATCGCACCTCCTTCTCTAACCCCCTCTTTTGTTCTTCGGCACCCCACTTGGGTCGCACACAAATTGCCATCTGTCGATGTCTTCAAGTTTCTTGGGACTTGACTGTACAAACCTCACGGAATTTTTTATGATCAACAAATTTGTATTTAAACGCTTTTTATGAAATTTATTTTTAAAATTCGAATTCCCTCGTTTGTATCTTTAAAATTCAGAAAGACGAAACATGTTTCCGATCAAAAAGCAAAGTAGAAATAATGAAACGTAAAAGAAACTTCCCATCTTTGACATTAATAAACAGTGAACTGAAACTAGACCTCGCTCGTGACGTCACAAATGGTTGTATCAGGCCTGCTCCTTATCTAGAATGGCCTTGCCTCTGCACACCTAGGACAAATAGAAGAGGGATTAATGTGTAGCCTGCGTTACCCCCAGCGTTCGAAAGTATTAGTGTACCAAATTTGGTGTGGATTGGTCAAACGGTGCAGATTTGTATAGAGAACAGACAGACAGATGCCAACTCTGCTTTATATATATAGATGAATTATTTATTTTATAGCATGGTAATTCTAGTGGAATTTTTATCAGTATCAAATGAAAATATGACGTTCTCTTTTTCCGAGATGTTTGGAATGTTCGTCAGTTCCTTTTTTAAATTGTAATGGATGCCGAGGGATTTGCTGTTACGAAGCATTCTGAGTTAATTAAAATTTTTATTTGCTCTGAGATAATTAATTTTGAGTTAATTGAAATGATTAATTAATTAAAGCTTGTCATAATTAGATTGAAAGTAACTTCATGGTGATTAAATGAAAACGAGAGGAACGAGAATTTTTTATTGACCTAAATAATTTTTAATTGAGCGGGTTGATTTATTAGATAGTTTAATAATGTTTCGGAGTTTTACCGAAAAGAAAATATGTAAACGGTACAAAATGCCCACAGGAAGAATACAGGAAATATTTTTGGATAGCAGTGCCTATCAAAATAATTTTAGATTGGCTATCAGAGTAGCATTACCTGCCAAATAGATTTAGATTGGCCATCCGAATAGCATTGCCTACCAGAATAGCTTTAAATTGGCTATTAGAGTAGCATTGCTTACCTACCAGAATTGCTTTAGATTGGTAGCGTTACCTACAGTTTTAGAGTGGATAATAGACTTGTCTAACCAGAATAGTTCTAATGCGATTAGGAATAGAGTAAATTGGATTGGGTGAATTAATTCGGGGGAAATTTTGTCCCGCCCAAATGTGGGCATGTTTCTATAGTTCATTGATAGAATTTAGAAGAGCAAGATAGTATGAAACGTTTTTTTAAAGCACCATATACTGACAGCATAACAGGTTTATTTGTTACTCAATTCTTTCTCTACATGTCTCTATGCATTACTATATTATTTATTAGAATTATCTTATATTATCAATATATCCACACAAGGGACGCGATGGATCGGTTGGGAAGAGTAGTGGATTAGCAACTGGAGAGTTGCGAGTTCAAAATTCGATCCAACGAAAGTCCGTCATGTACGTGGAGGCTGGCGTTCTTTGAATCTGTCATGGCCTCAAATGTCCTAACAGTGGCGTGGTGTGGAAGTTTGGAGAGTGGGATGTGCCAGCTCAGGTACTGCCTCGTCATCTGACCGAGGTACAAAATGACGAGGTGCTGTCCTCGGATCTTTCGCTTCGGAATCGATCTCCAACGTCGTCAATAGCCAGTTGCGTTGCTCCAGTGCGACGTTAATACAACTACCACCCAAACTTCCACACCATGCCAACGTGAGGACATGTGAGTCCACGACAGATTTAACGTGCACTATTCCCCACGCACATGGCGGTCTTTGGTCGGATGGGATTTCAATCTCGCAGCCCTCCGGTTGGAAATCCACGACTCTATCAACTGGGATACCACGGACCCTATAGCAGAATAGACTTGCCAAACTACCAGCAAGATAGAATAGCTACACCCTTCAGGTCCCCTCGGGGCACATCAGGTTGCAAGGGCTTCACGAACCCGAGGTACCCTTTTCCCATGAGGCTTACTGCCTCTGGGAAATCTGGTGATTGCGACTCCAGGATGCAAAAACAATTTTTACCTACTTTCTTCTCTCCATTGTCTTGTGTTTGGCGCAGCTTGACCAAATATGGCCCTCGCGCCAAACCAACCAACAAAACACCCTTCAGGTAGTTGGAAAATATATCGCGAGTGGTAAATGTACCCGGATGGTAAACATGCCCTGGGCTCGTCTTTTCCATTTTGTAAAATGGGTCGCGGTAGCCCATTTGGAAGATCAACGGGTTTGCATCCGGAGGGTTGCAAGTTCGAAACTCGGTCCAACCAAAGACCGTCGTGTACACGAAAGATGGTGCATATTAAATCTGTCGTGGACTCAAATGTCCTCACGTTGGCGTGGTGTGGAGAGTGGTGCCAGCTCAGGTGTAGACCTCGTCATCTGATTAAAATGAGGCGTTGGCCTTGGATCTTTCCTTTGGGGATTGATCCCGGACCTTTGCCAATAGCCTGTTGTGTTTCTTCAGCGCGACTTTAATGAACTACCTACCAACCTTCGGGTAGTTTGAAAATATATTGCGAGTGGTAAACGGGCCCCTTACTTGTCTACAGCATTTTCTAGTTATAAAATAATTATTCCGTTGATACTATAACGCCTACCCGGGTATTTATTTTAGAAGTCAGTATATTAAAGTCATAAAACACCGTTCATAAAGTTGTCGTAAGTGTTAAATGTTACAAATGATGTCCCGTTTTGTGCTCGAAAAGTCACGTAATTCAAACAGGGAGTAGTCAAGTTTCCGTTTCTAAATTGTTATTGCTTCCGTCACCTGAAATTAACGAGGAACTGATTGCCTTCTTGCGTGTCGCTGAAGAAAGCGTTTCCAGAAAACATCTTTTCCGTGCTTTAAATATGGAACCCGGATCTAACTTAAATGGGTCTAGGATGCGACACAATTGGCTAGACGGAAACTAAGGTGAAAATAATGTCTTTGAATCATACCATGTATGCTTAAATGAATTTGATATTATTTTGTGAAGAAAAGTTTATTTTGAGAAACAAAGAATCTTTCAAGTGTTCAGGACCTAAATCAAATGACTAAGAGTTGTAGAGTGTATATATTTAAAACATGGTTAAAAATTGCGTGTTACAGAAGAAAGAGTTTTCAGAAACATTTGTTCCATAGTTTAATTATGGAAACAGGATCTAACGTAAATGGGTTTAGGATCTGATGCAATTCGATAAAAATTAAGGTAAAAATAACATGTTTTTGAACCATGCAATATATACTTAAATGAATTTAATATGATTTTGGGAAGAACAATTTATTTTGTGAAACGAAAGATCTCTCATGTGCTTAAATTCTGAACCCGGACCTAACTGAAATGTCTAAGAATTATAGAGAGTATATATTTGATACATGGTGTAAAACGTGGAAATGAAGGTAATGTAGCATATGATTCATGCCATAAATATACACTTCAAGCTTTTTATACTTTTGCATGTGTTTCATCAAATAAATCCAACAAACTTTTGGTAACAATAGAAGTGTAACGCATATTCCAGTTAGAAGAGAAATGGATTAGCAACCGGAAGGTTCCGAGATCGAAGCTAGATTCAAGACCGTCGTGTACATGGTGACTGGTGCACGTTAAATTTGTCGTGGCCTCAAATGTCCACGCTGGCTTGATGTGTAAGTTTGGAGAGTGGGGTGCCAGCTCAGGTGTGACCCCTTCATCTGACCGTGGTTCAAAATTACGTGGTGTTGTTCTCGGGTCTTTCCTTTCGGAATTGACCCTGCACTGTTGCCAATAGCCCGTTGTGTTGCTCCAGCGCGATGCTATTTCAACTACCTACAATAACGCATATAATTTAAAAAAGGAATTGATCGTTGTTAGAGAAAATGTTTCGCGAACATTTTGCCAGTGAATTAACACTTGATAGAGCAACACATCAAGAAATACGTATAGATGAATCATGTGGAAACCTAACTCGAATGACTAAGAGTTGAGAATTTGCTGCAGTTGGGGGAAAGACTGGAAAAATAACATAATTTTAACATTATGGTAACGCTTAACAGAATACAATATAACTTTTGTGAAATTAAAAGTATATGGTATTTTTTTGGTATTTTTTAATTAACGTCACACTGGAGCAACACAACGGACTATTGGTGACGGTCCGCGACCAATCCCAAAAGGAAAGATTGAGGACAACACCACGTGATTTTGAATCACCGTCAGACGACGAGGCAACACCTGAGCTGGCACCCCACTCTCCAAACGTCCACACCACCCCAATAAAAGCATATCGAAGCCTTAGTTTTAAAAACATTTTTTTAGTAATGTTACTTATTTAATCATAAACTTTTGGTAGTATTTATATTTTCAATTAACGTCGCACTGAAGCAACCCAACTGGTTATTGGAGACGGTCCGGGATCAAACCCGAAAGGAAAGATTCGAGGTCAACACCACGTAATTTTGAACCGTGGTCAAATGGCGAGTTCATACTTTAGCTAGCACCCCACTCTCCAAACTTCCACACCACGCCAACGTGAGGACATTTGAGACCACGGCAGATTGAACGTGTCCCAGAGCCTCCCTTTGTACACGAGTGGGGTGCCAGCTCAGGTGTTGCCTCGTCATCTGACCGTGGTTCAAAATTACGTGGTGTTGTCCTCGGATCTTTCCCTTTGGGATTGATCCCGGACCGTCACCAATAGCCCGTTGTGTTGCTCTAGTGTGACGTTAATTGAAATACCCCCTTTGTACACGACGGTCTTTCGTTGGATTCGAACTCGCTCGCCGAACCTGCGGGTTTTCTAATCCGTTACTCTTCCAACAGGGCTACCGGGCCCAACTTTTGGTTGATGTTTGTATGTCTTGTGTTTGGCGCAGCATGGCCAAATATGGCCCTTGTGCCATAAAACTCCAAAATCAACCAACCAACCTTATTATAACGGTCCTTCAAATCAAACAATTTGGTCGTTTACAGATTTTGTGAAGATTAGGGAATATGCGTTTGGGAATTCCCATATTTGCTTTACTTTGGGTCTGGTTGGGGAAATCTCTAAGATTTAGATCTCTTAAGATTCGCAGAATGTTGCCGATAACATCCGTCACAAGTCTGCACCGTATAGACGCTGAGATCATTCATTCGTACGAACTTCGACACTGATCGTCATGAGATTTCCGAGTATAGTAATAGTGCTTTACCTCACAGCACGTTTATGATAAGTAAATAACCACATCTATCGGCTGAAGGAGTCTTAGGAAAGAGTCTATTGGTCAAGAAGATCAAAGCTGGTTAGAAGTCATAAGGGCCATTTCATACTGCAAAATTGATTATGTGTGTGAACTTTCCGGAGGATTAACAATTACTAAGTATTAATGTTGAACATTAAAAATGGGAACTGATTCTAATAAATGAGAGAAAAGAAAGACAAAAGACAGATATAAATAGTCACAAGTATAGAAAGAAAAATACTCATGCATAGGGAAAGGAACAGACCCTCTCATAGAGAGTGAAACAGACATGCTTAGAGAGATAAACAGACTCACTATAAAGAGAGTGAAACAGACACACTGAGAGAAGCAGAAGACACCTTTACTCCACATCACTCACGTAGTGAGCAAATAACATCATCTATTGGTTGAGAGCGATAGGAAAGATTCTATTAGTCAAGAAAGTCAAAGCTAGTTAGAAGTCATGCAGGGAAAATTGCAGGCTGCAGAATTGATATATGTGTGAACTCATGAGTGAGTTAACAACTACTGAGTAGGAATCTTGAGCATTGAATATAAGAATTGATCCTAATAAATGAGAGAGTCAAAATGTAGGGATATACATAAAGGGAAAAATAGACATACGCATAAAGGGAAACAGACACATACATAGAGAGAGAAATACAGACACACTCGTAGAGAGCGAATCAGACAGACACGCACATAGAGAGAAACAGAAGAAAGGCAGACTTTGAACATTTTTAAACATTAGTTACAGTAAAAAGTTAATACTGAGAACATTACTTACAGTAAAAAATTAATATTGAGAATATTAATTGCAGTAAAAAATTACAATTCAGAACATTAATATATTAACCCCCCTGTTGGTTGTCTCGACCAGCTATCCCATCATCAGCAAAACTGATCAGATCTTGATGAACAAGATATCTCGACATTAGCACAATTGGTCAGATCTTGATGGACGATATATCTCGTCATTAGCAAAATGGTTCGGATCTTGAACGCGATATCTCCTCATTAGCGAAACTGATCAGATCTTGATGGACGATATATCTCGTCACTAGCAAAGTTGGTGAGATCTTGATGGACGGTATATTTAATCATTAGCAAAATTGGTCAAATCTTGATGGACGGTATATCTCGTCATTAGCAATATGTGTCGGATCTTGATGGACGAGATGTCAAATTATTAAAAAACTGACCAAATCGTGATGGACGAAATATCGCGTCGAAACCATTTGGAGGGTTAATAAAATTATGGTATGAATTAGTATACAATTTATCTTAATATCTTCATTTTAAATGCGTACATTGTATTATGGACAGGGTGGTATCAGGTCTCATTTGTCCCAGATATCCAAAGGTTTAACTTTGCCTCTTTCTAGTGAAATACAATTTCTGAATTCTGCTACATTCAGATGAACATAGTCCATTTTCATGGAAATCAGTCCTCTCTTTATCGATTTTCCTCCCCATCTCGTTTTTTCCCTGATGCATTTAACTTCCTTTGGGAAGATGGAATTCGTAGCCTATTTAGTTTTATGCCCGAGTGCGATTTGGAATCGTAGGTTGACTGTGCATACGGATATATTGACTTTTCCGAAGTGATCAGACTTCTTTATCGACTTATACGTTTCTCACTTTATACTTTTGAAATAGTTTAGAAAATGGAGATTCGAGAAGTCTACGAATTTATGTGTTGGAATAAAAATACTTTGTGGCTAAAGAGTGAGCAAAGCAGTGCTTCTAGACATCCTTTCAAATGGTTTAATAATGCGGTTTCTTGCTAGCACAGATGTCGCAAGAACATTAAAATACTCCAAACCAGATAATATGAAAAGCGAGTCAAGCATTTGAAAACGATGGACCGAGATTTGAATGGACAAGCTGGTATTGGACAAAACACCAAAACAATTCTGCAGGGGTTTGGCATGACTTTAAAGGGAAGAAGGAAAATGTGAATATCTCTTGCTTGGGGGTAAGGAAGTTACTCTGTGGGTTAACTGGGGAGGAGCTTTAAAGCAAAGACGGAAAATGTGAATCTATCTTGGGGGCCCTGGTAGTCCGGTTGGAAGAGTAATGGATTAGTAACCGGAGGGTTGCGAGAAAGGGTTATGAAAAAATCAAGCACTTTTGAAACAGTTTCCCCTCTCGACTTCCAAGTCCCTATTTGTACTCCAAAGAAACTTTTGAGAATTGAAGTTTTTCTGTTTACATTCAAGTACTTAGACTTGGGGAGGGCCTTAGGCCCATGTGCTCCACCACCTCCCGTCCAGAGTTCGAAACTCTGTCCAACCAAAGACCACTGTGCACGTGGGAGTTGGTGCACGTTAAATCTTTCATGGCCTCAAATGTCCACACGTTGGCGTGGTATGGAAGTTTGGAGAGAGGATTGCCAGCTCATTTGTGACCTCGTCATCTGACCGTGGTTCAAAATTACGAATGAAGTTAAAATTCCGTTAAAAGCCCAAAACCTTGCAATAAATAACAACTTGAACTCAGTTTTTATAGAGATGGTCAAGTAAATATTTGAGAACATATTAGGGTAAAAAATTTCCATTTTCGCTGCAGTAATTTAAAAATAGTAAAACTATTCCCTTTTTAGGGTTCTGATAAACGATTCTAATCTACACCAATATAGCATATTCGGCTGCGTTATGGGTTAGCCCAATTTCAGGGACTAATACTAGGAGTGGTCACTTAACGATTTGCAGGAATATAACATTCGGTTACTTTATGGGTCAGCCCAACTTTGGGGATTAATATGAGGTGTGGTCACTGAACAATTTACACCAATATGTTATACTCGGATGCGTTTAACCCATACTCGGATGGATTAACCCATAATAAGGTCTCCAATTGTGTAAAAATTACTGAACTTTGGATTTTCAAGTGTTAAGTGAATTAGAGAACTAAACAACCTGTCGAGGGAACCTGTCGAGTCGTAGAAAGTCTTCTACTACATTGGTCCCTGTGGAGTAGGAAGGGTTTCGATAGTATGATTGTTTATTGTTTGCCGCAGTGGTAGCCGAGTTGAGCTGCTTCCTAAATGACACGTGATATAAATTTCTTCTCTATTTATATTTTTACATTTTATTGCTACCAATGAGGATCCACTGTCTGGCTCATTGGTACTGATGATGAGAATCCGTCTACATGTTATTATGATTGGTGAGCGGAGATGTATCATGTTGTGTCACGAAAATGATGTGTGAATCACGTGGCATTAATACCACAGACGTGTAATAACGTTGAATTTTTATTCTGATAGGGTAGTAAACACTAAACATTTAGTTGTTTGCATCAGGGTGTGTAGTATGGTATACCTTGTTGTGAGTTTCTCTAATGGTTTGCCAATGCATAAAACCGAAAATCCGGTTTTCTTCTTTCATAAAACCGTTTTTCGGTTTCGAAATTTGGGTCGGTTTCCCGGTTTCTCCGATACCGGTTTTGCAATCACTAGACCCATAGAATGCTTCATAAGATGTGAGCTCAAGAAATAGCAGAGACCTTTTAGTTATTAGTTAACAAAATGTAACAAATTAATAGTAATTGCTTCTGCTTTCGATCATTGGATAAGTTCCTCCACAAAATCTGCCCAGTTGGAAGAACGGATTAACAACTGGAGTTCGAATCCCACCAAAGACCGTCGTGTACAAAGGGGGCTGGTGCAGGTTAAATCTGTCGTGGTCTCTAACGTCCTCACATTGGCGTGGTGTGGAAGTTTGGAGAGAGGAGTGCCAGCTCATTTATGACCTCATCATCTGACCTGGGTTCAAAATGACGAGGTGTTGTCCTCAGTTCTTTCCCTTCGGGATCCCAGAACGTCACCAATAGCCCGTTGTGTTGCTCCAGAGCTACGTTAATTCGACTACCTAACAACTATCTTCCGCTACAAATTCTGGGGTCGGCGGGGCTCAGTGTGTTCACAAGCTCCACTGAGCTTAACCTTTAGACTACGGCTCCCATATTTCGTTACCCGCGTCTAAGAACGGCAGATTTCTCTTGACTTCCTTCCCCCTACAGAACTTGTGAGAGAGTCGTGAATGACCTTTACGACTGACCACCTAGCGCGCTTTCCTTTCACAGTGTTTGGCATGCTAGAGATATCAGCGGCGCGACTTTCTGTGTTTCCCAGCGTTCACAGAATGATCGACAGGGTAAGGCTTCCAACAAAAGGACCGTCCCTCTTTAGGGCCTGTCGCTAACAGCACGCAAATGGTGATCGATGTCAGCGGTCACTTAAAAGGGGGATAAAATGCATCTGTACCGAGCCGCTCTAGGAAGGAAAAATCTCATGGTCGGACTGTTGTACTGCCCGTAGTCTAGAGGTTAAACAATAAAGATGCTCTAGGAACCTGCAGTTATAGGCGGCTCAAGGTCTATTCCTATTAGGTTCTATTCCTCCTTGAGTATATTTCTATCTTCTGTGTCAGTAATACTTTCCTTGGACGTGTATGTCCATTACCTGAAGCTTTCTGCCTTGTGTTTGGAGTAGCTTTGCCAAATACGATCCTTACGCCATAAAACCCGAAAAGACCAACCGCTACAAAATCTGCTTGTCTCGTTGCTATAGAAATCAACCTAATACTATTTTCTATAGGAATCACCATGTCTCAGTGTTTGCTGGTGTATTTCTCTCTCTTCTGTGTCAGTAAAACTTTCATTGTGTGTGTGTCTATTACTTGATATTTGTATGTCTTGTGTCTGCCGCAGCATGGCCAAATATGGCCATTGCACCATAAAGCCTCAAACTAATCACCCAACCAGTAGGTTTGCCCATTGCGCTAGCAACGTGTGAGTTGTAGGTGGTGCATGTATGATTCCTAGCTGAATGTATTTTTCCCTTCCATGACAGTAAATCTTTCCTTGTATGCATATGTCTATTTACTTCAAGCTGTTTGACGCAGCTTAATCAAATATGGCCCTTCCTCCATAAATCCCTAAACCAACCATCACCACATCACATTTAGCAATAAAGGTACCATTAATCTAAATACCAAAGATATCGAAACCCTAAATCCCCAGGAACATTACATGTTCTGGAGATTAGGTTAGATCTTTTATTAAAAGTTCCACCCTATTTATTAGATTGCTACACGAATAAACAACAATAAAAGATATTAGAAATGTTTCATTTATTTATCTGAACGAGGATTTCGATAATCCCTTTTGACAAGGTTTAGAGAAGATAATCTCAAATAGGTTAAGATAATTGACTAAATTTCCTTTAGTGACGAAAAGCGTGAAAAATAATTCTTAAAGGACGCAATGACATCATATTTATAAAAAGTATTTTTTATGAGTGATAAAATACAGTTCGGGTAAAAAGATGCAAAAGTATGTCGAAAGAATTAGTGAATTATCAGAAATTATATGTCTCTCAGTGGGTTTGCCCTCTGCGCTAGCAACATGCGAGTTGTAGGTGGCCCAGGTTCGATTCCTCTCTTGATGTATATCCTATTCTGTGTTAGTAAAACTATCCTTGCATATGTCCATTACTTCACAAGGAACTCAAGGACAAGGAAGAAAAGTACCACTCTCCATTTTTATCAGATTTCTCTAAATAAAAGGGGGCCGCGGTGACCCCGTTGGAAGTGTAACGTATTAGCAACCGGAGGGTTGCGAGTTCGAATCCAACCAAAGACCGCTGTGTACAAAAGAGGCTGGTGCATGTTAAATCTGTCGTGACAGCAAATGTCCTCGCGTTGGTGTGGTGTGGAAGCTTGGAGAGTGGGTTCCAGCTCAGGTGTTGCCTCGTCATCTGACCGTGGTTCGAAATTACGTGGTATTGTCCACGGATCTCTTCCTTGAGAATTGATCCCGAACCATCGCCAATAGCCCATTGTGTTGGTCCAGTTTGACGTTAATTAAAATACCTACCGTTTACATACTCCTTTTATTTCAGTAGAAGGTCTATGAGATGAAGTCTGACGTATTCATACTTATATACTGGTGCGTCAGCAATGTCACAAGGTATTTATCTTTCAGATATACAGCGTATGTAATATAAAACTTTCCCTTTCTGGAGCAACGTCTGCAAACATCTTTTAAGTAGATATATATGCCTTTTACTCCTTTCAAGGAACTCACTTTTTGATAGGATCAACTCCAGAAAGTTTGATTCAACACAAGGAAATGAAATGTCAAATACGAAATTGAAATATCTGATATCCATTTTCGTTATACGTTATACTTAACATGTAAATAGTAAATTGTTGCAATGCATATTTGCGTAGTACATTCAGTTGATCTTTTAAGCAGAAAACCATAGATTGATGTAAGTTGAAGATATACGGATGACGTCACGTCTGTAGGCAATATGATTGAAAACAGTATCTCAATCTAAAAACGAGTTTTTGATGATATACTGTTACCAAACGTTTAGTATGATTTTTTCGTTCTTATGAAATGTGAGATGAAAATTCATATTTTCTGTACTTGGTTCTACGTGTGTAAAATAACCATTGCAATATGATCGTTTATTGCATATTTACATATGTAGTTCCGAAGAAACGAAACATACCATAAAGAAATGATTTGCAACGTAACAGGTGGGGGATTGATCATCAGGGGATTTCAGCTTTGGCAGAAATCGAAAAACTTTTTCCTTTTCAGAAGCATGAAGATTTATATACTAACGCGCACGGTGAAGGGGATTACAGTTAAAAAATTCGAAAAGAAAGTACTGGGGCCATTTTAAAATATGGGAAGAACCTGGTGCAAAAGCTTTGGTGCAAAACTAGTTCCAAACTGTCATCAGTTTTGGGCAAGGGACAATTTATTTTTGAATCTGGTACAAAAACTTTGGTGCAAAAACCTGTTCCAAACTGTTATCAGTTTTGGGCAAGGTACAATTTTTTTTTAATCTGGTGCAAAAACCTGTTCCAAACTGTTATCAGTTTTGGGAAAGGTATAATTTTTTTTTTTTAATCTGATGCAAAACCTTTGGTGCAAAAACCTGTTCCAAACTGTTAACAGTTTTGGGCAAGGAACAATTTGTTTTTTTGAATCTGGTGCAAAAACCTGTTCCAAACTGTTATCAGATTTGGCAAGGGACAATTTGTTTTTTAACTTGGAACTTTATTCCCCTTGGGGAGTTAACTCGTAGAGACAAAACTGATCTGTCTTGTCATAGCAAAATTGACCAGATCTTGGACGAAATATCTCGTCAAAAATCTTGGAGGGTTAATATGAGAATCATCCTTATGGTTCATGCCCTCTATCGGCGAAAATTTGAACTAAATCAATTTCACCATCATCAAACTCCTTGATTTTTTTTCGCAGGAACCTCGTTTTAAAGCACAGTAAAACCTATATTGTCAAGGCTCCGAGTGTCCGAGCCGAATTCAATACCAGGTTTTTTAAAGCTTTAACCCCCCAAGTGGTTTTGACGAGATATCTCGTCCGACAAGATCTGTCCAATTTCGCTTTTTCAAGTAATAGACATACATACAATGAAAGTTTTACTAACACAAACAAGAGAAATACACCGAGGGAGGAATGCATCTGACAGGAATCGAACCTGCGCCGCCTACAACTCGAAGGTTGCTAGCGCAGTGGCCATACCCACTGAGCCACAATGGCCTCTCAGAACGAGCGTGAGTCGCATATAGTTGAGTCAAATAATCAATAGTGCAAAAAAGGCTACCTTGCACAGAAACAGTGGTTTCGATGTTCCTTTATAAAAAGCATAATATGATTTTGTTAAAGATGTTAAGAAAGTAGAAAAGAATAGAAAGGGAGATTCTGGAAAATTTCACTGGTATTAATTGAATTTATTATTAGCTGGATTTTTTATTATTCAATAAAATTGAGAACGATAAAAACTTTATTGAATCGCTGTTAGTGAAATTTATTTATTGCTCCCGTCTGTCTCAAAATAAAGGTCACAATCAACACTTGACCTTTGTTTCGGAACAGTTGTCACTTTTGTAAAAATGATGAAAATGGAAAAGAGAGATTTAATTGCAAATTGAAACACTTATCTTTCTAACATGGTTCAATATTACATATTAATATACTACATTATATGGTTTTGAATTCACCTCTTGTATATTTCATCAGATATTAATTGCAATGCGATTTTCATGTCTCAGTTGTTTCTTAATGTCTATAATTTTGTCGATATTACTTCCAGACGACATAATTGCCCTTTCCGTACATGTTTGTAATGTTAAGAAAATGTTTTATAACTTTGCCTACTGCGCTAGCATCCTGCGAATTGTAGGCGGCGAAATTTCGATTTCTCCTTGGGTCTTCCTTGGGTATATCTGTCTTCTGTGTCAGTGAATATTTCCTTGTGTGTATGTCTGTTTACTTAGACGTTGTTTGGCTCAGCTTGGCCAAATATGGCTTTTAACCTTTCTGGTGGTTTATCTTCGCATTGCTCTTTAGTGATCAACGTCTGGGGCACACAAAGTAACCTGTTCCGGAATTGTCACCAGTTCTGTGTAAGGGACAATTTGTTTTTCCTACTTAGATCTTCATTCCATTGGAGTAATAGGACAGTTTCGTCTGAACGTAATATCTCGTCCCTTGAAAAATTGGGATCGCGGCATCCCGGTTGGAAGAGTAACGGAATGTTGCGAGTTCGAATCCAACCAAAGACCGTCGTGTGCAAAGGGGGCTGGCAGAAGTTAAATCCGTCGTCCCCTCAAATATCCTTATGTTAGCTTGGTGTGGAAGTTTGGAGAGTAGGGTGCCAGCTCAGATGTTGACATCGTCATCTTACCGAGGTACAAAATTAAGAGGCGTTGTGCTTGGATCTTTCCCTTCGGGATGAATCCCGAACCCGATAGCCCGATGTGTTGCTCCAGTGCGACGTTTATTTACTACCTACCTATTTTGTTTAGCTTACAACTAATTTTTGAATAGTTGAGTGACAATCTTCGAAAATCGTTCATTTATTAACACAACAGTGATAATCTAATTCAGACGTCCAAAGCAGTGTTGAATTTAATTCCTTCAACCTGTCGTTTAAAGCGTAATAGTTCGGTAAATTAACGCCACTTTATATAAAGTCTCGTCTCCCGTTACCTGTGAGATTAAAATTATTTCGAAAGAGCAGAGCAACGACGCCTATATGCCGTTTAGTTTCTTTTAACCACAATCTCAATGATTTATCTTTTAGTTATCTTGGCGTGGTGTGGAAGTTTGGAGAGTGGGGTGCCAGCTCAGGTGTTGCCTCGTCATCTGACCGTGGTTCAAAATTACGTGGTGCTGTCCTCGGATCTTTCCCTCTGGGATTGATCCCGGACCGTCACCAATAGCCCGTTGTGTTGCTCCAGTGTGACGTTAATTGAAAATACCAATACCAATACTTTTAGTTATGGATTTCGAAATTTTGCGTCACCGTCTGGAAATCTTTCCGGGATTTTCTTTTCTTTGAAATTAACTTATAAGGAATAATGTGTCCCTTAAGACTCAATTTTGTAGGTAGAAACGGGGATTTCTCAGCCGCAGATTTTATTTATTGAAATGAGTAATTGATTTTATCTTTTATTATTTGCTGGGAGACAGCTTTGAAAGCGTGAATGCAGCATCTCTCGCTCTACATATTATGTACCCTAACCACAAACCTTCTCCGAAACAATGAACGGTATCTTAAAGCGTTGATTCCTTTTGCGAGAAGTTAATCTTCAACTTAGGTAAAAAGAAAAGGGCACGCTATTACGCATTTTGATTGGGTTGACAAAGGGGAAAATCTTCATTCGATGTGCTGATGGAAATGATTATTTCAGATTTTAAACCAAAAACTTATTGAATCGATACTTATAAACATAAACAACAAATGATGTAGTTACGTACCATAAATATTTTAATTTATGCAATATGCCAAAAAATCCTCGCATCCAGTGTTCGATCGTAATGGTAGGTGGGCACTTGAATTAACGTCGCACCGGAGCAACACAGCGGGTTATCGAAGACGGTCTGGGATCCATCCCGAAGGGAAAGATCTGAGGACAGCGCATGGCCATTTGGAACCACGGTCAAATATGACGTGCTCAACACCTGAGCTGGCACCCCTCTCTCCAAACTTCAATGAAACACCAATATGAGAACATATGAGGCCACGTCAGGTTTAACGTGCACCAGCCCCCGTACACGACGATCTGTGGATTAATCGAGTTTCGTACTCGGACCCCTCCGATTGCTCATCGGGGCCGCGGTGGCCCGGTTGGAAGAGTAAGGGACTAGCAACCGAAGGGTTGCGAGTTAGAATCCAGCCAAACACCGTCGTGTACAAAGGGGGCTGGTGCACGTTAAATCTGTCGTGGCCTCAAATGTCCTCACGTTGGCGTGGTGTGGAAGTTTGGAGAGTGGGGTGCCAGCTCAGGTGTTGCCTCGTCATCTGACCATGGTTCAAAATTACGTGGTGGTGTCCTCGTATCTTTCCCTCTGGGATTGATCCCGGACCGTCACCATTAGCCCGTTGTGTTGCTCCAGTGTGACGTTAATTGAAAATACCAAAAATACCAAAGATTGCTCATCTGCAACTCGGGTTACCACGACACAGTTTTTACAGATTTAAATCAGTAATTAAAGCCCCTTATGACGAAGGCCATTCTTCTCGGATCTTTTCCTTTGGGATGGATCCCGAACCGTCATGGCATGGCCAAATATGGCCCTTGCGCCATAAAACCCTCAAACCAACCAACCAACTCGAACCGTCATCATTGATCCGTTGTGTTGCCCCAGTGCGACGTTAATTCAACTACATACATACCAAGTCAGACTGCGCTAAATACTCTAACTGTAGGACCGCGCATGGTTCTTAAAGTAGTGTATCAAAAAATGACCACCGTAGAACGACAAACTGTAACAAAATAAAATTTCTGGAATAATAATTCCGCTCTGAAAATATTGATACTGCAATGATTCTTAAATTTTTAGATAACATTAACTGCAATATGCTATTATATTTAATTATTGTGATTGGAAATTGTTTTTTATAAAGATTGGGGGCGTCGTGGTTCAGTGGGTATGCCCACTACGCTAGCAACCTACAAGTTGTTGGCGACGCAGGTTCGATTCCTGTCAGGTGCTACCCGGGTGTATTTCTCTCTTATGTGTCAGTAAAACTTTCATTGTGAGTGCATGTCTATTACTTGATATTGTATGTCGTGTCTGACGCAGAATGGCAAAATATGGCCATTGCTCCATAAAACCCCCAAAATCAAACCAACCATAAAGATTAGGAGGCCGCGGTATCCTGGATGGTAGAGTAACGGATTAGCAACCGGAGGATTGCGAGTTGGAAACACGATCCAACCAAGCAAAGACCGTCGTGTACGTGGAGGCTTGTGTTCGTTAAATCGGTCGTGGCCTCCAATGTGCCCACGTTAGCGTGGGGTGAAGATTGGAGAGTGGGATGCCAGATGAGGCGTTGACCTCGCCATCGGCACGAGTGTCAAATTGACGAGGTGTTGTCCTCGGATCTTTCCCTTCGGTATAAATCCCGGATCATCCCCAATAACCCGATGTGTTGCTCAAATGCGACGTTAATTCAAGTACTTACCTACCAACCTAAAAAAATTTGAACACATGCCCTACATTTCTATAAGCTTTATACAAAAAACGAGGCGCATTAGTCCAAAAAAAGTTCCCCAGAACTGTCATTAAGGATGGCATGTATACTTTTTTCATCCTCCAACTTGCATCACTGGAGACGAAATGGTGTTAATAATCACTTTTACATGTCCAAAAACTCCAATGGAAGAAGTAATAAAAGGTTCATTTTAGCTCATAAAAGTAGATGATAAAGCTCATAATAAACGAATGTGACAGAATCTATATTTCCTTAACGTCGAAAGAAAATGTTATCCTTTGCGCCGACACTAGATTGAAAAATGGTTTTAAACCTTTTATGATTGCCATTACTTTTAACTGGAAACGGGTGTTTGATGGTCGTTAATGTTATATAAAAATAGCGAATTAATTATAATTGCATTTAAATTTTATGATGAAGAAACAATATTTTATTCGAACGTGCGTAGAGTTTGCTCGATAAGATTCTTGATTAGATCATAGCCGTCTTGGCTCTGGGTGTGCTCACTGCGCTAGCAATATGTGAGATGTAGGCGGAGATCGTCCGATTCTTCCCTAGGTGTATTTCACTCTTCTATGTCAGTAAAACTTTCCTTGTGTGTATATGTCCATTTACTTGATGCGATCTGTTTTGTGTTTGGTGAAGCATATGCCATAAAATCCAACCAACCATCTTAATTAGATCATAGAGTTTTAGGGGGGGTATTTCAATTAACGTCACACTGGAGCAACACAACGGGCTATTGGTGACGTTCCGGGATCAATCTCAAAGGGAATGATCCGAGGACAACACCACGTAATTTTGAACCACGGTCAGATGACGAGGCAACACCTGAGCTGGCACCCCACTCTCCAAACTTCCACACCACGCCAACGTGAGGACATTTGAGGCCACGACAGATTTAACGTGCACCATCCCCCTTTGTACACGACGGTGTTTGGCTGGATTCGAACTCGCAACCCTTCGGTTGCAAGTCCGTTACTCTTCCAACCGGGCCACCGCGGCCCCATAGAGTTTTAGGAGTTTCTTTTATGTTTATATCACCAGTTTATATACCAGTTTATATCACCAGTTTATTAATATGAGCAGAAATTCTTATGTGGTTGGTTGGGGTTTTATGGCGCAAGGGCATTATTGCTGCGCCATACGCAAGACAGACAGCATCAAGTAAATGGACATACACACTCAAGGGAAGTTTTTACTAACAGATAAAGAGAGGAATACACCCAGGTAGGAATCGAGCCCTACAGGAATCCAACCCGAGCCGTCTACACCTCGCAGGCTACTAGAGCAGCGGGCATACCCACTGAGCCACGACGACCCCTCTTACCATTTGAAAAACAAAATCACGACACCACATGGCCTGGTAGCCAAATTGGCAATCTGGCCAATTCAGATGACTGGGGAGTAGGGGAGTATTTCTAGTGGTTCGGAATTCCACTTTAAGTACTAGATACCAATCCAGTTGGTCCTCCTGTAGCAAAATGACCGTAGATATACAGGACGAAATATGTAGGACAGATATTCTGTTGTAAGTGTGGCTGGTGTTCAGACTCTAATAATTAGAAAAGTAATAATTTAATTTTATTCATAACATTAAGACAACACAGCAGAAATCAAAGCTCTCTTCATCTCCTGAGTTACACTCACACTAGCGCATCTCTAACAATGCTTAACCCTCCAAGTAATTTGGACGAGATATCTCGTCCATCAAGATCTGGTCACTTTTGCCAATGACGAGATACCTCGTCGAGACAACAACCAGGAGGGTTTAAGACAGATCACGCGGCAAGGAAGCCAAAATGTTTACTGTGTGCTCTCCACAAACAAAATAGGTCTAAGCTAAACATAACATCACACGCATTGATTCAAACTTATGATTAGAGTGGTTCAGTTTACTTGAAAAGAATAGGTAGGTAGTTGAATTAGCGTTTTACTGAAGCAACACAACGGGATATCGGCGACGGTCCGGGATCAATCCCAAAGGGAACGATCCCAGGACAACATCACGTAATTTTGAATCACGGTCAGATGAGAAAGTCAACATCTGAGCTGGCACACCACTCTCCAAACTTCCACACCACGCCTACGTGAGGACATTTGAGGCCACGACAGATTTAACATGCACCAGCCCCCTTTGTACACGCCGATCTTTCGTTGTATCGAGTTTCGAACTTGCAACCCTTCTGTTCCTCATCCTTGACTCTTCCAATCGGGCTTCCGTGGTCCCCAGAAAGAAATAGGAGACTAATGTACACTGCTGGCCACCGTAAATGCAACACCCTGAAGGAAGCATGGAAATAATATGAAATTTACAACATGCATTAGCGGAGGTGAGATATGCAAATGATTAGAATTTCAGCGCAGACGCACATCACGCGCGCCTGTGGCGCCACTTCAAAGCGCTATTTAAGGCTTGGAGATTTCGACGATTTCAAGTACGGCAATTGTGTTTTTCTTGTGGTTTTTTCAAAAAACGATCAATTATGCCTCGTAGAAAACAGCGATCATCTTTTGATCAAGTATCCGAGTTCGACAGAGGAAGGATAGTGGCCTACCGAGATTGTGGATTATCTTTCAGGGAAATCGGTAGTCGTGTCGGACGAAACCAAGCAACTGTAATGCGGATATGTGATCGTTGGATGCAGGAGGGTACGACGGACCGACGTGTTCGATCGCATCCACCTCAGTGCACCACTTCACGTGATGACAGGCATATTGTGCGTATGGCAGTGACGGATCGCTCAGCCACATCACGAACCATAGCACAGCACATTCAGTCTGTACCGCATCATCCAGTGTCTGCGCGTACCATTCGACGCCGTTTACAGCAGAGTGGTCTGTCCGCAAGACGTCCATTGCTTCGTCTACCCTTGACGCAGAACCACAGACGTTTCCGCCGCCAATGGTGCGATGAAAGAAGGATGTGGACGGCGGAATGGAATGAAATTGTCTTTACTGACGAGTCACGCTTCTGTCTGCAACACCACGATGGTCGGATTCTAGTCTGGAGACACCGTGGAGAGAGGATGCTGAACAGCTGCGTTATGCACCGCCACACTGGTCCTGCACCGGGTATTATGGTATGGGGCGGTATTGGATATCACTCTCGCACTCTAGTACGCATTGCCGGTACTTTAAACAGCCAGCGCTACATCTCCGAGGTGTTGGAGCCAGTTGTCCTTCCTTACCTTCAGGGCTTGCCCACAGCCATATTTCAACAGGATAATGCGCGACCACACGTGGCACGCATTGTCCAAGGGTTCTTCGTCAATCGCCAGATTGAATTGCTTCCCTGGCCAGCTCGCTCTCCGGATCTTTCGCCGATAGAAAACATGTGGTCCATGGTTGCTCAACGATTGACCCAGAATACATCCCCAGCTGCCACACCAGATCAACTTTGGCAACGTGTGGAAGCTGCTTGGTCTGCTGTACCCCAAGAACACATCCAAAGTCTCTTTGAATCAATGCCGAGGCGTGTGGCAGCGGTGATCTCCAACAATGGCGGCTACTCTGGCTACTGATTTTGGCAGGAACCACACTTCACAGAAGTCTATAAATTTAATCATTTGATACTTGGTCAACATGTTATCTACAAAATAAATTTTGTTGTGATATCTCTTGTCTTTCTTGGTGTTGCAATTTGGGTGGCCAGCAGTGTATTTATTTCGTTCATGTGTCCGGTTTAATTAGCCATCTCTGACCCACCCCGGCTCAATAGGTTTGCAGGTTCGATTTCTGTAAGACTAGCCTCGATGTACACTGCTGGCCACCCAAATTGCAACACCAAGAAAGACAATAGATATCACAACAAAATTTATTTTGTAGATAACATGTTGACCAAGTATCAAATGATTAAATTTATAGACTGTGAAGTGTGGTTCCTGCCAAAATCAGTAGCCAGAGTAGCCGCCATTGTTGGAGATCACCGCTGCCACACGCCTCGGCATTGATTCAAAGAGACTTTGGATGTGTTCTTGGGGTACAGCAGACCAAGCAGCTTCCACACGTTGCCAAAGTTGATCTGGTGTGGCAGTTGGGGATGTATTCTGGGTCAATCGTTGAGCAACCATGGACCACTTGTTTTCTATCGGCGAAAGATCCGGAGAGCAAGCTGGCCAGGGAAGCAATTCAATCTGGCGATTGACGAAGAACCCTTGGACAATGCGTGCCACGTGTGGTCGCGCATTATCCTGTTGAAATATGGCTGTGGGCAAGCCCTGAAGGTAAGGAAGGACAACTGGCTCCAACACCTCGGAGATGTAGCGCTGGCTGTTTAAAGTACCGGCAATGCGTACTAGAGGAGTGCGAGAGTGATATCCAATACCGCCCCATACCATAATACCCGGTGCAGGACCAGTGTGGCGGTGCATAACGCAGCTGTTCAGCATCCTCTCTCCACGGTGTCACCAGACTCGAATCCGACCATCGTGGTGTTGCAGACAGAAGCGTGACTCGTCAGTAAAGACAATTTCATTCCATTCTGCCGTCCACATCCTTCTTTCATCGCACCATTGGCGGCGGAAACGTCTGTGGTTCTGCGTCAAGGGTAGACGAAGCAATGGACGTCTTGCGGACAGACCACTCTGCTGTAAACGGCGTCGAATGGTACGCGCAGACACTGGATGATGCGGTACAGACTGAATGTGCTGTGCTATGGTTCGTGATGTGGCTGAGCGATCCGTCACTGCCATACGCACAATATTCCTGTCATCACGTGAAGTTATGCACTGAGGTGGATGCGATCGAACACGTCGGTCCGTCGTCCCCTCCTGCATCCAACGATCACATATCCGCATTACAGTTGTTTGGTTTCGTCCAACACGACTACCGATTTCCCTGAATGATAATCCACAATCTCGGTAGGCCACTATCCTTCCTCTGTCGAACTCGGATACTTGATCAAAAGATGATCACTGTTTTCTACGAGGCATAATTGATCGTTTTTTTGAAAAAACCACAAGAAAAACACAATTGCCGTACTTGAAATCGTCGAAATCTCCAAGCCTTAAATAGCGCTTTGAAGTGGCGCCACAGGCGCGCGTGATGTGCGTCTGCGCTGAAATTCTGATCATTTGCATATCTCACCTCCGCTAATGCATGTTGTAAATTTCATATTATTTGCATGCTTCCTTCAGGGTGTTGCATTTACGGTGGCCAGCAGTGTATTTCTTTGTCAGTAAAACCTTTCTTGTGTTTATCAATTTACTTGGCGAAAAAAGTTTCTGGAGGAGCATTGTGCTTCTCTATTTGCAATAAAGAGAAATGCGTGTAGCATAACACGACTATAGAACGATAAATGAAACCTGTTGGTTTATTAAGTTTTGGTGATCTGAAACTACCCTTAATTGATATCGGAATTTTCCCTTCGGGATTGATCCCGGACAGTCGCCAATATCCCGTTGCGTTGCTTCAGTGTGACGTTAATTAATGACCTACATACCTATCCTTCGGTATGGATTGCAGACTGTCGAAACAGTCCGTTGCGTTGCTCCAGCGCGACGTTAATTCAACTACCTACCTACATACAAAAATCTTTCAACCAACGATACTGTTTCACAGTAACACCAATAAAAATGCAAACTAGTAAAAGGTAGATAGGTATTTTAATCAACCTCGCTCTGGAGCAACTCAATGAACTATAGGTGATGGTCCGGGATCAATTCTATAGGGAAAGATCCAAGGACAACACCCGCCATCTGATTCAAAATTGCGTGGTGTTGTCCTCGGGTCTTTCCCTTTGGGATCGATCCCGGACCGTCGTCAATAACCCGTCATGCTGCTCGAGTGTGACGGTAATTAAAATACCTACCGAGGACCACCACGTAATTTTGATTCACGGTCAGATGACGAGGTCACACTCGAGCTGGCACATCACTCTCCAAACTTCCACACCACGCCAAGGTGAGGACATTTGAGACCACGACAAATTCAACGTGCAACAGCCCCCTTGTGCACGACGGTCTTTGTTTGGATTCGAACTCGCAACTCTCCGGTTGCTAATCCTGTAATCTTGCAACCTTGCTACAGCGGCCCTCGCTAAATAGTATAAAATCACCGTAGAATCCCGCAAAGTAACAAACCAAAACATATTTATCGTGTCAGAAACGAACACCCCCAAATTGGTGTCAGAACTTGAAACCAGAAACACCCACCGCCGAAATATAAATACGAAAATCCCCTCTCGTGTAGAAACCTCCTCAAGCCAATTTTATTGTAATGCATTAAAAGCGTCCTTTCGATCTCCAAAGTTTCCCATTGTCTCTCCAAACAACAAAATCCGTTGAGTTTATTTGAAAGGTTCGCTCCTCTCTCTACAGAGGAAGGAGCGATCTTTGCTTGAAAAAGTAATGAATGCTCGCCAAGGGCGATTAGAGCGCGCGCCAAAAGAGCCGACTCAGAACGCGGGATAAAGTAGCCACCAGATGTCGGACTGAAGTTTTAAGATCCCGACTATTCGGAGGAGGAGGGACTTTGCTCCACATCTTCCCCAAGTGAGTCTACTTTTCTCTCGATCTACAAGTCTATTTAATGTTTCTGATTTTAGGGAATTTTAAGTGGTAGTGTCAGGTGTCTTTAGTATTAAGGCTTTATAAATATTATTTTTGCAATTTAGGGTTTTCTTTAATTTTATTTTTGAATAGTTTAGAAATTGGCGCAGAAATGTGCGAGAAGTATTAGATGGAACTGCTTGAATGTTGTGTTTGTATGAAAGGAAAAAATGTAGGTTTTTACTGATGTTATATTGTGAAACAATATTGGTTGATTAAAAATTAAATATTTCTGTAGGTTAAAGTCCACATCTACAAGTGAGTCCTTTTTTCTCGATCTGCATGTGAATTCTATTTAACGGTGTATCTGATTTAAGGAATTTTGAATTATTGTCTCAGATGTCGTTTTGGTATAAAGGCTCTAAAATTTTTGTTTTGATTTTGTGGACTTTCATTAATTTTGTTTTTGACTAATTTTGAAGTTGATATAGAAATGTGGGTAAAGTATTTAGATGGAACTGCTTGAGTTTAAGATTTGCATGAATGTAAAATTTTGGGTTTTATTGATATTATTGTCAAACAATATTAGTTGGTTGAAATATTTCTGTAGGTTAGAAGTCCACATCCATATGTGGGTCTACTTTTCTCTCGATCTACAAGTGAATTATTTAATGTTTCTGATTTTAGTGAATTTCAAGTGTCTTAGGTTTGATTTTGGTATGAAGGCTTTATAAATATTTTTTCCAATGCCGGTTTTCTGTAATTTTGGTTTTAAATAATTTAGAAATATATTTAGAGGTTTGTGAGAACCATTTAGATGAATTGCTTGAGTATAAGGTTTGTAAAAATTTGGTGTTTTATTAATGTGAAATAATAGCTGGTTGAACTATTTTTGTAGGTTAGAATAGTGTAAGATAGAATTTTTTGTTTAGTGAGATTTTATAAATCTATCATTTCTGCTTTATTCTGGGTTTTATTCAATATCTTTTAAAAATTAAGTTATAAATTTGTTTAGAAACTGAAAAATTGTTTGAGTAAAATATTTTAATAAATCAAAACACGCTTTTCATTTTTATTCATATTTTTGTGGAAGAATATTGTTTGATTTTAAAATAATTTCATTTCTTATGATTGTGATTATTTTGTGTATTTGATTGTGTGTATTTTAGGGTATAAACTGTGATTATATATTTCCATATTTTTTTCTGTTTTACAAATTAATCTCAAAATTTAAAACGTATATAATATTTTATGACACATCAAATACTAACAAATCTGGTAAATATGGGTTCAAATTTATTTTAAAATTATGTTCGTTTGGTACAGAGTTGAAATTAGATTAAATAAATTACTCATGTTTAACGATTTTTAATGTATCATTTATGTTAAAAATAATTTTTTAAATGTGATGGATTATTTCTCCAGTTACTTACCTAATCCAAATGTAAAAAAACAGGAAAATTATTGTATAGTTTTTGTTACATTTAGTAACTCTTCAGGTGATTTCGACGAGATATCTCGTCCATCAAGATCTTGCCAAGTATGAAAATGACGAGAAGACTTGTCAATAAGATATTGCCGATTTTTTGCGGATGACAAGATCAAGATCTGGACAGTTTTTCTTAATGGAGAGATCTCAAGATCTCGTTAGTGGTTTTTTTAATGGCGAGATATCTCAAGATGTGGTTAGTGTTTTCTTAATGGCGAGATATCTCAAGATCTGGTCAGTTTTTTAATGAAAAGGTCAAGATCTGGTCAGTTTTTTCTTTATGGCGAGATATCTCAAGATCTAGTCAGTGTAATGACGAGATCAAGATCTGGTCAGTTTTTTAATGAGATCAAGATCTGGTCAGTTTTTTAATGAGATCAAGATCTAGTCAGTTTTTTAATGAGATCAAGATCTGGTCAATGTTTTCTTAATGGCGAGATATCTCAAGATCTGGTCAGTTTTTCTTAATGGCAAGATATCTCAAGATCTAGTCAGTTTAATGACGGGATCAAAATCTGCTCAGTGTTTTCTTAATGGCGAGATATCTCAAGATCCGGTTAGTTTTTTAATGAGATCAAGATCTGGTCAGTTTTTCTTAATGGAGAGATATCTGAAGATGTCAGTTTTATGATGGTCAGTTTAATGACCAGATCAAGATCTGGTCAGTGTTTCCTTAATGGCGAGATATCTCAAGATGTGGTCAGTTTAATGACGAGATCAAGATCTGGACAGTTTTCTTCTAATGACGAAATATCTCGTTCATTAAGATCAGGTTAGTTTAGCCAATGACCAGATACTCCGTTGAGAAAATCAAAAGGAGAGTTAATGTAACATTTTATCTTTAAGTTATCTTTTCGCTGCACAATTTGAAAAACTTAAAACTTATTAGGATGTAAAATTTTGTACCCAGGATGTTTCAAAACACCCCATATAAAACTTGAATTGGGTGAGGAACATAGAATTAAACCTTATTAACATGGGGGTATACGTTCGAGAGTACAACATGGATGTGGAAGTTGGTACACTAAGCTGCTGAAATATAAGACAGCAAGTATGAACGTTTTATTAGCCATAATTTTATAGTTGCCCAGTTGCCCAGTTGTAAATAGTAACACCCAGTTGGAAGAGTAACGGATTAGCAACCGGAGGGTTGCGAGGCCAACGTAAGACCGTCGTGTTCTCGGGGACTAGTAAACGATAAATCTGTCGTGGTTTCAAATGTCCTCAGATTGGCAAGTTTGGAGAGGGGTTCCTGCTCAGATGTTTTCTTCGTCATCTGACCGTGGTTCAAAATTAGGAGATTTTGTCCTTGGACCTTTTCGCTTCGGGATGGATCCTGGACCGTCGGCAATAGCTTATTGTGTTACTCCAGTGTGACGCTAAATAAAAATTCCTACCTATTCACACCACGCCAACATGAGGTAGGTTGGTGAATTAACTTCGCAGTGGAGCAGCACAACGGGCTATTGCCAACATGAGACGGTCACGATAGATTTAATGTGCACCAGCCCTACGATTAAAAATTACGAGATTTTGTCCTTGGATCTTTCTCTTCGGGATGAATCCCGGACCATCCCCAGGGTCGAGGTAGCCTGGGTGGAATAGTAGCAGATTAGCAACCGGAGGGTTACGAGTTCGAATCATAACCAAAAACCGTCGTGCACAAAGGGGCCTCAAATGTACTCACATTGGCGTGGTGTGGAAGATTGGAGAGTGGGGTGCCAGCTCAGGTGTTGCCTCGTCATCTGACTGTGGTTCAAAATTACGTGGTGCTGTCCTTGATCTTTCCCCATGGGATCGGACCGTCACAATAGCCAAATGCTGCAGTGTGACGTTAATTGAAATACCTACCTTCCCCGACCGTCGTAAATACCTCGTTGTGTTGCTTCAGTGCGACATTAATTAATTACCTAACTATATTTGACCAGTAGTTGCACGCTTTGAGTTTCACAGTAGGAATCTGAGAGTTGTAGGTTCTATTCCCGTAACTACTCCGTTGACGTTTCTCTCTTCTGTGTCAGAAAACGCTTCTTCCGACTGTATGTTCATTTACTTGACGGAAAAATCATTGTTTCGCCCGATATGGCCCTTGCTCAGATAGAGACAACCTAACAACAGCATTAGGCGCTCAAAATGCCAACCATCAGCAGTAATCACGCATGACAAGGTGATACGCAACAGCCTGTTTTAGTGGATTGTATTCAATCTGTAGGACCTCGTCACCAGAAGGTGGCTCAGGTTCGACTCTTTCTTGGGAAGGTAGGTGTTTTAATTAACGTCACACTAGAGCAACACAACAGGCTGTTGGTGACGGTCCAGGATCAATGTCAAAGAGAAAAATCAGAGAACAACACGTAATTTTGAACCACGGTCAGATGACGAGGAAACACCCGAGCTGGCACCCCACTCTCTAAACTCCCACATCACGCCAACGTAAGGACATTTGAGGTCACGACAGATTTAACGCATTTCATTGATTAAATAGAAATTAGCCTTTGCCATTTTCACGCCCAGTAGGAAGAGTAACGGATTAGCAACGAGGATTTCGAGTTCGAAACATAGTCTAACCAAACTCGGTCGTGTACGCGGATGCTGGTGCACGTTAAACCTGTCGTGGCCTCAAATGTCCTCACGAATATTTTTCATTATGTTGTGTCCGTTAACTTACGATGAAACAATACGAATTTTATTCCCATCAACCTATCAGATTGTATTATGTTGCGGGCGTTATATTAAAAATATTGATTCAAAGGGAATTGTACAGTTGTATTGAAAACACGGGACCTCCTAATTTTGAGCCACAGTCGGATGACGAAGTCAACTCCTGAGCTGTCACCTCACTCTCCATACCAAGCCAATTATTAACAATATAACTCGGATAAATATTTGTATTACTTATCAAAATAGAAGCAAGAAGTAGTCGCGTACGACAATTAAGTCTCTCAACACCGGATGCGCAATCAGTAATTCCACATCCGATTGTTTCGTGACAAACGAAGGCGTTTAAGTCATACAAATAAGGGTTTTTCTTAAACATATCAAATTTTCAGCCTGAAATTTTTTCTCGGAGGAAGAATTGCCCAATTAAATTTGCCGAGTATTTAGCAGAGTGGATAGCACTCGTGCACTTAGTTCAACATTTCCCAAGCTCGAATCCCGTTCAAGGCGTAGCCCCAATTAGCCCCGTGTCGTAAAAAGCGATCGCTGAGTCAAAACTAATAAACGTGTATTATCAGAAACCAGTTAAATTTATTCTCACCAACCTTTTTATTGTTTTTTATGGAACATAACGCAACAATTGAGAATATTTAATATCGCTCATAAAATAATAATTGGTCCATAAAAAATATTTGGATTCCTTTTCCTTAAACTGAAAATTCTAAAAAAAATTGAAAGGTCCATGAATAATTTCACCTAATTCATTGATAATGGTATCATATTTATTGTTGGTATTATATACTTACCTTGGTGGGAAGGTGGTATACAGGTAAGCAGCTTAACTGGTATATGAGTTATGCGAGTTCGAAACTTGATCCAACCAACGACAGTCGTGAACATGGGGGTTGGTGATTGTTAAAGCTGTCGTATCTTCAAATGTCCTCACGTTGGCTTGGTATGGAGAGTGAGGTAACAGCTCAGGAATTGACCTCGTCATCCGACTGTAGCTCAAAATTAGGAGGTCCCATCACGTATGGAGGCCGTGGTAGCCCGGATAGAAAAGTAGCGGACTAATAATCGGAGGGTTTCGAGTTCGAATCAAATCAAAGACCGTCGTGAACAAAGGGGGCTGGTGCACGTTAAATCCGCCGTGGCCTCAAATGTCCTCACGTTGGCGTGGTGTGGAAGTTTGGATGCCAGCTCTTGTGTTGCCTCGTCATCTGACCGTGGTTCGAAATGAAGAGGTGTTGTTCTCGGTTCTTTCCCTTAGGGAATGATGCCGGACAGTCAACAATAGCCCATTGCTCCAGTGCGACGTAAAGTCAACTATCTATCTGACTCGTATAGTAGGTCTCGGGTTCGAATCCCGGCTTGTGGGTCGGGTATTATAAATAAAAAATATACAGATAATGGATTAAATTACAAAGGCAGTTTAGTTGCACGAACTCTACAGTAAAAGCGACATGATTAAATACTGTCTCGCCCCTAAATATAAACATCCCTACAGTTTTATCACATTTAATGTGTAAACATTCAATTTTTATTTTTACAGGAACCCTTATCTTTACCTCTAGAAAACCCAGCGAGTAAAACGCTTCTCTGGAGTATTTCCATGACAACGGCAATGATATATAATTTTCTGCTGCATATTTATGGCACCAAAAACTCATTCCAATTTCTACGAGAACTGAATACATTTTAACACAGAAAAAAAATTCATTTATCTAGAATGAAAGTTCTCTGGCATTCCGAATGTAAAAAGGACATTCATTATTCTTATACAAAATTGTTTCATATTTCTAGGGCAGAAAGTCATTTTTCAGTTCACTTAACTGAAATATAACGCGGAAGACTGTATACATTTGGCGCCAGTATTACTTCTTTAGTTCTAATTTAAAAATGCACCTACATTTCTAGAATGAAATGAATAAACATGATACGTCCAGTTATCTTAATAATTCAGTACGGTAATTTTAACCATTATTCTGGTGAAAAAATCGCAATTTTTTTAAAACTAGCCATCTTTCCTTTATCTTTCATATTTGACAAAAATTGGACATATCGCATTTTGCCATTTGACCCCAGATTTAAAGGAAAAAAAATCTCATGTTCGCAATGCTTCAAAAAGGCATTATTTATTTTTTAAACATATCCTAAATGTAATCATATTTTCAGAAAAGAAATTTCGTAAGTTTGCGATGTGAGAAATATATTATACTTCTAGAGATGTGGTAAATGTCTTTTCTTTTAAAAATGTTTCATATAAGATAAGCAATTCCTTCAAACTTAGAATTCAGAGGAACATCATTTGTTTTCTCATCCAAAATATACTGATATTTCTATTACAGAAAATTCATTATAACATCGAATTCAAAACTCACGTTTTTCCAAAATGTCACCACATATTATGACGAAAAATAAATCTGTTTCCATTAAAATATATTTTTGTCCAATTTCTATCTAGTACAGAAATCAAAACAGAATCTTTAAACCGAATTATTTGTTTCTTTTCTGTAAGTTCGTAGGTAGTTTTTCACGTCACACTGGCAGCAACAAAACCGGCTATTTAATCAACCACGAAAAGAAAGATCCGAGGACAACACCTCGTAATTTTAAACCACGGTCAGATGACGAGGTCAACACCTGAACTGCCACTCCACTCTCCAGGCTTCCACATCACGCCAACGTGCTGACCAAAGATATAACAAGCACGAGCCCCCACATAGGACTTTGGTTAGATCGAGTTTCGAACTAGTAACCGTCCGGTTTCTAATCCGCTACTCTTCCAATTAATGGCCTTAGAATTCATATTTGGTTTCTAACCAAAATATACTAATATTTCTGTAAGAGAAAATTCATTATAGCACCTCATTCGAAGTTCGCATCTGATGCAAATTCAAAATGTAACCACATATCTGACGGAAAATAAATCCGTTTCTAGAAAAAAGTTTTTTGACCAATTTCTATATCCAGAACAGAAAAAAAAATATCTTAAAAACAACTTATTTGATGTCTTGTAAGAAAAGTATAGTGACTCATTTCATTACCATACCGATCATCAATCCAACAGCAAGTACCAAATGCTTTTTTCAAGAAATAATTTAATTATCATTGAACGCTAGTGAAAGGCAAAGCTCTTTTAAAGTGAACATTATAAAAGCTCGATGAAAATTCGATAGATTGGTATTAAGCCTGCAGAATCACTGCTCATTCAGACGTTTAAATGTGCAGAATAGATTGATTTTAAATATAAATTGGAAGTAAGTAAGCGTCTTTTACTTGGGCATATCTCAACTATTTTTGACATTTGATATCCGGCTTTTACAATCGGTGACATGGGATTTTGAAGTATATTTTCCGATAAGTTCGATATTCCAGGCAGCCATTTTCTACTTCCATTTGACACATACCCGATATGAAGTTCCGAGGACAGTACCGTATTTATTCTTCAAAATATATACGGCCGCTTTAAGAACCTTATTAAAAATAAAAATATCTTGATTAATATTCCAGTGTCAAAAGTATCAAGAGTCGTACTAATTCTCTAATATACTGATTCAGCAATTAAATGACTTCACATGGCTCTTCTTTTCTATCCCTTTCCCTTTGGGATTGATCCCGGACCGTCACCAAAAGCCCGTTATATTGTTCCAGTATAATGTTAATTAAAATGCCTACCTTTCTTATCAAAGTGTAAAAAAACAATTACACTAAGTCATTGAGTCTACAGAAAGAAATTTTTGGGCAATGGCAGATGGGTCCTTAAAAGTGTCTTCATGTATGGCTCCAATGCAATTCAGAATGTCTGAGGGAGAAGCTGGTAATAAGCTGCACTTTATACAAGTGGGAAAGGATTTCTGGCCACCAAAAAAATATAATCTTTTCCAAATGGCCAGATCGGAGCCTTGCAAGAGAGGTACCAGTGATGAAAAGGTACTGGAGATGATCTGCGCAATTGCTTTTTAAGTACGCACAGGTGGTCGTCCTTGGTATTTTTGCACAAGTCCATGACATTGGTAGAGCGCATCTGATCATAAGATCTGGGTTACGAGGTGTTGTCCTCGGATCATTCCCTTTGGGATTGATTCGGATCATTCCCTTTGGGATTGATCCCGGACCGTCACCAATAGCCCATTGTGTAGCTCCAGTGTGACGTTAATTGAAATACTCCCCTACTCATAAGATCTGGGAGCCAATTCTGTAGCAGTCCGATTTAGCCACACGTTCACCTTCCTGTGTTATTCGGGTAAAGCAGCACAGCCTTCACCCCTTGGGTGACCCTACCAGGAGTATATACTCCCGACGTACTTCGCCTGTACTACCCGTTTCACCCTCTCGCCATAGGATAGGACTTTGAGAGAGACATGGCACCTATTGCAACTCAACGGTTCCCGAATAAGGAAAGCGCCATTATTTATTTACTGAATGCATTGATTTATGCTGTCAAGAACGGTGATGATTCAGCACTTATTCCCAATCTAGCTGTTGAATTTTTAAAAGGTTATTTCTGACTCAACTAAAAATAGAAACAAGAAATTGCATCAGCCTCCAGTTCGCTTAAATTGCTAATTGCTTTGGTATCGTTAATTGCATCAATTTATTTAAAAGCCTAAAACTAAATGCCTCGGTTTACTGAATTTTATTAGCTGAAAGCAGCGATTTTCAACTTTGTTCATCTCACGATACCCATAAACTAGTTATTAGAATTCTGCGGTACACCAAAAATTATGTTTAACCACTCTGACAAAAATAGGGGGTAGTTGAATTAAAGTCCCACTGGATCAACACAACGGGCTATTGGCGACGGCCCGGAATCCATCCCGAGGGGAAATATCCTAGGACACCTCGTCATTTTGAACCACGGTCAGATGACGAGATTAACACCTTAGCTGGTATCCCACTCTCCAAACTTCCGCACCAACGTGAGGACATTTGAGGCCACGACAGATTAGCCGTGAACCAGCCCCTCCGTACACGACGGTCTTTGATTGGATCCAGTTTCGAACTCGTGACTTTCGGTTGCTAATTATCTATTCTTCCAACCTGGCTAACGTTGCCCAGCAAAAATAGTTATTATTTTTTGTAAATTAGTCAAAATTGTAATTACATATCCTTTTTCTTTCTAGTGGCTTTCTAAAAACCTTTTGAAATAATTTATATTTTGTAAACAAATAATCCTATAAAGATGATTTATTCGGGTATTACTTGAAATTTCTTGTGAACAGAATTGTCAAAAGTTCAAAACTAAGCCGTTGAAATGAAATAAATCTTGCTCAATTTAAATCGTCTTACCATCCGTAAAGCACACCAGTGTTTCGCGATACACCGGCTAGCTTAAAGTGTACGGAAAGGACGTATCAATGACGGAGTACCTAACTGAAATCAGCTTACTTCCGAATCATAATTAATAAAGCATCAATTTTCTAAACTTTATTGATTAATGTACAAAGATTGATTAAACCCTCCTGGTGGCTTACCTTCGAATCGAAAACTACCCAGTAGCCAGCCTGTGATGCAAAAACGTGTTCCAAACTATTAGAAACAGTCCTAGGCAAGGAACAATTTTTTTTCCTATTTGGATCTTCATTCTTAGAGTAATAGGGTAGTTTTGTCTCGAGACGAGGTGTGTCGTCATTAGCAAAATTTAACAGATCTTGCCTTGGCGAGAGGGTGAAACGGGGGTAGCACATGCGAAGTACGTCGGGAGTATATACTCCTGGTAGGGTCACCCTAGGCTTGAAGGCTGTGCTGCTTTATCCGGCTAATATATTAAGGTGCACGGGTGGGTAAGTCGGACTGCTACAGAGATGGTTCCCTGATCTTATGATCAATAGCAGACGAGCTCTACTCATGTCATGGACTTGAGCGAAAATACTTCAAACATTTTTTGCAGACTCAATGACTTAGTGTAATTTTTTTTACACTGGGATAAGAAAGAGATAGGTATTTTAATTAACGTCACACTGCAGCGACACAACGGGCTATTGGTGACGGTCCGGGATTAATCCCAGAGAGAAAGATCGATGACAACACCACGTAATTTTGAACCACGGTCAGATGACAGGGATAAGAAAGATCAGATCTTGAAAGAGATGTCTCGTTGAAACTACTTAGAGAGCTAATAGTTTTCTGAACGTAAATGTATTCACTTTTTGAAAATTGACTTGATGTTACATACATGTTTTTATTATTCATGACTATCGAATGAAAGGATACCTTGTGTGCCAATTCCATAAGTATTTAAACAATAGATTCTACTACTGTCCAGCCTTGGCTTTTAGGTTATCTGCAAATACCGTGGGATCTTCAACTGACCAGACTCTGTTCCTCATGTTGGTGTCAAGTGTATACAAATGTATATTTAAAATTTTGTATTCTGGTTAATGCGTGCCGTCAGTGCGGAATTACTTAGCAGTAATTTTTAGTTCAATTTCTGTTTACTGCCTATGGCAACATGTATATAAATAGTAGTTGATTTGTGTATAATTCTCTCATCGCGTATGCTCGAGATCTGTTTCAGCATAGACATGAAATATAATTACACTGAGCAATGCTATGGAGCTAAAAAAACTGACCAATATGTTGACTAATATTTACTTGACGGCTCTACGAAAAATTGACTTGTTTGGCCGATTTGGAATTTTATCGGCTTCTTTGATTATACAACATTTTACGCCAGCGTAAAGATATGAATACACATTTCTAGTGACGAAAAAATGGCGAAATCGCCTATGTCTAATACTATGTCGCGCGGCTAATAAGATCATGAATCAAGGCTGGGCGTCTTTTCCTGTCCCGTGAACCAATCAATGAATGTTCGTTTACACGAGGCAAAGTAGATTAAGAGCCCCGTTACTAGTCTTGGTCACGATTCTGGGTACATAAAATGGATACCTAGCTTACTATTATATTTCCTCTACGGTTTTCAGACACTTTTTCATATCTTGTCATCTACGTTGATTTAGGGGACGCTGTAGTATCCCAGTCGGTAGAGTAACGGACTAGCAACCCGAGGGTTGCGAGTTCGAATCCAACCACCGAGGGGATGGTGCACGTTAAAAATGTCATGGCCTGAAAGGTCCTCATGTTGGCGTGGTGTGGAAGCTTGGAGAGTGGTGCTAGCACAGGTATGACCGTGGTACAAAATTGCGTGGTGTTTTCCTTGAATCTTTCCCTTCAGGGGTTGATCCCAGACCATCACCAATAGCCCGTTGCGCTGCTCCAGTGGGACTTTAATTAAAATACCTACCTAAGATCAGTATTAATTAAAAACAATAGATTGTTTGATACTGGATTGCACTTCTGCATTTGACAGTATTTATGTCGAAAGGTTAGTCAGATTTAAATGCACTTCTCTAACCTGTGTACGTTTGGAGAGTGGGATGCCAGTTCAGGTGTTGATCTCGTCATCTGACAGTCATTCAAAATTAAGAGGTGTTGTCGTCGGATCTTTTTAATCGGGATTGTTCCCGGACCATCGCCAATAGCCCGGTATGTTTCAATACTTCGACATTAATTACCTACCGTCCTTAAATACCACTGGACTCACCATCGATATGCTTATTGTCTGGACATGATGTGATAAAATAGCGTCATGCCTTAAATGTCATCACGTTGGTGTGGTGTGGAAGTTTGAAGAGTGAGGTGCCAGCTGAGGTGTTGACCTCGTCATCTGACAATCATTCAAAATGATGAGGTGTCGGATCTTTCACATCGGGAAGGATCTCGAACCATCGCTGGAGACTTCGTGGCTCAGTGGGTATGCCCGCTGCGATATCAACCTTCGAGTTGTAGGCGGCGCTGGTTAGATTTCTGTTAGGTGCATTCCTCCCTACGTGTATTTCTCTTTGTCAGTAAAACTTTCATTGTGTGTGTCTGTTATTGATGTTGTATGTCTTGTGTCTGGCGTAGCACGGCCAAATATGACCCCTTCCACCATAAAACCCCAACAAACCAAACCAAACCATCACCAATAGCCGGTTGAGTTGCTTCAGCGTGACGTTAATACAATTACCTACCTCCAAAACAAATCTGATGGAAATTTATTGATTTGTTTTTCAAAGGCTTCATGGGAATTTAATGATTGTCTGGTTTAAGTAATGACTTACTTTACTTTGATACTTCAATTACTCCCCTCTGGGGCGTATCTTATATAGGCGTATACGGGCTTCAAGAACTCTACTGAACTATTCTTTTCTAATGGGGATTACTGCCTCCTGTATACAAGGGGATCGCGAGCCCAGGTTGCCCTTCCCAAGTTGATTTAATCTAATCAGTATTGATTAAAAACAATAGATTGATACTGGATTGGAGATAAGCCATATTTCCCTTATCTTTTCTTTTCACAATTACTTGACATTGTTTGGCGGAGCTTGGACATATATGATCCAAGCGCCATAAAACCTATCATTGCCCTTGATCCAGGAAAAATAAAACCTATTAGCGCCATAAACGAACCAGGCCGCGGTAGCCCGGTTGGAAGAGTAACGGATTAGCAACCGGAGGGTTACGAGTTTGAATCCAATCAAAAGACCGTGTACAAAGGGGGATGGTGTACGTTAAATCGTGGCTTCAAATATCCTCACGTTGGCGTGGTGTGGAAGTTTGGAGAGTGGGAAACCAGATAATGTTTTGTCCTCGTCATCTGAATGTGGTTCAAAATTACGTGGTGTTTTCCTCTGATCTTTCCTTTCTTGTTTGATCCCGGACCGTCGCCAATAGCCCGTTGTGTTGCTCCAGTGCGACGTTAATTAAAATATCTACCAGCCATAAACCAACCCATCATTTTATTCCCCAAACCCTCTTTTTTCCTTTCACATTATTTGACGATGTCGTGTTTGGCGCAGATTGACCGAATGTGGCCCTTGCTCCATAAAACCTAAAACCCACCTTCACCACATTAATTACTAATACTTTTGATGCTTCAATTACATGCATTGTATGCAATTTTTTCTTGTAATTTTCTGATTAGAAAGTTATTTTTCAAGTCCTGAATCCTTTTTTTCCAACTTCCCCATTATTTTATTCCCCAAACCCTCTTTTTTTCCTTTCACACTATTTGACGATGTCGTGTTTGGTGCAAGACATCGATTAATTTTTTGGGAGATGAATCGCAAAGCCTATTAATTATAATACGGTTTATTCGCTGTATACAAGAGTTGGAGAGAAAAAGCCCCCAAATCGACAGCACTCGATCTCCGCAAATTGACAAAAGCACTGAATTATTCCGATGTCCAAAGGGCGATTTGTCCTTTTCTAAGTCATGGATTTATTTGGACGTATGATTGTTTCGTTTCTCTTATGTCGAGCGAAAGCAAAAACGTAATAAAAAATACGTTGGGCATGTTGGTAGGTTATTTTATGGCTATTGAGCGAAAAGAGATTATCATTACTGTCTGGGTTTATTGAAAACAATATAAGGGTCTAATTGTGGAAGAGGAATTTGTCTGAGAAAAAATGTCTAGGCGATTGATACCTAATATTAAATGTTGTAGTAAAAAATGGTAGGAGAATATCTGCTTTTAGCGTGCTATATTTAAACCTTAAATGTGTTTTTGTTTTGTAAATATCTTGTTAAACCTTTCGCCCCGACTTTTGCGTGATTAAAATTTAACTCTGAAAAGTAGCTTAATTTAGTAGTTTAGTAGTTTTTGCTCTTTTTGACGGACGACCGTACTTTCGCGTTCTTTTGTGTTTGATTTCTCCCTTCCAACATTTATTAGTTGCTCAGCTAAGGGGACCATGAATGATAATAGTGGTTCTGTTTTATGTTCCACTTCGTAATCCATGCATTCACAACAGAAATCATAACTAAAAATCTTTTTCCACCACTTGTATGATTTTCTGCCATGACCCTAAAAAGTAGCCATTTCATCACAGCGGTCAACTCCATTCATGTACATATTGTAGTGGGAAATGGCTTCTGTGCAACTAACGTCTAATTTAGTACCATCTTTTTGTTTCCGAACCACGGTCACTCATTCATCAGAATGAATGGGAGTGCTCAAAACCATAAGTCCGCCATTTGCAATCTGAAAGTATTGCCATGTTTCTTTAGTCATATTTTTATTTCCTAATTCCTTAAGAACACTGAAAGCGTAAAAACCCATTCAAAAGTGGGATTTATTTACCCAATCTAATCTCTGGGACGTATATGCCCATTAGGCCCGAAAGGGTTAAAACAATGAAAGCGACTCTACAATTAGATTTATAAGTATGAAAGATTTTTCAGGGCAGCTCACATTAGATAGGCGGGCCGCGGTAACCTCATTGGAAGAGAAACAGACTAGCAATAGGTGGGTTGCGAGTTCGAATCCAGCCAAAGACCGTTATGTACAAAGGGGGCTGGTGCACGTTAAATCTATCGTGGCCTCAAATGTCCTCACGTTGGCGTGATGTGGAAGTTTGGAGAGTGGGATGCCAGCTCGGGTGTGACCTCGTCATCTGACCTTGGTTCAAAATTACGTGGTGTTGTCCTCGATCTTTCCCTGTGGGATTGATCCCGGGCAGTCACCAATATCCCGTTGTGTTCCTCCAGTGTGACGTTGATTAAAATACCATACCTACCACATTAGATAGGCAGGCAGGTATTTGAATTAACGTCTCACTGAAGCAACACAACGGAATATTGGCGACCGTTCGAGATCTATCCCGATGGGGGAAGATCCGAGGACAACACCTCATCATTTTGAACCACGGTCAGATGACGAGGTGAACACCTATACTGTCACCCCACTCTCCATACTTCCACACCAAACCAACGAGGACATTTGAGACCAGGACAGATTTACCGTGCACCCACGAACACGACGGTCTTTGAATGGATCGAGTCTCGAACTAGCGACCCTGTCGTTGCTAGTTAGCGATTCTACCAGCTGGGCTACCAAGGCACCCCTTGTCATTCAGGCGATGCGCACCTACAAGTTTAGTTTAACGCAAACAACGGCCCCTATATAAAGGGTGATTATAATGAAAAAGAAATAATGTGCGATTCTCTAATTACCTTTTAATACCTGGGCCGCTGTAGTCCGGTTGGAAGTGTATCGGATTATCAACCGGAGAGTAGTGAGTTCAAAACTCGATCCAACCCTTCGTGTACGCAGGGGCCGGTACATGTTAAATCTGTAGTGGCTCAAATGTCCTTAAGTCGGAGGGGTGAGAAAGTTTGGAGAGTGGGGTTCCACCTCGGGTGTTGACCTCGTCATCTGACCCTAGTTCTAAATTAATAGGTGTCCTCTGATCTTTCTTTTCCGCACTGATCCCGAACCGTCACCAACAACCCGTTTTGTTGCTCCAAAACGACGTTAATTCAACTACTTACACATCCATTTAATAACCTCAGGCAGGAAATTTTTGAGCCTTACAACGCAAATGTAATCCGTACAGTCGCGGAAAAAAAGAATCACCCCATTCATTAGAGCAATTTTTACAGTAGAGAAAATTCAAAGATGGCATTCGACAGCAACTAACATCTATAAATGCAAATTCATAAAATCTTCATATTAAATTGAGCACTAACTGCATAATTTCCAATGATAATTCCCTATTTTGATAATTCCCTCCCTGCATAATTCCCTATTTTGACACACAATTTAAAATCTATCGAAACTTAACTTCGGATACGAAATTTCATGTCATTAGGTCTTACCGTTTCGAAGTTATGAGTACGGAAAGATTGGAGCTCCTAATGTTAAATCAGTTTCTTAGACTTCTATGGGCATCTTCCTAAATAATATTTCTTTGGGATTGATCCCGGACCGTCACCAATAGCCCGTGTGTTGCTCCAGTGTGACGTTAATTGAAATACCAACCCCTTAAATAATATTTCTATAGCGCTGATATTTTGAACCATGCTATTGTTGAACAACCCAAACAATATATAATTATTTTTTTAAATAGTTTTTAGTATTAAAAAACTATTTTAAACATTAATTTAATAATTATTAATTTAATGTTTGAAAAAAAATCCCGGAGCTAGCGTCATATTTTGTCGGAAAACGTCTTGGATTGTATGATATGGATTAGTTGGGTTCATTGGAATAAAGAAAAGAATTGAATACACACATTTTTCTGATTTCATTTATTCAATGTATGCTACAGAATGTCTGTCGATTTGCAAAATTTAATTAAAGACCGGACAATGATATGAACAATAAGATATATAAGATTTGCAGGTTATATTGATATCTCTTGAGAATGTAATATCTATCGTAGTATTTATTAGTATCGTAGATGTGCCTGTTTGGGCGTTTCAAATCATTCTTAAACCATATCCGATCACAAACTGAACATACACAACCAAGCTCATTGCCATAGGACTTCTCGAAATGGACGATGGCCAGTCTCTAATGGGCCCTTGAGAACTTCAAATCTCTCTTCGATTTTGTTATCAATTTCCTTTTGTTCCGTCTCGTTGTTTACGTCCATAGCGGTGCAGATGACGGCGCAGCGCTCGGTTCAATCACCAACTCGGCGGCCGACCGCGCGCTATCTTTAAGCCTCTGCCGTGACGCCCGTTTACGCTCGGCACATGTCATGGCTACCTTTTTGGATTCCACAGATCTTCCACTTTCGTTTCCTATACGCTTTCTATACTCTTTCTGCCTCTTGTTGGCGAGATATTTGGACATTTCTGAAAATATAATGAAATTTTACAAATTTATCGCATTTTAATTCCTTGTACTTATTCTAAATTGTCAGATATACTTACTGTTACTATTTATTCTTACTCTGTAGTTAAACAGCTACAAAACAAGACCTCGCTTGATGTGTTCACTCGTCGGGAAGAAGAGCTATACTAATTTCAGTGCACGCGCGACCTATCTATTTCAACTTGGCGGCCATCTTGTTTGTGGTTATGACGTCATCAGAAATTTCCAGAATGTTATTTTAGGTCTTTGTTCTTTCCTCTATCCGATGATATAGTTAGATTTGCTAGATCTGTTAAATTATAAAAGTTGTTAACAAAAGTCTCGTAGTCATAAGATCGTGACAATCTTTCCTCCATACTGACTCTCCTCGTAAAACGCTTTCCGTCAAAATTCAAAATTATGATTTGGAACCTTACTATATTTTGATGGGACTGGATTCAGAAGGACTTCTAATATAACCATGGCAAATTTCAGCTCATTCCAATAGTTAGTTTTTGAGTTACATTAAATTTTCTTCAATTCTCGGATCGTTCGCACTTGCATAATAAATATAACAATTCCCGAATCGTTTTTTCACTTGCATAACAAATAAAATAATTCTCGGATCGTTTGTACTCGCTGACAAATACGTTTGAAATAGTGTTCAAATTTGAAATTCGGGTAGCTATAACTACAATTAAACTCGATCTACGAATAGCGATTTTCAATGTGGAGACGATCCCTGAAATTGACAGCAACTTTAACATTGAATATCGGATATTAAGATAGTAGAGTCTTGAAATTTCATACTAATTTAACAATGCGGAATCTGATTAAGGCATCAAAACATGGCGTTTCCATTGGAAATTTTGTTGTTTGTGCTAAATTTGATATGAAGACGGCCCCTAATGCAATTTTTTTGCATTTGTATTTGTAGAGGACGTTACTCCCTATTGAATGATATCTTTCAATTTGCTCTACTATGAATAGTGCTCGAAATAAAGGAGGTCGGTTTTTTTGCCGCGACTGTATGTTCTATAGAAGTTTATGTGCATAGATAAATTGTAAGACTTCTGCTGAACTATGACAATTTTCTTCTTTTCGTTCTGTGTTGTATAAAGGTTAGTTTATTAGCAATAAATCTACTCCACTTCGGAAAAAAGTCTCAAAACTGGTCATTCTTTAGGTGTGTCGAAGCCACTAAAAATAGCTTCAAAAGAATTTGCGAAGGATGTCTCAGTGATTTTAAGACATAACTTTTTAAAGGAAACAGCTATACTGGACTAAGTCTGGTCGTTAGAAATGTTTTATGGACATTTTGGATTGCCATTTTATTCAATTGTCTAGTCTATAACATTTATAAATATTTAATAAAAGTCTGCTGTCTTCATTTGTTTTGTTGATATCCGCTGTCATCGTCGAACAAGCCTTGAAATATTTTATGTACATTATTTTCCTTTTTCAATCTATAAAGCGCTGGTCGCCGCTGTACCCCAGTTGGTTGGTTGGTTTGTTGGGGTTTTATGACGCAAGTTTGGCCATGCAGCGCCAGAAACAAGACACACAATATCAAGTAATAGACACACACACAATGAAAGTTTTGCTAACACAGAAGTAGCCCAGTTGGAAGGGAAGCGGATTAGCAACAAGAGGGTTGCGAGTTCGAAACTAGATCCAAAGACCGTCGTGTTCATGGGAGCTGGTGCACGTTAAATCTGCCTTGGCATCTAATGTCCTCAATATGGCTTGGTGTGGAAGTTTGGAAAGTGGGGTCGCAGCTCAGGTGTCGACATCGTCATCTGACCGTGATTCAAAATGACGGATTGTCCTTAGATCTTTCCCTTCGACGGTGATGGATCCAAGACCGTCGCCAATAGCCCGTTGTGTTGCTCCAGAGCGACGTTAATTCAACTACCTACCTAAATAACGCTATCATTGCTTTTAAATGAGACATTAGGGTCTTGCTCCCCATTGTTTTGGTGTAACAATACGAGTATTATTATAATATATATTTATTTTGTGTGTATTCTTTTTTGAATATTTAAAGGAAACCAAAGTGTTGTGGTAGGTAGTTTGGTACGTTAATTAAAATACCATAGCTGTAGTCTTTCCTGTATGAAGTAGCCAGTTCTGGCCTTTTATCGCCGTGGCTCACTGAGTTAGGCCCACTGCTCCAGCAACCGGGGAGGTGTAGGCCTCGCAGGTTCCATTCCTCCATGGGTGTATTTCTTTCTTCTTCCACAATAAAGTTTTTCTTTTGTGTGTATGTCCTTAGACTTTTACGGTGTCTGTATTGCGTATTAGAGCAGCTTGGTGAAATGAACTCTTGCAGTCCTTAAAGTACATCGGTGATTAGCAAAGCTGACCAGATCATCATGGACGAGATATCTCGTTATTAGAAAATAACTGACCAGATCTTGATCTCCTCATAAAAAAATCAGCAATATCTCGATGACGAGTAATCTCGTCATTAGCAAAACTGATCTGATCTTCATAAGACGAGATATCTCATCGAAAGGAGGGTTAAGCAAAAAGAGAACAATGTCGCTACGGTACATTTGCCGAGTGAGTGATAAGATCGTGAATAAAATACGCAGTGGATGTTGGTAATGTTTATTGTACTTTTTTTTCTACTGGCACATCTAATTCACTATATCGACATCTCTTAGATACGTAAATCGATGTTTAGTTCAGAAGAAAACGAAACCAAAAGTGTACTCGCGCGGCGCAGGGCTCTAAAATGACCCTCCACTTCGCTGTCACGAAGTCATTGATCCCTGCCCCACAAGTTATAATTGTCACTAAATGTCAGGTATGCACTCTGAAACAATAGTAACACTAAATCCGTTAAGACCTCAAGGGCTTATCTCCTTTGTTATCGGCTTCAAGAATCCGAGGTCGTCTAGTGATGTTCTCTTTTCACGTGGGGTTTACTGTCTTGAGTGAACACAGGGGTCAAGATCATAGGACACCCAAGCAATCCTTTGTGCTTTCGTCCCACTAATGTGTTCCCCAATCCCTCCTTTGCCCTTTCAAGGCATTTTTTACTTGACACTGTCTTGTGTTTGGCGAACCAAAGGGTCACTAGGAAAGAATAGTATTCCTCTCTTGGAAACTATTCTTTCCAAGTGATACTTACTAACTCCTGTGATACTATTCTTTCCTAGCGATACTAACTCTAGTGATACTATTTTTTCCTAGCGATACTATTCTATCCTAGTGATACTAACTCTCTGATACTATTCTATCCTAGTGATACTAACTCTACTGATACTATTCTTTCCTAGCGATACTAACTCTACTGATACTATTCTTTCCTAGCGGTACTAACTCTAGTGATACTATTTTTTCCTAGCGATACTATTCTATCCTAGCGATACTAACTCTACTGATACTATTCTTTCCTAGCGATACTAACTCTAGTGATACTATTCTATCCTAGTGATACTAACTCTTGTTATACTATTCTTTCCTAGCGATACTAGTTCTAGTGATGCTATTCTTTCCAAGTGATACTAACTTTTGTGATATTATTTTTTCCTAGTGATACTAACTCTAGTGATATATTCTTTTCACATGTGTTTTACTGCTCTTGTAAACAGGGATTGCGATCCCATGATAAGAAAGCGATCTTCCTCTTCTTTCTCCCCTCCATCCTTTCTTTTCACACTTACTTGACATTGTAAAGTTTAACGCAGTTTGGCCAGATATGACCCTTTCCCTATAAAAAGCCAAAACAACACACTAAAACCACCTCACCTCGTTACCCCTGGGTTATTTCGAGGCCGCGGTTGCCCGGTTGGAAGAGTATCGGATTAGCAACCGGAAGGTTACGAGTTCGAATCCAACAAAAGACCGTTTTGTACAGCTCAGGTGTTGCCTCGTCATCTGACCATAATCCAAAATTACGTGGTGTTGTGCCCGGACCTTTCCCTTCGGGATTGATCCCGGACCGTCGTCAATAGCCCGTTGTGTTGCTCTAGTACGGCGTTAATTAATTACCATTACCAGTAACTATTTTCAAACTTGAAAATGCAAGTATGAATCAGTCTTTTTCAAAATTGATATCAACTCGAGGAGTTGCCCGAATTTTGGTTTCATTTGTTTCCTTGTCACCGCAGGAGAAAAATAGACGATAACGAGTAGCTTTTATGTTGAAAATTTATTTTAAAAAGAAGCTCAATTCCGCCTCCAAATTTACCTTTTATAGAAGAACGAAAGCGAACCCCCTTATCTGCGCTTCTCCCCGATGCTAAACAAGCCATTTTCCAGCGTTTCTTTCTACGTGGCGATACAAAGCTGCGATTTATCCAAGAACAAATTTAAACAGGGATAAAGTGTGTTTGAATATAATGTAGGACTTTCGGCTTACAGCTTTCTTTATGGGCATTTCCACTGTCACGTATAGGACAATCTCAAGCAGATTTCAGTCGGGAAAATGGCTTCATCTTTTATTACTCTAGAACAGTGATTCCCAAACTTTTTATACTTGAGTACCACCTGAGAATTTTGTAGGGTTGTGGCGTACCACTGGTTATCTTATAACTTTTCGAGGGAGTCCAATAAATTCTATACACACATGAATAACTACAAAATATATTTAAGTAATAAATAAAACAAAATACTGAAAATAAATCCATAAAACTCGAAAAAGCCGTTTATATGTAATTGTTATTAACAAATGGCAAATACAATTTCCTAACACTAAAATGTCTTTATCAGGAGGTTTAATGAGAAACTTGCTGTTGCTTATTTCTTATTAGCTTCTATGTTCAGTAGTGTTTATCTTTAATCTTGAGTCGTTTTCCACTCACAGTCTATTCCTGTATTTGTTTTTCACATACACTAGCTCTGAAAACCAACGCACACATAAATACGTTGTTACAAATGGAGTTTAAAATTTTAGTGCTTGACAAAAAAGAGCAAGATACTCATTTCTTCTAGACATCCAAAAAGAAACAAGACTTTTCTCCTTGAGAATCTTTCATTGAACTGTCACTGATTAGTTCTATGAAACATTCATTAAGATTTAATCCAGTATGTTTGATTTGTATTATTATTGAATTCTTCTGCGTACTACCACAAATGCTCTCGCGTACCACCAGTTGGGAACCACTGCTCTAGAAAACAGAAGAAATTTGAGCTTTAACTACCTTTCTAAGAGAGAGTTTGGTATTAGCACATTTTGTATACCAAAAAATTGCAGATACACCCGAAAATTTGAGTAAGTAGGTTGTTAATTAGCGTCGCACTGGAGCAACACAACGGGATATTGGTGACGGTCTGGGATCCATCCCGAAGGGGAAGATCGAGGACAACACCTTGTCTTTTTGAAACGAGGTCAATACTTGAGCTGGCATCCCAATCTCTAAACGTCCACACCACGCCAACGTGAGGACAGCTGAGGCAACTGCAGATTTAACGTGCACCAGACCCCTTTGTACGTGACGGTCTTTGGTTTGATTCGAACTCGCAACCCCGGTTGCTAATCCATTACTCTTCCAATTAAGCTACCTTCACGTTGGCGTGGTGTGGAAGTTTGGAGAGTGGGGTGCCAGCTCAGGGGTTGCTACGTCATCTGACCGTGGTTCAAAATTACGTGGTGTTTTCCTCGGGCCTTTCCCTTCGGGATTGATCCCGGGCCGTAGTCAATAGCCCGTTGTGTTGCTCCAGTGCAAGGGTTCCCAACCTCTTTCTGATTGTGGACCCCCTGAGTCCTAATTTTACGTATGTGGACCCCCATATACGCCTATGTAATATTCCTAATTGAAATATTTATTTGTAGGTTAATAAAAGCTAATAATTAAACAATTCCAAAATAAAATTTTAATACTATTTCAAACACCAATATAAATTTATTCCTAAGGCTTTAATTAGGATCCCCAGGGTTCTAAAATATAAGCGTACCAAATTTGATGTGGTCAAGCGGTGTAGATTTGTACAGAGAACATACAGACAGATGCCAACTCTGCTTTATATACAGGGTGAGTCTAAATTGTTTTTACAAAAGAAGAGGGGTGATAGTACCCATCCAGACGAGCAATAATTACCATGGAACATAGGGTCGCATTCCACTCTGAGAGGCAGAAAAGAGTCAAATTAGAATTTCAACATGAACTTACAACAGTGTTGGGAAAGCGAATGAACGATACCTAAAGTTGTACAATCTGATTGATTGATCAGAGAAAAACTCACAGCAAGTGCTCAAAGTGGTGCATGTCGTTGCACAGTTCACACCGGCGAAGGAATGACTGGCTCTCGAAGATTCCTGGTGTTGTGTTCATTTTGTCTGCGATAACACCGATTCTCGCTACGAGATCTTCAGCCGAGTCCAGAGGCGTCTGGTACACTAAAGATTTCATGTGCCCCCAGAAGAAAAAGTCCAGTGGGTTGAGGTCCGGTGAGCGAGGAGGCCAAGCCACAGGTCCACCACGTCCGATCCATCGTGCGGGATATGTGGCATTCATTCTTGCTTAGGAGATATGCTACGTAGGCAGGTACAAAACGACGTCAGAGGCGATGACTTGTTCATGCTCGACGCGTTTCGACTTTACTCTTTTCTGTCTCTCAAATGGAATGCGACCCTATGTTCCATGGTAATTATTGCTCGTCTGGATGGGTACCATCACCCCTCTTATTTTGTAAAAACAATTTAGACTCACCCTGTATATAGATTATTATCAAATTATTTTATTTACAATATTTTTTCATGAACCCCCGAAATACATTTTCCTTCTGGACCCCCTCAAAGCTTCTATGGCCCCTGGGGGTCCATATGGACCCCGGTTGGGAAACGCTGCTCAAGTGCGACGTTAATTAATTACCATCACCATTTCCAATTGAGCTGCAGCGATCCCACGTGACAGTGTGATGACCCTATGCGCGTTCTTTTTATAATCTTTACCTTAGCTCAGTAAGATCGAAAACTACTTTTCAGTTCCATTTGTGAGGAACGGTATAGGTAATGATTTCTGATAACTGTTTAAAGAAGTGTATTAAATGTATAATTTTCCCGGATGCTTTCACATCCTCTTGATTATCCAAAATACTTTGGCCGCCGGAGCAATAACCTCATAATCTCTAGTTAATAGGGATTCAGTATCGTCCTTTTCAGTTAATTAGCTAATCAAGCGTTCATTCAACCCGTATCTTCAGTCCCAGTTCGAAGAAGTCCTTGTGAGTGGTCTAGAAGGATCTTTTGTACCACGGAGGACAAAAAGTATCAATCTTCGATACTTATTCAAAAACTGATGCTAATTACTTTCTTTTAGTTATGGTATTTTTAATTAACGCCACTCTAGAGCAACAAAACGGGCTATTTCTTTTAGTTATGAACCTGTGACACATAACTCAACTAACCAATTACGTTTTCGATGGTTATATATTATATTTATCCTTATTATTATTATTTTATTTTTAGTATTATTAGTAAGTATTATTAAGTATTATTTAAAGTATTATTTATTATCCTTATTCCTAAGTTTACCGTCTTTATAGCATACCCTATTTATGACATGTGTATATAATAGATAAATAAAACAAAAGTTCAAACTGAGTAATAGTTTTAACTGGAGTCATTTATTTTATGACCAGGCTGTGTTTTGGTTTGAGTGATGGTTACGATAGAAATATTTATCAAAATTTCATCGAAAATTTTATGACGATGTGTGATGTATTTACATAACTATCGTGGGTCATGGTAGCCGGGTTAGTAGATTAGCGGATTAACCCTCCTGTGGCTTATCTTCTCGAAGAAATTTGTTTTGTGGTGGCCAGCCACTAATCGAAGACGTATTCCAAACTCACCAGTTCTGCGCAAGGAACAATTTGTGTTTCCTACTTCCGAGTAATAAGAGTTTTGCTCAGACGTGGTATATCGTCATCAGCAAAACTTATCAGATCTTGATGGTTACGAGTTCGAAACTCGATCCGTGCACGTTAAATATGTCGTGACCCCCAAATGTCTTCACGTTGGAAGTTTGAAGAGAGGTGTCAGCTCACATGTTCACCTTGTCATCTGAATGTGGTTCAAAATAACGTGGTGTTGTCTTCGTATTTTTCCCTTCGGGATCGATCTGGAACTATAATTGTAATAACAATGGTAATTAATGAACGTCGCACTGGAGCAACACAACGACGGCGACGGTTCGGGATCAATCTCCAAGGGAAAGATCCGAGGAAACACCACGTGATTTTGAACCACGGTTAGATGACGAGGCAACACCTGAGCTGGCACCCCACTCTCCAAACTTCCACACCACGCCCAACGTGAGGATACTTGATTCCACGCCAGATTTAACTTGCAGCAACCCCTATGTATACAACGGTCTTTGGCTGTACTGTTCCGATCTCGCAACCTTCGATTGCTAATGCGTTACTCTTCCAATCGAGCTACCTATGCCCTTGCACGGGAGTTGTAAAGAAACTAGCTATCAAATTTCTTCTCAAAACAATATTTTTAGACAAATTGCATTAAGAAAAGGGTAAGAATATAACTAATGCTTGAAAGAGGAGAATAAGTGACCTGATTAATAGCACTACCTGGATGCATTGTAAGAAAACTTCAATATAAGTGAAAGAGAGGAATTCACATTTGTGATACAACGGTTGAACACCTCATTTTCGATATTCTCCAATAATGAAGCTAGATTTATTTTGATGGCGTATCGTGATCATTCTTTCCCCTCTTTGTTGTTAAAACTATCTTATAATTTAAAGTTTAATGATGGCTATTTCGTGCACCTGAACGATAAAATAGATGACCTTTCTCTTTCTTCTGTTAAAGGAATAGGATTTTACGAGAATTTGTGATTGCGCATAAACCTTATGACACTGAAATTAAGGTAAGCGGGAACAGAATGGACTGCTTTTTAAATGTACGAGAGTTCTTTGATCTTTTAAGTCCTGATTCGCTTAGTGAATCAGGTTGTAAATTTAGGTCCTTAAAAATTGTAAAAAATGCTTAATTTAGAGATATGCAGCAATATCCTTCTGTTATTTTGTGAATTATTTGTCGTAAAGTACAGGGCACATTTCAACTCGTTGAATTGTGAATGTATTTAATTTTGAATTCATATCTAGTACTTATTTTTAGATTAAGCCCATGCAAAAGTAAGTCATTAGGGGTTTGGATATGTCATGAGTAATAGTTGAAAACTTAATTGGGGAACTCAAATATATATCTCCGAATTAACTTTGTTTTTTAAATTATAAATATCAAAAATCCGTTTCGCGATGTAACTCGTGAAGCCTGACATTTGCTGGGCCGAGGTATCCCAGTTGGAAGAGCAACGGATGAGCAACCCGAGGGTTACGAGTTCAAATCCAACCAAAGATCGTCATATACAAGGGGGATCTGGTGCACGTTAAATTTATCGTGGCCTCATGTCCTCACGTTGGCGTGCTGTGGAAGTTCGGAGAGTGAGTCAGTTCAGGTGTGATCTCATCATCTGACCGTGGTTCAAAATTACATCGTGTTGTCCTCGGTCTTTCCCTTCGGATTTGATCCTGGACCGTCGCCAATAGCCTGGTGTGTTGCACCAGTGAGACGTTAATTGAAATACCTACCTACCTGACATTTGCTGGGTTCATCGTGGATCAGTGGATATGACCACTGCGCTAGCAACCTGCAAGTTCTAGTCGGCGAAGGATGGCTGTTGCAATTCCTCCTTAGGTGTATTTCTCTCTTCTGTCTCAGTAACTTTCACTGTGTGTATGTCTATTACTTGACATTACTATCTTGTGTCTGGCCAAATATGGCCCTTACGCCATAATAACCCCAAACAACTAACCAACCTGACATTTGCAAGTTGTACGCGGCGCAGGTTCGATTCGTTACTGGGTTCTCTCTTCTGCGTCCGTGAAACTTTCCTTGTGTGTATGTCCATTTCTTGATGTCTGTCTCGTTGTGTTGCTCCAGTGTGAAGTTAATCAAAATACCTACCATACCTACCTTGATGCCTGTCTTGTGTTTGGCGCAGCATGGCCAAATATGGCCCTTGCACCATATAACCCAACCAACCGCTCCTGACATAACCAAAATGCACGACAATGGAAATGAATATCAGAATCAAAATGTAAGCCTACTTTGTTCAGCTTTTCATAACTTCTTTTCGATTGATAACGGTGCTTTAATTTTAAAAATGCTGTCATAAGGTGTCAGTGATAATAAAGACAAGACAGATATCAGAAGTCTGATGTACTTGTTATGAAGCGTGAAAGAGAATTATGTAGAAACCTGTGTAATACATTCGCAAATCCTGGAATTTATAATTCTAGAAAATTTTACTCATTTCCTAGTATAAAGGTGGTCGTCAGGTGTAAATGTAAGTCGAAAATGTTGGTGTCGTGTCCATTTCTGAGTCAGATGTTGCCGAGAACATTTTTCAGTTTTAGCGATGTCGATTTTATCGCTGGAAAGCTGTTACTTAGTATGGTAATTGAAGGTATAAAGAACAGCTACTATTATATGGCAAGTGAAGATATCGTTATCACCACGCCAAAGGCGTGTGTCTGTATTTTTGGCGATTTTCACCTAACTTCATTTCTCGAGTCACCATTGCATGTTTTATACTATGACAAAGTCACAAATCAACTTGATTTTTAGTGGAAATGCCAATTTTCATGAGGAAACAACCTTTGAGTTGTAACTCGATTTTTCCCGAAGCAACCAAACTTTAAAAGCTTTTTTGTAGAAATGTCAATTTTGCAGATACGCGCCTTTGGAGTGGTGGTAACGATATCATTAAGGGCTAGTTTAACGCCCAGATAGGCTGTTGCAATATCAATGCGCTCTAATTCTATCACTGTTAATTTTCATGTCTTTAAAATTCCCTGTTCTCAATTTGGATACTTGTGTTTGTTTTTCTATCGGTAATATAAAATTTCATAGCAGCTATTTGAGCCAAATTATTTCACACCATTTATAACTCAGCAAATATGTTTCATTACATCTTACATATTGCAAATTCTAATAAAATTTCCAGTTTGGAATAAAGGACGAAACTGATCAATGCAACTTACAACTAAGAAAAAGATTGAAATTCTAAAACTTACTGCAAAAGATTCACTCAAGCTCAAGCGATTTCTTTAAAAGTATATATAATGTGCTTAAATTATACAGAAGACTATTATCGACTGTTGATATCGCCTCTTCTCAACGACAACTCGAAAGTAAATTTTACAGAAAATCCCAAAACAAGAAATACTGAAAATACTTAACATTTTACTTCTCGATTTCAAGTTGAAGACTTCTCTCTTAACTTTGAGAATTAGTAGCCAGTTTTTTTATTTAATTTACACGGTTTGCTTTAGTTTAATGGAATTTGTTGATGTAAAAATGTTACATTTCTCCATTTGAAGATACGCCATTTTTTAGAAGGTATGATATGAAAAATACGCCTTTCATAATGAATATTATTTAATTCTATTTTGGTTTTGACGTAGGAAAATAAAATATGCAAAATAAACCCTATTGGAAGAAGTTAGAACACGAAAGTTAACTTTCGTTTCGTATATTTTTTACTGCAAACATTCCTTTTCCTGTGCTTTCCATATTAAGTTCCATCCCCAAATATTTATTTTTTTAATTTGAAAAGGATAAATCTTCTGTGAAAAGTAGTAATATTTTCAACTTTTGGTGAGTTCGAGTGTTTCAGTTAATTAAAAAATTATAATATGCTCCTGACATTCCAACTTGGTTAGTTTGAAATTAAATTGTGAAAATGTGAAGCGTATATGAAATAATTCAAAATAAAACGGGAAAATGCTTCACACAATGTCAAGAAAATGAACAGGAGGAAATAATTTTCTTTCGAAATCCAAATGAGAAATGCTTCAAAATTAGAACATCGACAATATACTCTCTATAGAGTAGTCCAATTACAATGACAATACGATCTTATGTAAATCAATCATTTCCATTGAATTTAAAAAGTTCGAACAGTTTCCTCAATCCCACGCGCCGGGTGTTAAACAAGGTTTAGTCATATGCAATTATAAGGTAATCAAACACGGAAATAATTCAATTATAAGATAATACAAAGGATACGGTATAAAGCTAAGAGGTACGATATGTGAAGTTGTACGAATGTAGAATAAATTCTGAATAGCGTTAGCTAAGTTATGGAAGCTAACAGACTATGTGCCGATTTGTCATTGTAAACCGACAGTGCACTGCAGTGCGGCTGCGGTGAGAAGGCAGTTGACCTTGGCGAAGTCCATTTCTACAAAGGTAGTGAGGGTTGCCAGGGATGCAATTCGTAGAATCATGTATGACAATCGCCAAGAGGGATTATTTCTTTCGCCAACTCGTACACAATTGCGGTAACGATGTTCAAATTCGGAACCAAAATCCGCGAATAGGCCACATTGTAACTGAGGCTTGAACCGTTTTCACCTGGCTGACTCCAACAAGTGCCTCGTCATCTGACCGTTATTCAAAATTATGTGGTTTTGTCCTCGGATCTTTCCCTTTGTGTTTGATCCCGAACCGTCACCAATAGCCCGTTGTGTTGCTCCATTGTGACGTTTACTAAATACCTACCTACCAACAAGTGTCTTATTTGCCTGTGACGATGTTAGGTAGGTATTCTAATTAACATCGCACTGGAGCAATACAATGGGCTATTAGCGACGGTCTGGGATCAATCCCAAGGGAAAGATTCGAGGACAACATCCCGTAATTTTCAACCGCGGTAGATAACGAGGTCACACCTGAGCTGGTACCCCACTCTCCAAACTTCCGCACCACGCGAAGCTTTGATGAGGAAAGAGACTTTGGAGCATACCTTGTTCAGAGAACATTTAAAGAATTCTCTTTAAAAAATTTGTGAGATCCATCTTCTATTCTTACTGTTTTTTTCTAATGTTCATGCATATTGTTTCGCTGGTTTATAGGTAGGTATTTTAATTAACGTCACACTAGAGCAAAACAACGGGTTAATTGCTGGTTTATAGAGGAAAATGGAACCGGCGTTAGTTTTCCGGAAGCATGCATCAAGATGTAATGTACAATATCCCGAAACAACAAAGGTGCATAACATAATAATCCACGGCATGAACTAACATTTTCACAGTATCGCATCTTCACTTGGAGTGGTGAGGAAGTTTGGAGAGTGCCAGATCAGGTGCGACCTCGTCATCTGACCGTGATTCAAAATTACAGGCTGTTGTCCTCTGATCTTTCCCTTCGGGGTTGAAACCGGGCCTTCTCCAATAACACGTTGCGTTGTTCCAATGAGACGTTAATTAAAATACCTACTTACCATCACAACTTCACTACTCACTAGCAACAGGTAGGTAGGTATTTAATTAACGTCACGCTGGAGCAACACAACGAGCTATTGGCTGAGGTCGTTCATGATCAAACTCGAAGGGAAAGATCGGAGGACAAGTAATTTTGAACCACATGACGCATTAGCGAGAAAGATTGAGTGTTTGAAGTTCGATCCAACCAAAGATGGTCATGGACGCAAGGTGATGGTGCTCCTTAATTTTGTCTTGATTTTAAATGTCCTCACCTTGGGGTGATGTGGGAGTTTGGAGAGTAGGGTACCAGTTCAGGTGTTGACCTCTTCATCTGACCGTGGTTCAAAATGACGAGGTGTTGTCCTCGATCCTTTCCTTGGGGACCGATGCCAATATCCCTTTGTGTTGATCTAGTGTGACGTTAATTTAACTACCTACCACGCAATGAGTAGGTACGTATTGAAATTAATGTCACACTGGAGCAACACAACTGGCTATTGGTGACGATCCGAGATCGATCCCCAAGGGAAGGAACCGAGGACAACACCTCGTCATTTTGAACCACGGTCAGATGACGAGGCAACCTCTGAGCTGGCACCCCACTCTCCAAACTTCCATACCACGCCAACGTGAGGACATTTGACTCCACGACGGATTTAACGTGCACCAGCCCTCTTTGTACACGACTGTCGGTAATCCCTTACTCAACCGACCGGGATACCGTAGCCCACAACCCAGAGAAGATCGCTAACACAGAACGTAGCATGAAGTTCATTCCGAATAACCCAAGTGCTCAAGCACCTTACTAACGAAGCACAGCGATTCGCGTAAAGAAATTAACAATTGCGAATGGATTTCAAGATCCCTAATGATGTCACACAGTATTTTTCCATTCAAATGAAAGAAGCCATCCATAAATGGATTCCTTATTCGTTAATTAATTTCCATACTTTTTAATTACATCGGTGTGAGTGTTTCAAATAACCGATAATCTGCTCTGATTTCCACCTCTGAATGAAGTAGCTCGAGCTTCTCATTACGCTGCAGTTTTAATTGCCTTTTCAAAACGAGATTAGAAGTGCAATTGAGCAACAAAAAGACCAAGTATGAATAAAACTTCCCCGGATTTATGTCGGTTATGATTCATAATGAACACCTTTTTAAGTAAATAATTGAATTAAATAATTCCAAAAACACTTTCTTTTGCTATTCATTATGCGTCTTTTTCTTTATGTACACGATGATGAAGGCGTCCATAATTGCTGTTATTTAACTGTTATGGGTGGTTATATATTAACTCGGTGAGGGCGTTTCATGTTCGGGAATTTCGATGGGAAATGGGTACTGCAATTCACGTATCGTAGGCTGACTGCCATTTTTATCGGTAGGTACTTTAATTAACGTCACACTGAAGCATCACAACGGGCTATTGGAGACGGTCCGGGATCAATCCCACAAGGGACCACGTAACTTTGAAATACGATCAGATGACGAGGCAACACCTGAGCTGGAACCCAACTCTCCAACTTCCACTCCATGCCAGCGTGAGGACTTGATGCCCCGACAGATTTAACGTGCACCGGTCCCTTTGTACACGACGTGGTTTGGCTGGATTCGAATTCGCAACCCTCCTGTTTCTAATCCGTTACTCTTCCAACCGGGCTACCGCGGCCCAAAAAATGATTAGGGTGTCCCGAAAACATGGACGAGGGGTTGTCTGGATTCTTTTCTGTCACATAGGTTCTGGTATCGATTTTGTGTTTTAACTTGTGTTACATAATTTTAATTTAAAAAGGGACTGTAAATTAACGTATATTTTTTCCTTCTTTATTTCTAATAAGCAAGTTTTTATCCACCCCAGACTTATCGTATTCCATGATATATCAATATGGGCCTTGCGCCATAAAACCCCAAAATCCAACCAACCCATGATATATCACACTTTCTCATGTCTCCCAAAAAGTGCTGTATATTTAGGGGTTAAATTTAACTCACACACACACAAACTGAACATCGAAAGAAAATATATAAATAAAAAAATTTACATTTTTGTAAAAGAAATACAGTGCTATTTTTAAAGTAGAATTCTTTCTCTTTAAAGAGAGAGAAATAGTGATTTAGGTGGTACGGGCTTCAGGTACTCTAGTGATCGTTTCTTTTCCCTTTGTGTTTACTGTCATTACTAAACATTGGGGTCGCCCTTCCGTAATACCCAAGCGATCGTTCTCTGCTTGTTCCCAGTACTCTATTCCCAATCCCCTTCATCCTCCCTTCCACGATATTTTTTACTTGAATTTGCCTGTCTTGTGTTTGGTGCAGCTGGGCCAAATATGGCCCTTACGCCATAAAACCACAAAGCAACCAACCAAATAATTAATGAACTTTGGTGAGGAATTGAATTTTTACATGTTGTTTGGCTCGATTTGGCCATACTTGACAATTTTGCCATAAAACTCATCTATCCATTGGCGACAATTGGTGGTGGTTATTGACAAAACTTGAATTTTCTTTCAAATATATATCTTGGTGTTAATTTAAATGATCTTTTGAAAATTCTATAAATTCGTAAGGGCTTTTTGTGATTATTACAGCTTTGTGTTAATATGATTCAGTGACAGGTAATTTTTCACGTGGTAATGATTATTGGGGGGGGGGGGTATTTCAATTAACGTCACGCTGGAGCAACACAATGGGCTATTGTAATGATTATAGGAATCTACAATAAAATGTATCTATAGTTTTACACTTATCTATATACTTATCTATCTATATATATATAATTCAATATTACAAAACAAAGAGAAATTTAAGGAAATTAATTATGAATTTAAATTTAAGAATACCAAGGAAATTTCGAAAAAAAATGAAGTATTGGTGGATTAGGACGTCATCAGGGAGGAGCCTGACCCAGTGAACACAATATGGTGTTTTCTGCGTGTCGGCGGCAGTTCACCAAAAGTAGCCCCCAAACACCATAAGTAGGCAAAATTAGAAAACAAAATTAGAAAATCAAAACCGGGATATACAAGGACACACCAAAGACAATACAAACTGTACTATATACCCCGGTATTTTGGCTTCTTGCTTGTCTGCTTTTTTGACCTTTTGGCGTTTTGCTGTCCTACATTTCTATTACTTTACGTTTTAATGTTTGTATATTTGATTTTTAATATTTTGTGAGTTTGATTGATTATTATATATATATAAAAATCCTGATTATTGGATTTTCCCTAGACATCCATAAGACTATATATACTTGTCAAAATAACAAGTTATAAGCCTGCAGTCGTGACAAGAGTGATCAGGCGGAAAGAATGTTCCATTGAGACTGAATGTAATATTGATTCCACAAATGGAGAGGCAGAACGTTCTATAACAACTTTATTACTTCAACAACAAACAAGTGGTGACATAATGCGCGAAGGTGTTGGTTATTGGGTGTTTGAGACGGCTCTGAGAGCTCCCTATTCTAAGGGGCTCGTGAAAGAATGAATAGTTTGCAATGAACTCGCTAGAGGGATAAGGATTAAGAGAAAGATTATTGGACCAGGGGATCTATCAAGAAAGTTCATTGGTAGAAGTCGATGGTTTAACGAAGGAGTAATTGGATCTTATCTAGACGATTTTGAAAGCAGGAGAATCCGTGGGAGATCAAAATTAATGAGATAGTTTGAGTTCAAAGATGTTAGGGGGTGGCAAGATATATTGATCTCATGACCAGGAAGAAACATCAAAGATCGGGTATATGAATCTCCTTCGACAATTTTGCTGGATCTGAGGCAGCGTATCATCGATAGCTGCGCTACTGTCACACCGCAGATAAGGAATATGCATGCCGGCGTGTTGATCGAATATAAATGTGTATTGTGGCCAATGGTGACCTTTTTGAACACATTCGCCATGTTTTCGTTTAGCAATAAATTTCTTGCTTTTGCTCATCTGTCTTTTACTTTTCCAATGTGTCACACTGAATAACGTGCATTTGTTTCTGACATTTTCGCATCTGCTCAAAGTTTATGGGGATAAAATTATTAAATAGTAAATCTGCGTTCGTGGCTGTATAGCCGAAAGGTTTTAGCCGAGAGTTGTTTCGCGAAATTTGTGATTTCGGATCGTCAGTTTTTTTTTATTTTCCGGAGTGGGTTTCAGATATTTTTTTTTATTTATCTTTTTTTTACTTTCTTTCTAAATTCGTCGTTGCTTAACTCAGAAAAACTGCATAACACCGGTGAACACGTTTTTGAATTTCTGGACGACCCCTTTTTCAAGGCATGGAATAGTTCAAATTTCAATCACGAATATCTCCGCGAATTTTACAGATAACTCCATGAAACTTTTTTCTGTGCTTTTATTATGGTATTGCGCACACTTTTCTAATTGAACTTTTTGGCCGATCACCTTTAGTTTTCGAGTTATTTTTTTAATTTCCTTATTTTCCACTAGAAGCGCTGTAAGCTGTCTCAATAAATTCAGCACGGTCACTTCAGGGGGGGGAATTTCAATTAACGTCACACTTGAGCAACACAATGGGCTATTGGTGACGGTCCGGGATCAATCCCAAAGGGAAAGATCCGAGGACAACACCACGTAATTTTGAACCACGGTCAGATGACGAGGCAACACCTGAGCTGGCACCCCACTCTCCAAACTTCCACACCACGCCAACGTGAGGACATTTGAGGCCACGACAGATTTAACGTGCACCAGCCCCCTTTGTACACGGCGGTGTTTGGCTGGATTTGAACTCGCAACCCTTCGGTTGCTAGTCCGTTGCTCTTCCAACCGGGCCACCGCGGCCCTGGTCACTTCAGGTACACGTTACTTTCTTGACTATACGAGACGCTGTTTTAAATTTAAAGGGATTAAAGGGACTTTACAGGTCACCCCGTACATATACGTATATTTGAAATAAGGCTTTAAACTGATTCTGATGTATATCGCGTTGTTTTTTTTTTATCTAAAACTATTCACCAAATTGAATTAAGAATTCCACCACATACATATAGTTTCATTGTAAAAATACATTGAAGTGCTAAGTCATACGATAGCTAAAGAATATATCGTGTGGTACCCTATCTAGTCCTGAGAAGAGCAGCTACTCGACGTGCTGCAGTTACAATTAAAATAAATATATTGTTCACACACACATTATTATTTTCAAATTAAATAATTTTTTCCATATTTTTCACCATAAGAATTAATATTTTTGTTTGTATTGTAAAATATTTTTTATCGTTTTACTTTCGATTTATAAACCGATTTGCTTAAGATAATCTGTTGTAAGAGTTATCTAAATTAGTTCTCATTTTTGTGTGCATCTTTTGCAAATTTGTATTAAAGTGTTAAACGAAATATCATACATGTCGATTGGTTATTTTGGCGTTTTATGGCGCAAGAGCCATATTTGGCCAAGCTGCGCCAGACACAAGACAACGTGAAGGGAAAATGTCGTGGCAATGGTAATTAATTAACGTCGCACTAGAGCAACGCAACGGGTTATTGACGATGATCCTGGATCAAACCCAAAGGGAAAGGTCCGAGCACAACAATACGTAATTTTGATCCACGGTCAGATGACGAGGTCAACACCTGAGCTGGCAATCCACTCCCTAAATTTCCACACCACGCTAACGTGAGGACATTTGAGGACACGATAGATTTAAAGTGCACCAGCTCCCTTTGTACACGACGGACTTTTGATTGGATTCGAACTCTCAACCCACCCGGTGGGCCAATAGCCCACTGTGTTGCTCCAGTGCGACGTTAATTAAAATGCCCACCTACCAATAAGAATTAATTCCAGAATACATAAATGTCTTAATCTCAAGAAACATTTATTATTATTTCAGATTGAAGAAGCCAATATTTTGGAATCGGAATTTCTGAAGATAGTGATGGCAACATGCATGAACAATTATTAGATATCAAACGTGAAAATGTAGACTACACTTAGAGGTATCATGTAAACAAAGCTGGAAACAGAATAACTTTGTACAAGCCATTGAGCTCATCAGCTAAAACCATGCATTCCTCGGACATGGACTACTTCAACGTCTCGAACTTGACCAACATAACTCTGGAAGACTACGGCAACATATTTATTCTCCCGTGGTGGCAACAGCTGATCTGGAGCTTGCTTTTCGGGATCATGATCTTCGTGGCGACTGGCGGCAACGCCATCGTCATGTGGATCGTGCTGGCCCACAAGCGCATGCGCAGTGTCACCAACTATTTCCTCGTGAATCTGAGCCTCGCCGACACCATGGTGGCCACGTTGAACGTCATCTTCAACTTCATTTACTTGCTGGATGGCGATTGGCCGTTTGGGGAGGCCTATTGCAAGATCTCGAATTTTATCGCCATTGTGTCAGTGGCGGCATCCGTCTTCACTCTGGTGGCGATTTCTTTTGACAGGTAAGAAGTTTTGTTGGATGTTCCAGAGTTATATGTACTTGCATACATATAACTTATGCTTTACCCTTTGAATATTTATAAATTTAAATTATTTATATTACGCAATACAGAATGATTTGGAACTCATGGGACAACTTTCATGGGATGGCAGGTAGGTATTTTAATTAACGCAGCACAACGGGCTGTTAACGACGGTTCGGGATCAAACCCGAAGGGAAAGATCCCGAACTCCCAAGCTCAGGTGTTGCCTCGTCATCTGACCGTGGTTCAAAATTATGTGGTGGTGTCCTCGAATCTTTGGGATTGATCCCCGACCGTCACCAATAGCCGTTGTGTTTCTACAGTGCGACGTTAATTAAAATTTCTACACACTTACCTGTATACCATGTAGGTAGGTATGGGTAGGTATAGGTATTTTAATTAACGTCACATTCGAGCAACACAACGTCCTGTATACCATGATCTGAAATAATTTAAAACATAAAATGTGTAGACCAGTTTTTATGAGAGTAAAGTTAAATACAGATGGCATTAGTGTTGTTATGATAGTAAGTAGGTAGTTAATTAACGTCACACTGGAACAATAAATACAACGGGCTATTGGCGACGGTCCGGGATCAAACCCAAAGGGAAGATCCGAGGACATCATTTAATTTTGAATGATCAGACGACGGGCGCAAGAAATTAGAAAATATTTTTTTAATCAATGAAACTCTTTAACAATGAGTAGAATTTAAATAAAAAAGTTAAATCCCATACATCAAGGAAAAATAACTCTTCGTGTTTGAATAGTTTGTTTCTATATACCTGAAATACATGCTTAGGAGGAATTAACTCTATGTATTTCATGACAGTCAGATACTTAAAAATTGATTTTTGAATAAAATATATGCAATTTCGCTTTAGTTTTTAGTACTCCATAAAAGAAGTGTTCACCAGTTTTTTACTTAAATCCACCCCTTCAAAATAAAATAAAATAATAAATGGAAAATGGTCATTAGAGTTTGTTTTTAAAAATATCAATAAACTAGTTAGTAGTTAGGTATTATCAACGTACTTTATATATAAAACTTGATTTATTTATATAGAAAAAAAATCCAAAGATAAAAAACTTGAAAAACCTAAATACAGAATTGAAAAATTTGTTTTTGAAGAGAGAACTTGCAATGAGAGGACGTTAATCAAATAAAAAAATGTACTGATAACTCTTTCCATAAGTCTATGAAATCTATTATAGAAGTAAAAGTCAAATGCAATTATCTGCAAGTATACCCTAACTATTAAAAACTAAAAGTTTAACTATCTTTATTGATTACAAAATGTATAATCACTTGAAATTCTCAACCAACAGTAATTACCTTTTAAAAAGCTGGAACGTTTTCTAACTAGAACAGAAAAAATATCGTTACGCACAACGAAACATTTTATTTGAGAATTCATTACATAAATCTATACAAGTAACTCATCTGTAAAAGGTTTTCCTGTTTTGAAGCTTCCAAATTATCTAATTATTCAAATAAAGATTTAGTCAACTTGGAGAGGTACGTAGTTAATTATCTTCTCACTGGAACAACACAACGAGCTAATTGCCACGGTCCATGATCCATCCCGAAGGGAAAGATCCTAGGTCTACACCTCGTCTTTGTGGGGTCAAAATCTGAGCTGGCACCCAACTCTCCAAACGTCCACCCCACGCAAATGTGTGGACCTATGAGGCCACGACGAATTTAACATGCATCAACCCCCACATCCACGACGATTTTTGGTTGGTCCAAGTATCGAACTCGTAACCCTACGGTTGCTAATCCGTCACTCTTCCAACTGGACTACCACGGCCCAATCGATTTGGAGAGACAAATGGATTGAGATCACGATACATAATCTAACCATGTAAAATGTTTAAAAGGAATTAAAATTTACGTTGTGGATTTTATTAGACACATTAAAAGTGCTCAGTATGCCCAAACATTTTATATTTAAATAAAAAACAAGAAATGGTTTTTTAAGGGCAATTCTCAAGGATAGAAAGACCGTCGTATATAGGGGCTGGTGCACGTTACATCTCTCGTGGCCTCAGACGTTCTTACGTTAGCTTGGTATGGAAACTTGGAGAGTGGGGTGCCAGCTTAGATGTGACCTCATCATCTGACCACGGTTCAAAATTACGTGGTATTTTCCTCGGCTCTTTCCCTTCGGTAATGACCCTTTGATGGCGGACCGTCACCAATAGCCCGTTATGTTGCTCCAGTGTGACGTTAATTAAATACCTACCAAGGATACAAAACCCTCAGAGGCACATCCTTAGTTGTGTACCGGCATCACGACCCCGAGGTTCGAGTGATCTTTCCTCACTTTACTTTTTCCCCGCTTACCCTTCTGCTTTTTTCCTCCGTTGTCTTGTATGGCGCAGCATGGCCAAATATGGCCCTTGCGCCATAAAACCCAAAACCAAACAATCAAGGATAGGGAATTTATAGAGACGCATTTTAATATACCTACACGGCATAATGAAAAATATTTTGAGTAAGGTAAAAAAGGCAGCTTGAAGAGAAATACAAATAAGAAAAGTTTTCGCAGCTTAGGTCTAATTTTTTTTTAGTTACACGGTTTAATGCATGAGACATTTTAATAACGTCAACTTGCTACGGCTTCAAAAGTTAAAAAACGGTTCATTTGCAATTTGGTAAGATTTCATGCTCATCATCTTGTCAACATAAGGTAGAGAACTCAAGTTTAAGCTCTTAGCATTTACTTATGTTATTTACATAAATAAATATAAATGTTAGATTCGTATGTCAGATTTTTTTACGTTTTACGTACAAATTTTCTTACGGATATTTGTCATTGGAAGTGTTTGGAAATATTATATTGATGCTTTCCTTAGAATATCTTAGGACGTGTACGGGATTCACGAACTAGAGATACCCTAGTGACGTATTCTTTTCCCATGGCGAGGTCACATCTGATCTGGCACCCCACTCTCCAAGTTTCCATACCAAGCCAACGTAAGGACGTTTCAGACCACGACAGATGAAACGTGCACTAGCCACTATGAACACGACGGTCTTTTTATCCTTGAGAAATGCCACTTAAAAACCATTTCTTGTTTTTTATTTAAACATAAAACATTTGGGCATACTGAGCACTTTTAATATGTCTAATAAAATCCACATCGTAAATTCCAGTTCCTATTAAACATTATACATGGTTAGATTATATATCGTGGTCTCAATCCATTTCTAATCTCTCCGAATCGATTGGGCCGAGGTAGCCCAGTTGGAAGTGTGACGGATTAGCGACCGTTGGGTTACGAGTTCAAAACTAGGTCCAACCTAAGATCGTGGATGTGGGGGCTGATGCGTGTTAAATCTGTCGTGGCTCCATAGTTTCACACGTTGGCGTGGTGTGGACGTTTGGAGAGTGGGGTGCCAGCTCAGGTATTGACCCAAAAATGACGAAATGTTGTCCTCAAAATGACGAGGTGTTGACCTAAAAAAACGAGGTGTTGACCTCGGATCTTTCCCTTCGGGATGGAACACGAACAGTCGCCAATAGCTCGTTGTGTTGCTCCAGTGCGACGTTAATTATCTACCTACCCCAACCTCTCTTAAATTAACTAAAACTTTATAACATAATTTGGAAATTTCAAAACTGGAAAAGGCCTTACAGATGAATAACTTGTATAGATTTATGTTATGAATTTTCAAATAATTTTCTTTAAATATCTATCTATCTTTCAAACAAAGTCCTCGTTGTGCGTAACGATATTTTTTCTGTTCTAGTTGGAAAACGTTCCAGCTTTTTAGAAGGTAATTACTGTTCGTTGATAGTTTCACGTGATTATACTTTTTGTAATCAATAAGAATAGTTAAACTTATAGTTTTTAATAGTTAGGGTATACTTGCAGATAATTGCATTTGACTTTTATTTCTATAATAGATTTCACAGACTTATGGAAAGGAAGTTATCAGTACATTTTTTTTATTTGATTAACGTCCTCTCATTGCAAGTTCTTTCTTCATAAACGAACTTTTCAATTCTGTATTTAAGTTTTTGAATATTTTTCCCATTGGATTTTTTTCTATTTAAATAAATCAAGTTTTATATATAAAGTACGTTTGATAATACACTAACTAAGTTTATTGAATTTTTAAAAATAAACTCTAATGGCCATTTTCTATTTATATTATATTTTATTTTCAAGGGGTGGATTTAAGTAAAAAACTGGTGAACACTTCTTTGATGGAGTACTAAAAATTAAAGCCAAATTGCATATATTTTATTCAAAAATCAATTTTTAAGTACCTGACTGCCCTGAAATATATATACAGTTAATTCTTCCTAAGCATGTATTCCAGGTACATAGAAACAAAATATTCAAACACGAAGATTTATTGTTCCTTGATCCATAGATTTACATTTTTTATTTAAATTCTACTCAATTAGGAGAGTTTCATTGATTTAAAAAATATTTTCTATCTTGTTGCGCCCGTCGTCTGACCATTCAAAATTACGTGATGTCATCGGATCTTCCCTTTGGGATTGATCCCGGACCATCGCCAATAGCCCGATGTATTGCTCCAATGTGACGTTAATTAACTACCTACTTAGCACCATAACAACACTAATGCCATCTACATTTAACTTTACTCTCATAAAAACTGGTCTACACATTTTATAATACGTTTTAAATAATTCGAGATCATGGTATAAAGGTAGATATGTGTCTTAATTAACGTCACACTGGAGTATCGCATCGGGCTATTGGCGACGGTCCTTGATCATCGCCCGAAAGGAAAGATCCAAGGACTACATTTTACAATTTTAAACCACGGTCAGATGAAGAGGTTCACACCTGAACTGGCACCCCACTCTCCAAACTTCCACACCACGCCAAAACAAGAACGTTTGACGCCACGACAAATTGAACATGCACCAGCTCCCTTTTTACTCGACGGTCTTGGGTTGGATTCGATCTTGCAACCCTCCGATTGTTAATCCGTTCTCTTCCAACTCTACCCCGGACCTATCCTAACACCAAGAGTTAATATTTAAATTTTAAATTGCATTTTATAATATAACAAGCGTTTATAATATAACAAGCGTGATAGTCAACGAAATTGACTATCACTCTTTAATTAGCAATTAATACAATTCACCTTTTAGTTCACTTTCTATGCCTTATGATTTATGAACTTTATTCTAACCTGTTTCGGAAATTTTCGCTTGTGAGATTCGCTTTGTGCATATTAGCAAACAAGGCAGTCATGCTAATCACTTTATTTGCATGTTTCAATACGACAGTATGTGCAATTATAAAGTCTGCATGTGATACTAAACTAGTTATTCACGAACCCTACACGAATCCTAATTCGCTATTGACCTGGATTGAAGCTCACTAGTTTCGTGTTTATATTATGTCGCTAAACAATATCCTCTAACTAGCCATTTCAATACTTGTTAGCCGAAATGTTAAGTCAGAATCAGGCAGAATAGAGTCAATATAAAGGGGCTGTAGTATAGATATCTACTGAAATGAAATATTTTTACACGGAATTTTATAAATTTACATTTATTTAATTTCGTTTTGAATTTTTTGTTTATGTTAGTGCATATATAAAACAGATGATTTTAATTTTAAAAAATTCTTTCTCAATTTCAGTACGTGTGATTTCATTGATTGAGTACAAATTAGCCTTCGCTATTTTCACACCCAGTTGGAAGAGAAACGGAAGGGTTGTGAGTTCGAAACTAGGTCCAACCAGACTCGTGTACGCGGGGGCTAGTGCACGTTAATTCTACCGTGGAATCGAATGTTCTCACGTTGGCGTGTGTGGAAGTTGGAATAATGGGATGCCAGCTCAGGTGTTGACTCGTCCTCTAACTGTAGTTGAAAATGTCGAGGTGTTGTCCTCGATCTTTCCCTTCGGGATGGGTCCCGGACCATAGGCAATAGCCTGTTGTGTTGCTCCAGTGCGACGTTAATTACCGACATACCTTATGATTTTAGAACTAGGTAGGAATTTTATTTAACGTCGCACTGAAGCAACACAACGGGCTATTTTTAGTACTAGGAGAAACATCAAAAGGGTAAAAACAGCGTCGTGTGGACAAAGGATATTCGTACCTGATATGGCCTTCATGTTGAAATGCTACGGTGCTGGGTTAGATTTGGGTCTAACTTTGGGTTGCATGGAGTAAGGACTGCGGAAGTGGTGCCATTCGGAAGCAGCTACAGAACTATTCTAGAATTAGTGTTGTACAACAACAATCCCCCAAGAATTCATATCAAACTACACTTCAATTTTTCAAACGTCAATTCTTGAATATTCGCATTAAACAACCATTAAAACTTCCTATATCTACTTCACACATTCCAAAATCCAACAGGCTCGAGTATTCACGTCAAAACTACGGTTTGTGTCAACACAATCTTATCGATTTTTTAAATTTCGGTTCACTGCATTTCGCATTTACTTGAGTTGTAATGAACTCAAGTAAAAAAACATTACTCTACCAACTCAGGTTCGTATTATCTTTCAACAACGTAATTCTCTTAAATTGACTTTAAACCTCTTGGTTCTTATCTCGACGAGGTATCCCGTCATTAGCAAAATTGATCAAATCTTGATGGACGAGATATCTCGTCGAAATCACGTGGAAGGTTAAAACCCGATGTATTAAACTCTTGATATACAGGGTGAGTCTAAATTGTTTTTACAAAATAAGAGGGGTGATAGTTCCCATCCAGACGAGCCATAATTAGCATGGAACATAGGGTCGCATTCCACTCTGAGAGGCAGAAAAGAGTCAAATTAGAATTTCAACATGAACTTACAACAGTGTTGGGAAAGCGAATGAACGATACCAAAACAATCTGATTGTTTGATCAGAGAAAAACTCACAGCAAGTGCTCAAAGTGGCGCGTGTCGTTGCACAGTTCACACCGGCGAAGGAATGACTGGCTCTCGAAGATTCCTGGTGTTGTGTTCATTTTGTCTGCGATAACACCGATTCTCGCTACGAGATCTTCAGCCGAGTCCACAGGCGTCTGGTACACTAAAGATTTCATGTGCCCCCAGAAGAAAAAGTCCAGTGGGTTGAGGTCCGGTGAGCGAGGAGGCCAAGCCACAGGTCCGCTACGTCCGATCCATCGTGCGGAATATGTGACATTCAAGAAGTGCTACGTAGGCAGGTACAAAACGACGTCAGAGGCGATGACTTGTTCATGCTCGACGCGTTTCGACTTTACTCTTTTCTGCCTCTCAGAGTGGAATGCGACCCTATGTTCCATGGTAATTATTGCTCGTCTGGATGGGTACCATCACCCCTCTTATTTTGTAAAAACAATTTAGACTCACCCTGTAGATACGCACTGGTATTGATGTAGACAGAAATGCATGTAAAAATATCCCGAAACGTTTCTTTAAATCACTATACTCACTGTTTATTTCTCAATCGAGACAGGGCCACGGTAGCCCGGCTGGGAAAGTAACGGATTACCAACCGACGGGTTACGGAGGATCCATCCCGAAAGGAAAGATCCGAGGACAACACAACGAATTTTGAACCACGGTCAGATGACCGAGGCAACACCTAAGCTGGCACCCCACTTCAAACTTCCATACCACGCCAACGTGAGGACATTTGAGGCCACGACAGATGTAACGTGCACCAACCCCACTTGTACACGACGATCTTTGGTTGGATTCGAACTCGCAACCCTCCTGTTGCTAGTTCGATGCTCTGCCAACTGCGCTACCCCAGACCCTGAAATCATAAGACAAAACATTTCTGACGCTTTTTGTAGCGCTAGGACTCTTCCAAATTCAAAGACGAACTCACGTCAAAAAGTAAATTGTACTATTTAAAATAACGTCCTTATATCAAGCTATGGCCTATCGATAACTAAAATGTCTTAAATTGTATTATGGGATGTTTGGCTTTGGGGTTTTATGGCGCAAGGGCCATATTTGGCTATGCTGCGCCAAACACAAGATATACATCAAGTGACAGACAGACACGCAATCAATGAAAGTTTTACTAACACAGAAGAGCCACCTACAACTCGAAAAATTGTAGTATGAATGATGGCAATGGTAATTAATTAACGTCGTAACTAGAGCAACACTACCGGCTATTGATGACGCAGTATGGATGAATAATTCTGAAGAATTAAAAACAATTTCACTTTAACCATTCTCAGTTTTTCCTGAGAGGAACACTTGAATAAAGTTACTTTTTCCTACCACACCAGTCGTCATCTGACCGAGGATGAAAACTACCTGATGTTGTCCTAGGATCTTTTCCCTTTCGGGTTTGATCATGGACCGTCGCCAATAACCCGTTTGTTGCTCCAGTGCGACGTTAATTAAAATACCTACCTACCTTACTACACAAGAAATTAAAATTTTAAAATCCAATGAAAATTATTTACCGAAATAAACCGACTGCAAGATACTAGTGAAGTGACGAGTGCGAGAACTTAAATAACACAAAAAATCAATATTTATAAAAACGATAAGATTTGTGGGAAAATTCAATATTTTGGGATCAGTTATCACGGGGGCCGAGGTGGCCCGGTTGGAAGAATAACGGACTAGCAATCCTAGGGTTGCGAGTTAATCCAGCCAAAAGACCGTCGTGTACAAAGAGGCTGCTGCACGTTAAATCTGTCGTGGGATCAAATGTCCTCACGTTGACGTGGTGTGGATGTTTGGAGAGTGGAGTAGCAGCTGAGGTGTTGCCTCATCATCTGACCGTGGTTCAAAATGACGTGGTGTTATCCTCGGCCTTTCCCTTCGGGATTGATCCCGGACCGTCATCAATAATAAGTTGTAATGCTCTAATGCGACGTTAATTAATTACCATTAACATTTATCATGGTTTTTATTTATTTCCAACAAGGAATGATTAAAAAATTATTGGATAGAAATTAATTCCCATTTATCGCTTTCCGAAACAAGGATGTATATGAAGTATTAAATATGATTCCTTCAGAGGAAAGGAATGACACAGGCCATATGGATGGGAAAAGGCTAGTTTATTAAAAACACAACACATATATATACAGATAGGATAGGATTGCAGCACAACCAATAAGAGATTCATTAAAATGGACGGACGTCCAAGAAAGCTGTAGAACATTCACACATGCTGCCTGTAAAGAGTGACTCAGCTCTAGCAACACAAAGAAAGATACAAAGACTTCTATGGGTGATTGCAATATAAGTAATAAAGTAATAAAAATATTAGTGTAGGTATGTATTTTTATTAACGTCACACTGGAGCAACACAATGGGCTATTGGTGATGGTCCGGGATCAATCCCAATGGAAAAGATCCACACCACGTAACTTTGAACCACGGTCAGATGACGAGGCAACACTTAGCTGGCACCTCACTCTCAAGTTCAATGTCTTGAGAAACACGCTTATTAAGTAGATTTTTGCCCTCTTCATTTTCTCAAAAACATTTTTTTGCACTTCACTTGTAAGCCGACGATGCGGAAATTATTTAATATAGTATTTAATCTTAATTGATTGGGGTAATCCGTTATAGCTGTGGGCATGTCTAACAATGAGTTTCTCGGTATTATGGAAGCACAAACTACTCTTACTAACACTAAAACTATCTAAGCCTAATCTAACTAAAACTATCAATAAAGGTGTAAACACACACATACTCTTTCTTCCAGTGATCTGTTTTCAACAACCAATCAGATCACCTCCCTCTTTTTCCCTATTCAGGGAAATTGCCCTACACTGCGAACTGATAATCAGAACCTTCCTTCTTTTCCCTACTCTGGGAAATTACCTCATACCCACGACCTGCTAACCAAACAATCATCTTCCTATTTTCCCTACTCAGAGAAACCTTCCATTTCATCGAAGCCCTCAATGGTGCATCTTTAGGTGTATACGGGCATCAACCCCGAGGTATCTGAATAATCTTTCCTCCCTTTCATTTTTACCTTCACCTACGCTTCGGCTTTTTGCTTTTTCGTCCATCCTGATTGTGTATTCTGTCTTGTGTGTGGCGTATCTTGGCAAATATGGCCCTTGCGCCATAAAACCCGAAAAACAACCAACCCTCACACCGAAAGCACGGGTTCTGAATGTGGTGAAGGGTCACGTAGCTCGGTTGAGAGAGTAACGGATTAGCAACAGGAGGGTTACGAGTTCGAATCCAACCAAAGACCGTCGTGTACAAAGGGGCTGGTGCACGTTAATCTGTCGTGGCTTCAAATGTACTCAGGTTGGTGTGACGTGTTTGGAGAGTGGGATGACAGCTCGGGTATTGCCTCGCCATTTGACCGTGGTTCAAAATTATGTGGTGTTGGATCGGATCTTTCCCTTTGGGAACGATCCCAGACCGTCGCCAACAGCCCGTTGTGTTGCTGCAGGGTGATGTTAATTAAAATACCATACCATCCACCCTCATTGTGTAGTCTGTCTTTTGTTTGGCGCAGTTTGGCGAAATATGGACCTTGCGCCATAAAACAACCAAACCTCACACCGAAAGCACGGGTTCGGAATCTGGTGTGCATGCGAAGGTAAACGGGTCGACGGAAATGGAGCTGATTCGATGCAGTCTAAGAACGTTGATCTTGTTTTCAAAGGTCCTATTCTGCATTCTTCATAAGCTACGCCAGTTTTATTAAATTCCGACATGAGTAATTATCGAAAAAAATACGATTTCTTAAGATGGTTTAGTTACATTTAAAAATGAAAGCAAAATAAGGAAATGAAACTAAAAACGCTTTTGATTAATAAGGCCTGTTGTGCCTATTTTTTCTGGACAAAATTATTCTACATATCCCCGTAAAAATAAAAGTCCCACGGCATCAATTTTTCTCACTAAAACATTAAAGAACAAAAGATTAATGATGTCCGTTTAGCAGTCATAAGATATCGAGATTAAGAATGCTGTCTTATACTCGAATGAATGTTAAAAACACACAGCAACAAGTGCTGCTTACGAGAATGTAAACGAACACAATTTTAATTAAATTATAATAATTAAATGTGTTTTTCCATTATGTTCTAATTACGACAATCACATGGAAAATGTTCTTATGGATAATAAATTCCTTATAAAAAGTTAAGATTCCATTACAGGCATTTCCAATTAACTCTTGGCTTCCGGATTTTGTTTAATCATTTCGTTGGGACAATTAATAAGGTGCTGATTTCGTGACCTGACATGCCATGACTGAGAAGATCTTGGACTGAAATGGGTTTTTGCGTCATTATTTTTATATTTCGAGAGAGAAATTGATTATACATAATGACACTCATCTACTTTTTTTTATCCATTTTTGAGTTTTTCTACGGCGTAGAAATAATATCGGAAAAGTGACTCATCTGTCATTAATATTCCCTTAATAAGTAGACATTTTCTCTTTTTGTGTGACTGAAAGAACAATAGTAATTTGTTTAACCCTCTGAGGGGTTCACACGCAAAATTCCACTTTGAAACCTGCTGTTTTCCCTGCAAGAATTCTTACAAGTTTTTCACTTCGTGACCAATTTAATCTGTTCAAAGAATTCTTTTCTCAAGAAAAGAGCTATGGCATCTCTAAAGAATTTTATTATAAGGAAATGAACAATATAGAATCCTTCTAAAGGATTTTAGGAGCAATATAATTTTTTCAAGGAATTCTGTTCATATGAAATGAGCAATGAAAAAAATCTTTCTAAAAGATTCTAGTCTAAGTAAATGTGCAATATAATTTTTCCAAATGTTTATATTGTAAGAAAAGGACCAAAAGAATCTAGGAACAATATAATCATTTCAAGGAATTCTGTTAATATGAAATGAGCAATAAAAAATCTTTCTAAAAGATTCTAGTCTATAAGTCAATGCGCAATACGATCTTTCCAAATGTTTATATTGTAAGAAAAGGACCAATAGAATTTAGGAACAATATAATCATCTCAAGGAATTCTGTTAATATGAAATGAGCAATAATCTCTCTCTTTCTAAAGGATTCTAGTCTAAGTAAATGAGCAATAAAATCTTTCCAATTGTTTATATTCCAAGGATAGATCCAATAGAATCTTCCCTAAGGATTCCCCAAGGAAATGGCCAATAAATGCCTTCCAAAGGATTCTATTATGATGAAATGAGCTATAGAACTTATCGAAAGGATTCTATTCCAATGAAAGGAGCAATAGAATATTTCCAAAGGATTCTATTCTACAGAATGAGTGAATAGAATCGTTTCAAAGAATTGTATTTCAAGGAAAGAAACAATAGAATCTTTCTAAGGTTGAAATTATCCATGGATACTTTAGAAAATGTGCGGAGTAAAAGCGATAATGCACAACTCAGCAATCTTACGACGTGCAGAGGGTTAATTAATTTTTATAAGAGCTAAACTTATAGAAATGTAGTATTTTAATGCGATAGAATACCAACAAAATGCAATGAAGTAAAACCTAAAACCCCAAATAAAGTGTTTTACGTATGACTTGTTACCGAATATCGATCCATTTTTCTCCCGGTCTTTATTGAATTACTAATGGAACGAAAGCCTATTGAAATGAAAGTTTTAATAAAAAAACGTCCAAAGCATGGGTTTTCAAAATAGATTATTTTTTCTAGTATTGTCAAGATAAACCATTCTGTAGCAAACAAAAACTTTTTCCAACAGAAATTTAATACTCTGCATTTTTTGCTTAATCTTGTTCTATATGTGCTATTGATAAATTCTTTATCGACAACACTATAATTTTACTTCTGTTTGTAACACAAATGAGGGCCGCGGTGGCCCGGTTGGAAGAGTAACGAACTAGCAACCGAAGGGTTGCGAGTTCGAATCCAGCCAAACACCGTCGTGTACAAAGGGGGCTGGTGCACGTTAAATCTGTCGTGGCCTCAAATGTCCTCACGTTGGCGTGGTGTGGAAGTTTGGAGAGTGGGGTGCCAGCTCAGGTGTTGCCTCGTCATCTGACCGTGGTTCAAAATTACGTGGTGTTGTCCTCGGATCTTTCCCTTTGGGATTGATCCCGGACCGTCACCAATAGCCCATTGTGTTGCTCCAGTGTGACGTTAATTGAAATAATAAAATAATAATAAATAAGTAACACAAATGAAAATATCGCTGCTCCAGAAAAACAATGACACGAGTGGAATTAATCAATTTATTCGTAAATTAAAACTAAGAATAGGGTTCATTATTATTTACTAAAAATTATGTGAAACTTTGATGGTAATGAAAGTGGTGTTCTTATTAGCATTTTGCTACATTTAAATAATCTTACATTTAAATAAAGATATTCAACCACCTATGGTAGGTAGTAGGTATTTTAATTAACGTCGCACTGGAGCAATATAAAGAGCTATTATCGACGGTCCGGGAACAAACCCGAAAGCCAACCACCCATGGCTAAGTAAATCAACATTTTAAGAAAATATTTTAAAATTAGAAATTTCGGAATTCGGAAGGGGCCGTCGTGGCTTAGTGGGTATGCCCACTGCGTTAGCAACCTTCGAGTTGTAGGCGGCGCAGGTTCGATTCCCGTCGGGTGCATTTCTCCCTGAGTGTATTTCTATCTTTTGTGTCAGTGAAACTCTCATTTTGTGTATCTATTACTTGATATTGTATGTGTTGTGTCTGGCGTAGCATGGTCCAATATGACCCTTGCGCCATAAAACCCCAAACCCTACCAACCATCCTAATTCGGAGGTGAAAATTTAGGTACGAATGTTTAGATTTCAGTTGGTGGTTGGTTGGTTTTGGGGTTTTATGGCGCAAGGGCCATATTTGGCCAATTGGTGGTTGGTATCGGTTTGATTTAAAAGTTAGAAATTATTGAATCCAAATGAGAATCAAAATTTAGGTACGAACGTTCGACTATTGTTAAGCCGTAGACAAATAAGAGGTACAAAGCGACACGCGCAGACCAAACACAGGAGACGGCGCGAGCGTTGAATACCCTCTGATTCGTCTGAGCGTGTCGCTTTGCTTCGTGCACTTTCTACCGGGTGATCCAAAAATCACAGAAAAAGCAAAATTTCCATAATTCGAAAAGTATACACAGTAGCAAGTTGCGGTTTTCACAGAAATGTACAGAACGACATGGATTTTTTAATAACGAAAATCTATTCCAGAATAGTTACATTTTCACCGACAGGTCGCGCTGTAGCAGTCCCTGAGCTGGGGGATTACTTGAAGTTACAGGTGTACAGAGGTCGGCCGACGTCATTGGCCATATTGAAAGAAGCCATTCGCCATCATCTGACAGGAATTACAGCTGAAACCCTTTTCGATGCTGTGCAGGGTCGTGCCACGTCTGACTGCAATTCTCATGAATGACGGCTGTCGCATTGAACATTTGTAATCCTAGCTTCGTTGCGAACTGTGCTGCGCCACTGTTTAAACTATTGACACGACTGAAGCGCCACTTGTCGGTGTAAAATGCAACTATTCTGTCGATAAAAATTTTCGTTATTAAAAAAAATCCCATGCCATTCTGTGAAAACCGCATCGTGCTATTGTATACTTTTCGAATTATTGAATTTTTACCTTTTCTGTGACTTGGATCACCTGTATTTGTCCACGGCTTCAGTATTGGTAGTTGGTATCGTTTTGGTTTAGCTTAGAAATTACCGAATTCAAGGTTAAAACTTAAGTACGGGAGTTTAATTTTATTGGCTGTGGTTTGATTAAACTCTAGAAGCTACCCAATTCGAGATGAAAATACAAATACATAAGTTTAGAATTTAATTAGCTTGGCGGAGTATTGCTACCAATTCCCCGAGCATTCTCCATCACACAACCAACTCACCCAAAATGCACTTTCAATTAAACTCCGATCCAGTGGGCACATCACTCACCCATAACTTCAACAACCAGGATCCGAGGGCAATTTCCACCACGGGAATTGACTGGAAACGTCAGAATTGATTCCGTTAATATCAAACATTGGTCCCGGAACACACATTTAACCGGAACGTCAAACTCACGCGACAGCCATTGGCTTCACGCTTCTTTGCATTGGCATCGGATTCGAAAACAATCACTGCTGGGAGGCCCATTGTGCTTGGACCCACTCGGGATGGTGTTGAGTGGCAGATTACCAGAAAGTTTGCCCTGAATTTCGTGGAGCGGAATTGTTATAGCTGCGCGGGATTATTCCGGTTTGATGATACAGCGAACAGATTACAAAGTGGGGTGTAATTTCACCGTGTGGCGCATTTCACGCTGCGTTACCCCACCTGAATTAAGCCTATAGTTCCATAGCTGGGATAATTCGAGAATAGTATTTACGTATTTAGAAGTACATAATTGTGTCTGTTTCACATCATTGCGATATGGAATACTGAGGCTTGATTCTTACTGACGTTCTAAGGCTATTTTTTGCACCATCTTGGCTAATTAGATCGGGCCCTAGAAATATACCTTTTGAGGGGCACACACGCTTATCTACGTTTGGCAATGTGCTGTTTTTCGTGCATGTTGCAACCAGATTTTACGTTGATCAATAGAATCTTTCCTATGATTCTTACAATCAATAGTTGCGATTATTTAGTCGTGTGTTGCGGTGTTCTCTCTCTATACGTGTGTCTGTTTTTCTCTGTATGCGTGTCTGTTTCCCTCTCTATGCGTGTATCGGTCTCTCTAAGCGTGAGGTCGTCTCTTTTTCTAAGCATGTGGTCGTCTCTTTCTCTCTAAGCGTGTGGTCGCCTCTTAATCTCTAAGCGTGTGGTCGCCTCTTTCTCTCTCTAAGCATGTGATCGTCTCTTTCTCTCTAAGCATGTGATCGTCTCTTTCTCTCTAAGCGTGTGGTCGTCTCTTTCTCTCTAAGCGTGTGGTCGCCTCTTTCTCTCTCTAAGCGTGTGGTCGTCTCTTTCTCTCTAAGCGTGTGGTCGTCTCTTTCTCTCTCTAAGCGTGTGGTCGCCTCTTTCTCTCTCTAAGCGTGTGGTCGTCTCTTTCTCTCTAAGCGTGTGGTCGTCTCTTTCTCTCTAAGCGTGTGGTCGCCTCTTTCTCTCTAAGCGTGTGGTGGTCTATTCTTCTCTTTTCCTGTCTGTATGTTTCTTTCTATGTGTGTGTTGATCTGTTTCTCTATTGCGTGAGTCTGCTTCTCTCTACGCGTATGTCTATTTCTCTCTATGCGTGTGTCTATTTCTCTATGCGTGTGTCTATTTCTCCCTATGCGTGTGTCTGTTTCTCACTGTACGCGTGTGTTGGTCTGTTTCTCTAAGCTTGTTTGGTTTGTTTCTCTCTATGCATGTGTGTCTCAGTTTCTCTTTATGTATATCTTATTTATTTGAATCAATTCCAATTTTCAATGTGTAACATTCCTACTTTGTAGTTATTAACCCTTTGATTACAACTCTAATGATGACACTTTACTCTCACATATATCGATTTTCCAACCTGCAGTCTTCCCAGCATGACTTCAGTTTGACTACCAGTTGACTATTCAATTTTGACTACTTACCTTCCTCGGCAGCAAGTAATGACTGAGATTAAGAAATTTTGGTTGGAGACTAAATTGTCTTGCTATGGGATTTGTAAAAGTGTAAAAGTAACAATAAAAAATTTTTTGAATGCATTATTTTACATATTACATCGTGATTCAAAATACCAGACGTCCTCGAATCTTTTCCTTCGGGATTGATTCCGGACTGTCACCAATAACCCGTTGCGTTGCTCCAGTGAAACGTAAATTCAGTAAATTGAACTACCTACATTCATATTACGTACATGGTTCATGGTTCTTCTACTCGTAAGTTTATCTAAATACCAGAATTGAACAAAATTGTATAATGAAAAATGTTACGACTCGGGAAAAGATTTCTAACAATTTAGTTCCCAAACCTACCAAATATGGCAAGTTTTATTATTCATTTATCTATGAAATGCTATTATCTTTCACGGTGCTCTCAAACTATGAATTTAATCTGTTGTACAAGAGCACACAACAAATCATTTGTTTCATACGAGTAACTGGAAAAATTAGTTTTCCCTTCATTGTCACAACACGAAACATTATTTAATGCAAATTTGATTTTCAGCATTTTAATCAAAAGTTCGTGAAACATAAATCAGATTATTTGTTTCTTACAAAATAACCTAATTAGTCTTCCACGAGATTTTGCAATCTCGCAAAGAGGATTCATATAAAATTTATACATGGGATTCATATAAATGTATGCATATGGTGTTCATTCTTGTAATAAACTTTTTAGTATCTTATGCTCTCGTTCGTGGTTCCAGTTGTGAAATCATGTGAAATCGTCTCTCCGACTTGATATAACTTGAGTGGGTTAAATACCTTTGCCAGCCAGCAATTATCCGCTCTAGGTGTCTGGGTAGAGTTTAAATAGAAGCTCGATCACTTTGATGTATTTTATGGAGGAATACAGGAATGAATCGACAACTTTTCCAATTTCAGAGAGTAATCCTTAACTCTATTTTTTCTAAACATTCCCTACAGCATTTGCCACTTGTAACTCAGCCCTACTTGAATCGATTTCACTTGGCTGACTCCAACAAGTGCCTTATTTGCCCTGATTAGGAAGACACTTTGGAACGTATCTTCGACTGCATCGTAGAGAATATTCTTAGAATTCTTTTAAAGAAAATGTGCGATTCATCTTCCATTCTGTTACTGTTTTCTCTAGTGTTCGTTTTCTACTTTTTTTCTAGCGTTCATTTTATGTATTTTGCTTCGCTGGTTTATAATACACTTGAAGAGTTAAGCTATCAGTTGTACGTACGATCTCCGGAAGTCCACGTCCATTTTGACAATTTTTCGGGTTGGTTTTAGGCAGGGAATCGGGTGGTATGATTATTGCGACGGTCGAATCTGATCATCCTTTATAGCAAGAAAGAAGAAAGAAATAACCTGAGCTGGCACCCCATTCTCCAAACTTCCACATCACGCTAAAGTGATGACATTTGAGGTCATGGCAGATTTAACGTGCACCAGTCCCTAAGTATTCGACGGTCTTTGTTTGGATCAAGTTTCGAATTCGCATCCATCCGATTGGTAATCCTGCTACACTTCCAACGAGACTACTCGTATAAAATGAGAGATGAGAGAGAATATACGTCATTGAAAGTAGCATAAAGGAACTCGATCCTTTTTTTCTCGACTCTGTCATCGATTTTAGAAAACAAAAAAAGAACTTAAACATTTTCCATTTTAAAAATTCGAGCCATGTAGGAAGCCAGGTTGGAAGAGCAGCAGATTAGAAACCGGAGAGTTGCGAGTCGAATCCAACCAAAGACCGTCGTCCACAAAGGGGGTTGGTGCTCGTTAAATCTGTCGTGACCACAAATGTTCCACCTTGGCGTGGTGTGGAAGTTCGGAGAGTGGGGTGCCATCGAAGGTGTTGCTTCGCCATCTGACCGTGGTTCAAAATTACGTGGTGTTCTCCTCCCGGGGGTTTGATCCCGGACCGTCACCAATAGCCCGTTGTGTTGCTCGAGTGTGACGTTAATTCAAGTACCTACCATTTTGGAAACTGAATAGAGAAGTCAACACCTTTTTGTCGACTTAAATTTGAAATTTTGGATGCGAAAAGAGATCCTTTTAGTAAGTTTTGATGTGGAAAAATTATTATTGAGCAAACTATCTTAACGTGCACCAGTCTCAAGTCTTTGAAGCTCTTTGGTTGGATCGAGTTGCCAGTTCGGAATCACCCAATTGCTAATCCATTATTCTTCCAAACACCGTGGTGTAACATCCCTAACATCAGCTCGGTATCAGAGATCAACACCACTGAACTCCTTCCGAAAAATCCCGAAACATCTATCGGGGTGGTCTTCCATGGTGGTCTAATTGCCGAACAGATGGTTTTAAGGGATGCATGACGCCTCCTGTGATGAAACAGTCTCAAAGGGAAACTGGGGTTCATTCTTCCTTGGTGTATTTCTTCTACGTCAGTAAAACTTTGATTGTGTCTATTAATTGATATTGTATATTTTGTGTCTGGCGCGGCATGGAGAGATATGGCCCTTGCGCCATAAAACTACCAAAATACCAACCAACCCAGAGAAACTGGCGACAAGAGAGGGACTGTTGTAGAGCTCGAGCTGAGTAGAGGTGTTTTGTGGTGCTCGGTAGAGCCACCTGTTGAGTAGATCCTTTTTGCTTGTTTGCTGATTCCACAACCAAGGCATACAAATCCTTTATTCTATATAGTATAGATGTTACTGTGAAAGACCGATATCTGGCAAATGTCGATAATCTCCGGTGAATGTCAGCATTCACATAGTCGCTTGGTGTATGTCCGAAATATTTGCTAAATATCATTATTTCTCACTTACATCGGCAAATGTCGACATTCAGCATGCACTGATGGTGAATGTTGAATAAAAATATTTTTGTTACGTTAAGATAAAATGCAACTTTTTAAATCATACTTTATTATTAAAACATATTATGATATATGCGAAAATAGGAGAAAGCTTAAGCAACATCACACGTAAATAAAACCGTTGGACTTAAAACGAACAGTACATTCTAAATGAGAAAAGAAAATAATACCAATACTTACACATAAATTATGTGATTAACGTCATACAATCTTATTTATTGCAACAACTTAAACTGAAGGCTGAGAGGCCTCTCTGGCTGTGGCCTCTCCGCCTTCTCGTTTCGACCCCCACCAGAGCTTATCTGTGCTTGTCGACATACACCGGCGGTGGTCCGAACGTATAGGAATGTAACCAAATATTCGGTCTCTCACCGACGTATTTGATATGTGTGTCGACATTCACCGGAGAATATTGACATTCTCTAATTTCGGTCTTTCACGGTAACATAGATAATATACGTTTAACATAAATAAACGTTACTTGTAATTTAGGCTGTGTCGTTGCGTTCATTGGCACACCAATCGACCCACTACGTTAAAGCTGCCCCGAGTATGTAGGGTAGGTACTGAAGTAACGTCCCACTGGAACAACACAACGGGCTATTGGAGACGATTGGGCTGCGGTAGCCCGGTTGGAAAAGTAACGGACTAGCAACCGGAGGGTTACGTGTCCAAATCCAGCCAAAGACCGTCGTGTACAAAGGGGGCTGGTGGCGTTAATTCTGTCATGACCTCAAATGTCCTCACGCTGGCGTGGTGTGGAAGTTTGTAGAGTGGAGTACCAACTCAGGTGTGACCTCGTCATCTGACAGTGGTTCAAAATTACGCGGTTTTGTCCTCGATCATTCTCTTCGCGGTTGATCCCGGGCCGTCGCCAATAGCCCGATGTTGCTTCAGTGCGACTTCAATTAAAATACCTACCTACCTCTGGACATGCTGAGGAAACCGGCAATAGACGGATGGTCTAATTGGAAGGATTCGGCGTGTTACTGCGAGGGATTGCTTTGTCTCCAACTGCTATAAATATCTATTTTGTCGTAGAAGCGTACAGGCGCTGTAGAGCGTTAGTTTATTATCTCTTCAAAATAGAGTGGTGTGCCCGCTCAGGTGTCTCTGACGGGGGTTCAAAATTATGTGGTGCTGTCCTCTGATCCGACGAAAACCCCACGCAATTTTGAATCACGGCCGGATGGCGACGGAGAATGCTGGGATTTATATTAAACTATAACAACCCCAAACTCGTAACATATTTACTTCCGCCGTCACACCAATCTTTGCCAATATAAGTAACGATTTCGGGAGGAAGGCAATTTTTTCGGTCACTCACCGGATGCTTTCACCATAGGATCGGTCTGCTTCACCGTAATTGAAAGGATAAAATCTTCCAGCGCGTCATTAGCGTCTTCCGAATCCCATTTGGGGGCTGATTTTCTCGTGATATTCCGTGCCCTGAAGGACGCTTAATGCCCCTCATAAAGAGTGATGCGTAAGGTATTGCGTTGTTAATCTGGACAGGTGGATTGCTTTGCTTCTCAGGGTTTCCCGACGCGTCTAGACATGCTGAGGAAACCGGCAATAGACGCGAGTTTAAGTTGCGTGTTGCTTTTTGGACTAATTGGAAAGATTCGGGGTCTTACAGTGAGGGATTGCTTTGCCTCCAACTGATATAAATATTCAATTTGTCGTAGAAACGTATAAGCGTTGTAAAGTCAGAGTTTATTATCCCTTGCAAAATAGAGAGTAGGGTGCCAACACAGGTGTGACCTCGTCATCTGACGGGGATTCAAAATTACGTAGTGTTGTCCTCGATCTTTCTCTTTGGGTTTGTTCTCGAACCGTCGCCAAGAGCCCATGGGTTATTTCTCCAGTGCGACGTTAAATAAACTACCTATTCTTGCAAAATAATAAACACAGTATTATATTTCTCAATAATATTAATCCTCCAAGTGGTTTCGACGAGATTTCTCGTCCATTAAGACATTCCCGATTTTTTTTATGATGAGCTCTGATCAGTTTTTTTCTAGCTACGAGATATTTCGTCCATCAATATCTCGTCAGTTTTGGTAATGACGAAGCCTACCTCTTCAATCAAAAAGAGGGTTAAGGTAGGTAGTTGAATTTAGATTTCGCTGGATCAACACTACGGGCTATTGGCGAAGATCCAGGATCCATCCGGAGGGGAATGATCCGACGACACCTCGTCATTTTGAGTCACGATCAGATGACGTGGTTATCATCTGAACTGGCACCCCACTCTCCAAACTTCCAGACCACGCCAATGAGACCGCGACAAATATAGCATGCACCAGTTCCCATGTACAGAACGGTCTTTGGTGGATCGACTTTCGAATTTTCAATCCACCGGTTGCTAATCCGCAACCCTACCAACTGGTCTATAGCGGCCCCGACTAGAAACAGGAGAGTAACAATCTTATATCTACTCGTGCATGGTACTAGAAGCCACTGCCTATATATACACTGGTTGATAGGGTTTAGGAAAACGACGATAACCATCATTTGTATAGCTGATGGTTGGTTGTTTTGGGGTTTTATGGTGCGTCATATTGCCAAGCTTCACCAAACTCAAGACAACGTTAAATAATGGAATAAAAAAGATCATTTGGGCATCCTGCGCTCGCTATCTCCATGTTACCGGAGGAAGTAAACCCCATGGGGAAAACAGCGGGTAGGCACAGTCCCCACTGTACCGTAAGGTTTGGTTCGTGAATACTTTTGGGCGGAATACCTGGTAAGTGGGTCGCTGGTGAAATGAAAACGGCGGGTATTTATTTGACATTTATTTATTTAGCCAGTTTTGGTGGATACATAACAGTGGTGTTAGAGTGAGGCAATGCGCAATATTCAATGGCGACCTTATGGATGATGGGTCTGTGATAGCTAAAGTACGAGACAAACGGCATGATGTCGATGCTGATCCTGACAAATATAAGGTCGATGGTGGGGTTTCCAAGTGTGGTGGCAGCTCGTTAGATGGTCCAGCGATGTCGCCGCATACGAGCGCCTGCTCGGCCTGCTCCTTCTTACGTCTTCGGTAAGCTCTATATCTCTCCGCACTTGTCATAGGTTTAGACTTCTTGGTATCATTTTGTTCGTCTTGAACTGCTCTTTCAACCTGTTTACGTTTCCTATGCCGCAATTGAAATTTAGTGTGATTACCTCGACAAATCGTCACTTTCCACTGTACACAATTTTCACACAAGTGGTTTAATCTGTCAACTAGTGAATTCAACTTGTAGAACTCGTCGTTCTCTTCAATTTAAGCACGCACTCGCTACGATCCGTCAGTTAGAACTAAAGTTACAGCTGTTAAACAGGCCTACGTATGCCCGAAATGTGACTCATTTCCCCCACCACGCAGTACAAAGGTCAAAGGGGGAGTGGATTAGTGGTCAACCTGGTCGACGCGGTCTATCTTCCTCTACACGATGGTGGGTCATTTAATCCCATAGGCTGATTCCCCTTGGAGTTATGGGCCTTTGAGATCTCAACACTTTTCGTGACGCGCAAGGTTCTGCCGATGACCTCCATACAGATTTTAAAGACGTGTTCACATCAAAAATAGACCATCAAAATAATCCCGATCAACAGATCACGCAACTGAGATTGGTTGGTTTGGAGTTTTATGGCGCAAGGGCCCTATTTTTTTGGCCAAGCTGTGCCAAACACAAGACAGACAATGTCAAGTAATTGTGAAAAGAAGGGATGGGGAGAGGAGAAAGATTGCTTGGGCCTACTGGGGTCGAGACTTCCATGTTTATCAGAGGCAGTAAACCCATGGGGAAAGGATAGATCACTAGGCTACCTCGGATTCTTGGAACCCGTACACACCTAAAGATGTGCCCCGAGGGGTATAGCTGATGGATTGCATCGCTTATGATCTTAGACAGAAAAGTACAAACACAAAGCTTGTGTGTGAGAAATAGATTCTGAAAACCTCGTGCAGCAATGTAATGTTTGTTCGGGGAACACAGTTGAAACTGTGATGAGAACTATCCATGAGAACTATCCATGAGAACAATGATAAAACACGCTCAGACTTGTCTGCTAGACAGCATAAACGTATGATACCGAAACGTATAATGTCGAACCAAAGAATACCATGCAGGGTCTGAATCATTTCTCAAGGCACTATCAATCGATCTTACCGCGTTTGCATTCATATCGTTTCATAAAAACGCTTACCCAAGGACTTGTGCCTCAGAAATATTTTCCACGAACTTTTATTGAAAACTTGGTATTCATCCGGGAAGGCTCCGTTATTGATTGGCTCTAGTTGCCGGCTCATGTTTGATAATAACGGCCATTTTTTTTGTTCTCGACTCCAATGTCTTATATTGATATTTGTTTAGGAAGTCGGGAGATGAGACTCTTTTTATCCCTATCTTCCATTTCCATGGAATTTAAAATGATTTCCTTTCACTTCTGGGGCGTGACTATGTAATGAGAGTAGGTGAAAAGAATCACCGGAGCATAAAAGACTTCCTGATCATGTTGAGATTCGGGAATGGAGCTTGATGGCCTCGTCCCGCGTTGCTTGTTTGCACAGGCTTTCCTTCTCGAGCGCGTGTGTGTAGAAGGAAATGATGGGTATTAGTTTTTACGCCACACGGGCGTACTGCAGTAGGGATAGAAATAATGCGATATTTGATTAGTTTGTGTAGGCTGTGTTGTGATTCAAGAGTTATAGAAATCTAGAGGAAAACACCATTAGGGGTAAACATTTATGTGCTCTAAACTTTTGAAAAGGATTTGTTGTTGAAATACCTGGCTCTAAATAAGCTTGGAATATATTTAGCTTCTAAAACTTGTGAATGTCAAAATTATTAATATTTTCTAGATTTAGGATTCCAGTTTCTAGTACAATCATCTCATTGAATTGACTTGTCACTCTCCTAACTTTCGTGTGACCTTTCTGACACGACAGATTCTCTCTGTGTCAGTAAAACTTTCATTGTGTGTGTCTTATTACTTGATATTGTATGTCTTGTGTATGGCGCAGCATGGCCAATTATGGCCCTTGCGAAATAAAACCCCAAAATCAAAGATGTATGCAGCCGAAAATCTTGCCTACAAGTATTTAATGCAATCGTACGGATATTCTGATCAGCCCAATAAGTGAATAGAGTGAGTCTCTTCAAAAAAAACTTCACTATGCGTCCCGATGTTACTTAAACGACTTAAGGGAGGGAGGTATTTTTACTAACGTCGTACTGAAGCAAGAAACGGGCTATTGACGACGATCTGGGATTAATGCACAGGGGAAGTTCCGAGGACAACATCACGTAATTCCGAACCACGGTCAGATGACGAGGTAACAACTGAGCTGGGGCACCCCACTCTCCTGACTTCCACACCACGCCAACGTGAGGACATTTAAGGCCACGACCGATTTAACGTGCACCAGCCCCCTTTGTACACGAGTCTTTGGTTGCTAATCCGTTACTCTTCCAACCGGGCTACCGCGGCCCTTAAACTACTTAAGAGCACATCTGGTAACTGCAAACCATAAATTATGTCTTAGTCTTAATTCTTCAAAACTATTAGTACAGTGGTACCTTGAGATACGAGTGCCCCAACATACGAGTTTTTTGAGATCCGAGCCGTCACTAGATCGATTTTTTGCCTTGAGTTACGAGCCAGAATTTGAGATACGAGCCTGCTTCGGTGACCGTCACAACGACCACTCCGCTCAGATTCTCGTCTTGCGCGTCGTTCAGTTCACATGTTTACCTCACTTGATGACAGTTAACGTCTCTGCCACAAAAATCAATTAATTTCTTAATTCGGTTTCACATTTATTGACAACTACGACCGGGAGGCCCGAGTCCTTTTCTTATTTTTTTGTTTTCATTTTACTTTTCTCCGACCAGATGCGTCAATTCTAAAAACGGAAAAACGGGGTGTGTACAGTTATTTAGCTAATTTTTTTCGTATAACCATGAGTTTAAAGAAGGTGAGTGTATAGAACAGTGGCGAGAAAAGTAAAAAGGTAATATCCATGGAACTAAAGCGTGAGGTAATAGACATACATGAGCAAGGCGTAAGAGTAATAGACTTGGCAACGCAGTACGATCGCACTACTTCTACGATATGTATTATTCTGAAGCAGGGTGGGCCGCGGTGGCCCGGTTGGAAGAGTAACGGACTAGCAACCGAAGGGTTGCGAGTTCGAATCCAACCAAACACCGTCGTGTACAAAGGGGGCTGGTGCACGTTAAATCTGTCGTGGCCTCAAATGTCCTCACGTTGGCGTGGTGTGGAAGTTTGGAGAGTGGGGTGCCAGCTCAGGTGTTGCCTCGTCATCTGACCGTGGTTCAAAATTACGTGGTGTTGTCCTCGGATCTTTCCCCTTGGGATTGATCCCGGACCGTCACCAATAGCCCATTGTGTAGCTCCAGTGTGACGTTAATTGAAACACCCCCCCCCCCCCCCCTATTCTGAAGCAGGACTCGATAAAGGCTATAACTCCAGTTACAATATTTGTTCATTATAAATACATTATTATAAAATAATTGGAGTGGATTTTGGGGGGCTTGTATGAATTAATCTCATTTCAATTTATTTCGATGGGGAAAATTGATTTGAGATACGAGCAATTTGACTTACGAGCTCGGTCATGGGATGAATTAAACTCGTATCTCAAGGTACCACTGTATTTTTAAACCACCTAGTGGTTGTCCAAGTGGTACCTGATCATCAGTAAAACCGACCAGACTTAGTAAATATTATTGATAGAGCTTCATATTTTATTTTGTTTCAAATAAATTTTGGGCTGCTGGGTAGACCTACGGCGATAAGATTGAGTTCTAATGTAGGGTTTTAAAAAAGTTTCTATCATATATCGTTGGCCTAGAACAGAAACTACTTAACTGGCGTGGGAATAAATATTATATAAGAGCCGTTAAAAGACAAACGCTTAGATCTTAGGTCTTAAAAATTATAAGTGTGTTGTTTTCATAGCTTTATATTTTTGTTCAAACACATTACAATACGTCAATGTATTTATCATCGTGAAAACAATCATTTAGTGTCTAAAAACGAAAGCTGCTAAAGTGCCGCGGTAGCCTAGTTGGATGAGTAACCGATTAGCAACCGGGGAGTTGCGAGTTCGATTCCAAGAAAGACCGTCGTGTACAAAGGGGGATGGTGCACGTTAAATCGGTCGTGGCCCCAAATGTCCTCACCTTGCCGTGACGTGGATGTTTGGAGAGTGGGGTTCCAGCTCAGGTACGACCTCGTCATCTGACAGTGATTCAAAATTACGTGGTATTGTCCTCGGATCTTTCCCTCCGGGGATTGATCCCGGACCGTCGCCAATAGCCCGCTGTGTTGCTCCAGTGAGACGTTCATTGAAATACCTACCTACGTACCGAAAACTGCTAGTTTGCGTTTCTATTCTAAGCCGACGACGATATGCACATGGAAAAGAATTATAAGAGTTATCCGAAAACGCCAGTGCTCGTTAACTACAGTTTATCAGTTTTCATTATCAGTTACATATCTTATCAGTTTCATTTTTAAATGAAACTGATAAAATAATCATGATGTGGAATCCATGTTTTAATAGAATAAGCTATGAATTTGAGTATGGTATTCGATTTGCTGAGGGTTTGGTACTGAATTATTACATAAACTCGTATTATTCGATATCATGTCACTGTAGTAAAGAATGTTAATGTAGTAAAGAATGTTTCTCCGATTGTTTAGCATGGTAGGAAAAGTAACGAATTAGCAACCGGAGGGTAGCGAGTTCGAAATTCGATCCAATCAAAGACCGTACGTATTGGAGCTGGTGAATGTTTAATCTCTAGTGGCCTTAAATGTCCTCACGTAGGCTTAGTGTGGAAGTTTGGAGAAGAGGGATGCCAGCTGAGATCCTGACCTCGTCATCTGACCGTGGTTCAAAAGAATGAGGATTTCTTGGATCTTTCCTTTCGGGAAGGATACAGGACCGTCGCTAATAGGCCGTTGTGTTGCTCCAGAGCTACGTTAATACAACTACCTATCTGCCTACCCTCTAAATGCTAATAAAAACGATATATATAGACAAGTTATGATTAACTATCTGAAATGCATTTAAATAGCTGTTTTTAAGCAGGTAGGTATTTTTATTAAAGTCCAGCAACACAACGGGTTATTGGCGAAGGTCCGGGATCAAACCCGAAGAGAAAGAATCGAGGACAACACCACGTAATTTTGAATCGCAGTCAGATGACGAAGTCACACTCGAGCTGGCACCTCACTCTCCAAACTTCCACACCACGCCAACGTGAGGAAATTCAAAGCCACCACGGATTTAAAGTGCTCCATCGGTCTTTGTACACAACGGTCTTTGCTTGGAATCAAACTCGCAATCCTCCGGTTGCTAATCCGTTACTCTTCCAACCGGGCTACCTTTGTTTTGAAGAGATTTCAAAGTATTTGAAACTATTTGAACCACTTGGTGCACCACGGGGATTCGTGTTACACCCCACATACGTGTGTTGCTCCAGTGCGACGTTATTTCAATTTCCAACCTACCTACACGTCACATACATACCCGTTGTATTTCTTTCATAGTAGTCACAACCAGTTTATGGACGGCCCGCACATTCATTCAACTGACAAGCATCCACGTCTTATCTCTGGATTCGGAAACCAGGAACCATTCCATACAAAAGTCATCACCCTAACCAATAGACCGATTGGTTGACAATTCTCCTAGTCGTGCTAATTTTAATGATACAAACGAAGATATTTGGGAAGATTCAAATAAGATATTGAGGAGTTTTGAATACAGGTACGGTATTTTATTTACTGTGAAGGTTTTAGTGCTGAATTATTACATATTGATTGGTTGGTATTGAGGTTTTATGGAGCAAGGGCCATATTTGGTCATGCTGCGCCAGGTATACAATATCAATTAATACACAAACACACACAATGAAAGATTTACTGACACAGAAGAGAGAAATACACCCAGGGAGGAATGCACCTGGTAGGTATCGAACCTGCGCCGCCTACAACTCGAAGGTTGCTAACGCAGTGGACGTACCCACTGAACCACGGCGGCCCCGAATTATTACATATAACCGCATTATTCGATACGATGTCTCTGGTAATAACTATTTTTCTCTGAAAGTTAATAAATCTATACCATTAGGACACGATTAAATATTTTTGAAATGCATTTATATAATAGCTATTTCGAAGAGCTTTCAAACTAATGTCAAAAAATGAATTTCCTTTTATGGGTAGTTTTTGTGGTTTCGAATTAATGGGTTGATTCACTGAAATGTTGCAATCTTCATGGGTACTCACAAAGCGTGAGATATTGGATGACGATGAACACTTGTATATCTTTTCAATAGAAAAAGTCTTTCTCAAACTAAGATGATTTGAAATAAGACACTTTGCCTTCACTTTTGTGTTTGTACCAATCACTCATTGCATTCAAACTGCTTTTATTTCTTGAAAGAACTTTAAAAGCATTGATTTAGGACGAAGGTTTGGCATCAGCGATAACTTTCCGAAAGTAAACGCAAGTGGCGTATTACTTTAAAAGGTTAGGAATAAATGAAGTTAATTTCTTATTTGAACGAGTCATTCTGGTTCAAATTTTTTAATGCGGCTTTTGTGGAAGCATCGGGTTAATTTATGTGGAGCTTAATAAGCCAAGGAAAAATTTCCATGAAATTTTGTTTTTCTAGGGATACCTTTTAGTACTTGAATATATACTTTTTAAATCATTCCTTTGACACTTTATCAAAATATTTTTTAAACCAGCAGAGTTGAGGCCTGTGTAACAATTTTCTCTTATTCTCTAAGACAAAATTTGAAATTAAAAATATTTCGGTTGTTTAACCCTCCAAGTGGTTTCGGGCGTATTCTACCTTGGGTGTATTTCTTGTGTCAGTAAAACTTTCATTGTATCTGTTACTTGATGTTATATATCTTGTGTCTGGTGCAGCATGGCCAAATATGGCCCTAGTGCCATAAAACGCCAAAACCAACCCAATCCAAGTGGGTTTCGATGAGATATCTCTTGATCAAGATTTTGCCAATTTCTTGATCAAGATTTTGCCAATTTCTTGATCAAGATTTTGCCAATTTCTTGATAATGACGAGATCAAGTTTCGGCCAATTTTGTTCTAATACCTAGATACCCCGTCCATCAAGATCTGGTCAGTTTTGTTGATGCTGAGATACCTCGTGGACAACCACTAGGAGGGTTGAAAATACTAGTAGTTTTGAAGAACTAAGTCTATGTGGACATAATTTATGATTTCCATGGTCACCAGATGTGCTCTTAAGTAGTTTAAGTAACGTCAGGACGCACACACAGTGGTAATCAGTCTAATTTATTTAGATGAAGACTCACTCTATTTACCTATTTGGCTGATCAAAATATCCGTACTTATTGCATTAAATACTTGTATACAAGCTTTTCGGTTGCATGTATGGATGGTTGGCTTTGCGGTTTTATGGCGAAAAGGGTGAAATTTGGCCCATGCTACGCCAAACACAAGACATACAATATAAAGTAATAGACACACACAATGAAAGTTTTACTGACACAGAAAGAGAAATACACCCAGGGAGGAATACACCTGGCAGGAATCGGACATGCGCCGCCTACAACTCGTAGGATGCAAGCGCAGTGGGCATACCCACTGAACCACGAAACCATTGTATACATGGTAAGCAGTAGTTTGATATTTTACTTAACGTCGCACTGAAGAAACACAATGGGATATTGGCGATGGTCTGAGATCAAACCCGAAGGTGTGACGTCATCTGACTGTTTCAAAATTACGTGGGTTTGTCCTTGGATCTTTCCCCTTCGGGTTTGATCCCGGTAGGTAGGTACTTTAATTAACGTCACACTGGAGCAACACAGGGGGCTATTGGTGACGGTCCGGGATCAATCCCAAAGGGAAAGATCCGAGAACAACACCACGTAAATTTGAACCACGGTCAGATGACGATGTTTGATCTCGGATCGTCGCCAACAGCCCTTTGTGTTGCTCCAGTGCGACGTTAAGTAAAAAAACTACCATCCAAATATAGCAGACGTCAACATTAAAAAACTACCAGTCTTTTTCATCTGCTTCTTAATACTTGGAATTTGTTTCCTAGGTACTTTTTGGAGAGAGTAAAGTACAGCTAATTATATCAAAAATAATTTAATAGTATAAACTTACATATATGGCTCCCGACATGTCAAACGAAAAAGCATAGTTAGTCCACAAAAGTTTTTAATGTTCTACACTTGAATCGATCTCACGAGTGTCTGCTTTCGCCTCCCGAAGAAAGTATACACATCTCGAAGCGCAACAAATTTATGCGCCTAGCCGGCGCCGAATAATATAAACAGTCCACTGGGAACGGTGTAGTATCAACTCCGAAAGGCTTCTCAGCAAAAAGTCTGGTCAGGTTGCGACATCCTCCCACCTTGAGTTCGTAACTTGGAAGAACTCAACCAATTGTCGCGTCTCACAAGCCGAGTCTTTGGATAGGTTTCACTACTCTCCCACTCCGAGTGATTGTCGATTTGGGTGACTTCTGATGTTCTTTGGCAGGAACAAGTTCATAGTCAATATTTGTGGCACCTGGGTTATCTTTATCTTTGGGAACTTTGCTTCTGAGGAAAGGACCTGATGTTTCATCTGATAATTCTAAGGAATAAAGACGTTGAACAGGGCGTATTATAGTTCCGGATTTGGTTTTCAGTTTCACAACTCTGACGATTCCATCTCTTCCAGGCAAGACTTGCACGACCCGCCCTATCGGCCATTGTAAACGCTTCAGATTGTCTGAACCAATGAGTACTATGTCGCCGACAGAGACAGATTTCGAGGTTTCCGAAGGTTTTCCGTTATATTTTAACTGTCCTAGATATTCCAGTCGAAACCTTTTTCTTAAATCTTCACGCACTTTTTGTACGTATCTGTATCTTTTGCGCATATAGGCGACATCTATACTATCGATATCCGGTACGCCACTTTCTATCGTTTCCTGTAGAAACATAGAAGGCGTCAAAGCAATCAAATCGTTTATATCTTCAGATAAGTAAGTTAGGGGTCTAGAGTTTATTAGGCTTTCGGTATCACACAATACTGTGTTTAGTTCTTCGTAATTTAACAAAGCCTGCCCTAATATTCTGCGTAAAACTTGTTTGACCATGCCAATCAGTCTCTCCCACCATCCGCCCCACCATGGTGCAGATGGAGGAATGAATTTCCAAGTTATCTTCCTCATCATGGATTCAGACTTTATTTTAAGCCAGTCCACTTTACAAAGTTCGCTGTGAGCTTTAACGAAATTGCTGCCATTATCACAATAAATAATAGTGGGTCGCCCTCTACGAGCTATAAATCTTCTTAGTGACTGCAGGAAGGCTTCCGCTGTCAAGGATGTTATTAATTCCATGTGCACTGCGCGATATACTGCACAAGTGAACAGAACTATCCAGGATTTTGTCCCATCTTTCAAATACAGCGGTCCGGCGAGATCTACACCCAAGACTTCGAATATCGTAGCTTCTCTTACTCTATCTTCAGGTAAGGAAGAGGCTATTGGTTCTGGATGGGTCACAGTGAATCGTTTGCATCGGACACATTTCAATATAACTTGTCTAATCGTTTTTCTGCTACGCAATATCCAATAATTTTCTCTGAGCTGGTTCATCAATATTTGGACTCCAGGATGTCCAAGTTCTTTATGCTTATTGTGTATAAGCATATGCACTATTCTATGTTTTGATGGTAAGATTATGGGTAATCTAAAGTTCTTTTTGTCTCTTCGGTTAAAAATGCGCGTTTTTACTCTCAATAACCCCTTTTCATCGAGTACAGGATAAAGAGTCTTTATTTGTTGATCATTTACGCCAACAGGAAATGCTTCACGTTGGATAATTTTTAACAAAACTAATTCTGCATGATTTATTTCTTTCAAAGTTAGATCCCCAAAGTAACGTGATGTTTTCAATTTTGCATTAGAGAAAAATCTATAAATCCAAGCAATTACTCTAACAAGTTTGACATACGAAGATATTCTATGGAAGATTTCCTCTGTTTCTAGATTTACATGTGTGTTAGTTACAGCACCTTTTCTGATTTCTGGAATAATGTTTTCCTGATTATATTCCAATTTTGGTGTTGGCCATTCACCTTCATTTTTCTTTAACCATGCGGGTCCCTCCCACCATCTAACTGACAAAAGCTGTTTGGCAGTACAGCCTCTGGATGGATGGTCAGCAGGATTATCGGTTCCTGATACATGTCTCCATGCATTCGGGTTTGTTAATTTCCTGATTTCTCGCACTCGGTTCAACACAAAAACAGTCCAGATTTCTTCCTTTTGGATCCAGGTCAAAACAGTGGTTGAATCAGTCCAAAAATATAATTCAACATTTTGCCATTGCAAACCTTCTAAAACTGAAGTGCAGAGTCTCGCTCCAACCGTTGCAGCTATCAACTCAAGACGTGGAATCGTGATTGATTTCACCGGAGCTACTCTGGACTTAGAAGCTAATAAATGAACTTCAACTCCATAAGAAGTCTGAATTCTCGCGAACACTGCAGCAGCATATGCATTACTACTGGCATCGCAGAAGGTGTGAATGCTACACAAATTTTTGTTATCTCTGTTAGTGTGTATCCATCGAGGTATAGAAATTTCTTTTAAGAGACTCAGATCCCTGAACCAACTTAGAAACTTTTCTTTCGTATTTTCATCAACTTCAGTATCCCAAGAAATTCCCATTTTCCATAAGCTTTGCAACAATAGCTTAGGAAGCAAGAGAACAGGGCTTACAAGACCAATCGGGTCATATACTCTATGGGCTATAGACAAAATAGTCCTCTTAGTTACTTCCATCAATTTGAAGCTTTCCAACCATGTCAAGTTCACAGTTAAAAGATCTTTCTGGTAATCCCATAATAATCCCAATACCGGTGACTCAACACCTGTTTGTAAGTCATCCCCAGTACGTAACCAACCTCGGAGATTAAACTTTCCTTCATTCATTTACTTTTTGAGATTCTTCAATAAACAGTGTCATTTCAAGTTCATCTTCAAAACTGGAAACAACGTTATCTACATAGAAAGAGTGAATAAGTTTATGCAACATATTTTTATCATAGTGAGAATTTTCTATATATTTCTGCAAATGAAATTCTATTACAGCTGCCAAAAGAAAAGGGCTACTTTTCACACCAAACACTACTCGGGTATGACGAAATATTTTTAGCTCCTTTTTATTCACATCCTTCCACCAAAAGAATCTAAGATAATCTCGATCATCGGGTTTTACACTAATTTGTAAAAATGCCTTTTCTATGTCTGCTATGGCTGCAAATTTACCCTCCCGAAATCTTAAAAGAATGGAAGGTATTAACTCTATTAAATTCGGACCACATTCTAAGCACTGATTTTGAGACGGAGAATGCTTTACTCTCGCAGAAGCGTCGAATACTGGTCTTATTGGGGTGGAACTATTTTCCTTTATAACTGGTCGGTGTGGTAAATAGTGTCCATCGTCAATAACCTCACTTTGTTTGACTTCTTCGATTATACCTAAATCGAGCCAATTGTCGAAAACCTCCTCGTACAATGGAAGCAGGTTTTGTGAGCGAAGTTTCTGCGTTGTAGATTCTAAACGCTTCACGGCTAAATCCTTATTGGTGGGTAGCGGTAGGTGATCTTCAGACCAGGGCAAAACAATTTCATAGCGCCCTTCACTGTTCACGGACACAGAATGTTGAAATCGCATCTTTGTTTGTAAATCTCTTTCCTCTCTGGCCTTTTGTGTGGCCGGATCAATTATTCCAATGATATCAAGATTCCAGAGTTCGGTAATAGCTACATCCTTAACTAACATATTTGTAACTACCATCGTAGAATTGGTATCAGAAGTTTGATATGGCATCTTTCTCATCAAGGTCCAACCTAAATATGTTCCCACAGCAACAAGTCCACACGGCAGATGAATAATCTTTCCATTAAAGAGTTTACCCGCAACATCAGCCCCGATTAATAGATCAATTTCTAACGATTCTTCTTGTTCAGAGATTAATTGATCAGTTACAGTAATATTATGATATTCAAGCTCCTCAGCGAATGGTTTTAATGTTGGAATGGGTACAGCCGAACAAATGGTTTGTTGGTCAAGGACCTCAAAGTTACAATTGTAATCACCTTTCAAACTGCTAATGAATACTCTGTATTTAAAATGTTTCTCGGGATGTTCTCTGCCCCCAAATAAATTATGAATAACACTTTCTTCTTTAATAAAATCATATTTCATTTCTTTCGCTACACGTTTACTCAAATAAGATCGTTGACTCCCAGAGTCGACGAGTGCACGAACTATTTTCCCCTTATTTCCTGCACCTCGTAATCGTACATACAATGTTTGTAAAAGAACTGTACAACATGTGCGATTGCTTAAAACTGCATCATTGATCATATTTTGATTATCACTTTCACCAGCGTTCGCTTTCGATTTAGGTTCTTTAAATTTACCTTCATTACACATTATAGCATAATGTCTACTCCTACACTTTTCACAATTAATCTTGCATCTGCAATCACGAGCTCTATGACCGATTTTTAGGCATAAAAAGCAACAACCCTTTTTTGCTAAGAATTTTCTTTTATCATCCCAACTCATTTTTAACGCGATTCTACAAGCTTGTGAATCATGCGCTTTCTCACAAAATGAGCACAGTGCTTGTTTATTTCGACGAGTCTCAGCATTGTCAAAAAGTCCGATTGCGGTTGGAAATTGTTTATCATTATTAGGAGATGTGGAATAGGAATATTTCCCTTTACGTTTTGCCTCTAAACCAAACCCCTCTTTTGCTATTGAAATTCGTTCTTCCCCTTCAACTTCTGATTTTAGAAAACTCATAAGAGCGGTCAGTTTATTTGGCATTTTCTTAGCTTCATTTGTTAAACTAATACTTCTTTCCCATACTCGAATCATGTCTTCTGGTAAACAGCTTTCAACTAAGGGATACAGCATAGAAGCATACTTATCGGAAGTTACACCTAATGTTTCAAGGGCACGGAGGTGTGCTTCAATTTTATCATACAATTTGGCGATATGTGTAACTTTAGCTTGATGCAAAGAATTGTTCAAAATTAAGTTTAGCAATTCTCTCACATACACTTCTATGAGTAAATCTTCTCTTCCGAATCTAGCTTTTAGACATTCAACTGCTTGCTCATAATTCTCAGCAGATGCGGGAAAGGAATCTACAATATCTCTGGCACGCGATCCTTCTACAGTAGACTGGGACAAATATTGTAATTTATCCTCTGGAGCGATGTCCAAGTCTTCGTGAATTTTCCGAAACTGACCCCAGAAACCAAGCCATTCCTTAACATCACCATTGAACTTCTTAAGCTCAATTTTAGGAAGTTGGAACTTTCGTTTCGATACTGTTTCGTTAAGCACGCTTTTATTATCGTCATTAGTGCTTTTAGCATCGTCATTAATACTTTTCTTAACTTTAGTTTTAAGTCTTATATATCTTTCCTTATACTCTTCAAAAACTTCGTAAGCCTGATTAAAACTTTCTTGAGAACACTCATCTTTATCTGATAACAAAGCAATAATTTCTTTTTCTTTCGATTCAAGTTCTAACCATTTTTCGTTTAACTGAGCCATTAAAATTTCAATTTCATCAATATCACGTTCCTCCTCTTCTAAACATTGATATAACGCATTAGCAATTCTAGTGAAACCACTTCTTAGAGGAGTACGCATTTTCTTTAAACTCTCCATCATAAAATTAAAGCAAATGAATTAATTTCTTATCAATCACAAATTCACAATAACAAATTCTCAATAACAAATTCCAAGTCCTGTCGCGGACGCCATTTTATATAGCAGACGTCAACATTAAAAAACTACCAGTCTTTTTCATCTGCTTCTTAATACTTGGAATTTGTTTCCTAGGTACTTTTTGGAGAGAGTAAAGTACAGCTAATTATATCAAAAATAATTTAATAGTATAAACTTACATATATGGCTCCCGACATGTCAAACGAAAAAGCATAGTTAGTCCACAAAAGTTTTTAATGTTCTACACTTGAATCGATCTCACGAGTGTCTGCTTTCGCCTCCCGAAGAAAGTATACACATCTCGAAGCGCAACAAATTTATGCGCCTAGCCGGCGCCGAATAATATAAACAGTCCACTGGGAACGGTGTAGTATCAACTCCGAAAGGCTTCTCAGCAAAAAGTCTGGTCAGGTTGCGACACGAAATCATTTTTGCATTATTTCATATCATGGTTACAGTTTGCATCTGCAAAACTAAAAATACATTCACAAATATAGTTTTAACGTGCATAATAAAAATATATTTATTAATATGTAAAGTTTGTATTTTATTTTGATTTTTACCTAGAATCAGATTCATTTATATTGAGATGGATAGAAGTATTTTTGAAGGAATAAAGCATACTTTCATGAAGAAATAAATGGATTTATAATATAATTCGTAATATCAGATAAATTAATTTCAATGAAAAAATGTGAAGTTTTCGTAGTGCAATTAATATGTATAAGTAATCCATCACACAGTAGAATAACTTTAATTAAAATATAAAACATCATTCATTTCTTTTATAGCGTGTAAACACAATTTAACGTGGTGAAGCGGAAACTTTGAATAGCATTTTCCCATTTAAGGCGTACGTATACACTAGAGGATTTTTTTTAAATTTTGGCCTTAAAAATCCAGTTCTTTTACAACAGGTAATTGGTGTATTCTTAAAATCAATTCAGTGAGAAAAAATCAGAATGTGCAAATAATTAATTATCTAATTAAGATATAATTAGCTAATTAGCATGTTCTTTGAACAGTGATATCTCAAATTCTAATTTGTTCAGAAAGACGATTCCTGTTGGAAATTATTCCTAACATTATTCTTCATGTTTTGACAATCAATCCAGTTGCTAGATTAAAAAGTTTTTTTTACAATTTTTAATCAAGGAAGTATAAAAAAATCAATAATTTTTCAAGAATTTTTATATTTAAAAATCAAGTAAAAATTCATTTCTTAACTAAATACTCTGATTGAGAATCAAAACATCCACTGTATTATATAGATTATAATGATACAAAAATAATTATAATAGATGAATTCATTGTGGAATTATCACCGTTTGAAGAAAGCATCATATTGCAAAAACACAATTCTTCAGAAATTGAGTATATAGTTTTGGAAACATGTTTTCAGAATGATATAGCAATAAAATTTATAAAAAATATTACCTAACAATAGCTAAAACCCTCTAGAAGCATAAGTTGGTTCTTCTTTTTCAATTTTTTTGTCTTTCCTTTTTTGGTACCTCGCAAGTACTTCCTTCGCTGTTTCTGCAGCGGTGTCGATTGACGTACTTTCACTAATTCTTAACTGATCTTTTTTCTGAATGCCATTAACCATAAAATGACCAGGACTGATGCCCAGGCACCTCATAACCTCCAATTCGCGCTTAAATCCGCAATTAAAATGCATAACAGCATCCAAAACTGAAAGTTTTACAGCGTCAGCACCTGAAAATTTTGTATTTCGTGACCGCTTCCAGATAAGTGAATGTAAACATTCATTGTTTTTTGGGTTTTGCCATGAAGGCACTTTTTTAACATTTCAGTTGTTAGTCTTGAGTAAATAGGATTTATATGCTTCAATAAGTCGAGTGGCAATCCTTTATGTTTATAATTACTTTCCTTCCCAGAGCTGCAGCACGCTGGTAGGAACACCAACTATCAATACCCTTTGGGCACTTGGTATGTAGAGGGTAATTGTCTCTAGCACTCAGGTGGTAAAAAGTGCTCCAAATTGCAGTTGACATTTGTTTTACGGATTGGGTATTATTCCGCAGAGCAAGTCTTTTTTTCATCAGATTCAACTTAAAAATGTTTATTGTTGATAAACTTTCTCTTCGAACGTGTATTTCGAGATTTCTATCCCATTTTAATTCAAAAATGTCAAAAATGGCGCGGAAAAATCAGAAGTAAACAGCAGTAAGCACAAGAAGGAATAAAATAAACACGTTTAAAATATACAGTTACAGTTAACTATCGTTGCCATAACACACAAATTAAATAAAAAAATAGTTAAAATCAATAATTCTTTAACCAAACATAAAGTTTAAAATAAATATCTTGAAAATTCTTATTGTTTACTACTGGTTTTGAAATCGAAACTAGAATTTTTGGTGGCAGTACCTAACGAAAAACTCTTGTAACTAGAAAAATATTCCGAATATTTACAAGGTCTTGGTATCGTTTGAAAGTTAAAGAATTGGAGAATATTTTAAAGTAATAAAAAAATCGATATTCTGGTCGATTTTTGTTATTTCTTGTGTATACATACACCTCAAAAAATGGCAATAAGAATAACCTGAATAAGTTTTGCACTTGAGAGATTTCAAATTCCAAACTTTTAGTATTATGCCTCGACCATCTCGCATCCCAATGTATAGGGATTTCGTCCATCCGTACAAAGACCATCGTGAACAAGGGGGCTGGTGTATGTTGAATCTGTCAAAGTCTCAAATGATCTCACGTTGGCGTGGACGTTTGGAAGTGGGGTGCCAGATCGGGTGTTAACTTCGACATCTAACCTTGGTTCAAAATTACGTGCCGTTGTCCTGGGATTTTATCCTTCGGGATTGACCCCGGACCATCACCAATAATCCGCTGTGTTGCTCCAGTGCGACGCTAATTCAACTACCTACCTAGACCTCTTCGATTTTATTTTTCACGTAACAGTTTTATACATTAAAAATATGATTAAACAAATCAATGATGAAGAGGAGGGTTAAAATAAATTTTCGAATTTTTCACATTGTAAATTTAATGAAAATACTTGCAAAATATTAGATATATCTCTTCATTCTTTTGCATGAAGGTTTTTGAAATAGATATATCTTATTGGCATAAACCTTATAAGCCATTAACCCTCTTGGTGGTTGTCTCGACGAGGTATCACGTCATTAGCAAAACTGACCAGATCTTGATGGACGAGATATCTCGTCATCATAAGGACAACGGCAATATGTTGATGACGAAATATCTCGTAATTAACCCTCCACGCGGTTTCGATGTTTCGTTTTGTCAATCAAAATGCGACCAATTTTGCAGATGTTGAGACATGAAGGTATTGACGATATTTTTATGATGACAATTCGATGATGATTTCTTATTTAGATCAAGATCTGGTCGGTTTACTTCTAATAACGACTTCCCATGGATGTTTGGCCGTGGTAGCCCGGTTGGAAGAGTAACGGATTAGCAACTGGAGGGTTGCGAGTTCTATTCCAACCAGACTGTTGTGTACAAAGGGGGATGGTGCATGTCAAATCTGTCGTTGCCTCAAATTTTCTCACGTTGGCGCGGTCTGGAAGTTTGGAGAGTGGCTGGCCAGCTCAGGTGTGGCTTCGTCATCTGACCGTGATTCAAAATTACGTGTTGTACTCGATCGTCTCCAATGGCCCGTTGCGTTGCTGCAATGCGACGTTAATTAAAATACCTACCTACCCTCTGGAGGTTTTCTCTTCCGTGTCAGTAAAACTTCCATTGTATGCTTGTCTATTACTTTATATGCATGTCTTGTGTCTGGCGCAGTATGGCCAAATATGCGTCATAAACCCCAAAGCCAACCATCTTCTAATGGTCGGTTAACGAATCGTGTCGAAACAACTTAGACTGTAAGTTGTTTCGTCTTAGAGTGTTGTAAAGTTGTTAAGTAAGTCTTAGAGGGTTGACAAAATCAACCTACGCGCATTCCATGATAGGAAATTATACTTTTTAAATAGTGATTACTTAGCTTACTCAAAACTAGTAACTCCCCACGCTTTTTTTGCATATTTATTCGCGTAATTTTCAAGTTTCGAAATACTTTTCGATACGGTGCTTAAAACACGATCCAAAACTATCAGATGAACTACTTGGGCGACATTTCTCACGCGTGGGAGCATTTTAAATGAAATGTGTCCGAGTTGTCTCAAAACAACATTCTTTCTGTTCCGATTGTTATTGTTTCCGTCGCTTCTGCTAAAAACGGGAGACGTTTTTTCCTCCCAAAATCCACAAAAGAAATCCAATTACTGTTCTTCAGGTGCAGTAATGACAGAACAGTTAATGAGGATAAAAAGAGAAAATGTCTCTTCTCCCGAAACAAAAGTTTGGAAATGGTGCGTCTACAATTTCCGCATCTCGTTAACTTTAAAGGCGGTCCCATTTTAGAGTTTTTGTGTGGCATTCCTCGCTTTTGCTTTGAATAAGACTCGGAATATCGAAATTTTTCGTGAATAAAAATGATTACTTTGCTTATTATTTGTGTCAGGGAGACGCTTGCTTTGACTCGATGCTCGAAACTTTTTGTTCGAAGGAAATTATTTTAAACGAGGTAAATTATGATAAACGAGGCTGTCAACCGTTAATAAGGAAACGTTCGTTTGGGTATCTTTAAATACATACAATTGTTTTGGAATTTTTGAACTTTTAACTTGTTGCGTAATATGGAACATTACGTGACCTGGCAGCCAAGTTAGCAATCTGGCCAGTTTAACAGACTGAGCATGGATAATTTTATTGGTTCGGAATCCATTTGAAGCCGTAGATCCAGAAATAGTTAGCTCTCATTCAGCAAAAATGACGGTAGATAATAAACATTCAGTTCACGAAACTTATTACTGATTAAAGTAGCAAAAGAAGTGAAAATATGCTTTTAGTACATAACAAAACAAATTGAACTCAATTTGTCTGAAAAAAATTATTAAAATAATATTCCATTAGTACATTTTATTTCATCAAATACTTCAGATAATTGGATTCAAATGGATTCAAAAACGGCTACAATCCTTCTGACTACCCACTTTTGGATTAAATGGAAATAGAAACTGTAACATACCACGTTGTTGCGTATTTTAAATAAATCCCATACATTCAAAATTGAATTAAGTGAATAGCGAAATTGATAAGTGGTTTCGACGATTCTTCAATTTTTTACGAACTACTTAGCATTGCGCACCATAAGGGAAAAACGAATGGAATAATCTCAAAAAGCAAAATGGCGTCTGACACTGAAACCTCTCAGGCGATGTCTGAACTGGTTAAAGTCACAAAACGGATCCTTTTCTGCACATGTTTTAAATTCTCTCGATATTTTATTACAGTTCCAAATATTTGAGAAACAATATTTGAGTTAAATTCAATTACCGGTGCCGAAGTGAGTACAAGAAACTAATAATCCCGATGTATTTGTCTTGCTTCGTTTAGTTCATGAATAAATGCCCTTCACATAAAGAATAAAAAGCTGACGTTTCCTTCTTGCTGGCACCGGATAAGTATTTCAGAATAGAACATTCTGACATATAATTTAAAATGGTATGATTTCATTTCACTTCAAGATCGTGGATTTTTTTTTTTCGTTTCCTTTCTCAAAAAGACGTCAGTTACAGATTTCGCGCTGAGTTCTTCTGTAGCGCTTAAATTGAATCGTAGATTGGCAGGATTGGGAATTCGAATTTTCGATCGAGATTCGTGGAATATTTTGGAAGTCCTTTTCTTATTGTAATTTCGAAATTTCTGCTTGCTACATTGACTTAATATCGAAATGAAAAGAATATATCGGCTTATCTAGAGCAAAACATGACATTTTTTTCCTGAGACAATAAATGATCCTGATGCTTTGAAATACATAGTTATATTGTAGCCTGTTTAAAAGATACATAACTATAAAATGTTAAAAAATTCTATTTTTTGACCTAAGTTCTTTAAATAGCTGTACAGTAAAAGCAATTTTTGTCAGTTATGAGTTTCTGCTGTGTTAGCTGCTAATTAAATATTACTATTATTTAAATTTTCAGTCAGACTTGAGTCAGAGAAAGTTACTTGTTGGTATGTACTTGTTAGTTAATGTACCACCAAACGAATTGTTATTTTCTTTCGAAATAATTGGATATTGTATCATGCTATTATTAATCGGTTAAATGAACTAATGCATAATACATCTCCGTTAAAAAAACAAAAAATTGTTCTTTATATGTACAGTATTTGTAATTATTAGATAAACCATTTAAAGTCTAATTTGTTAAGTACAAATGTTTTTGTATGATTAAAATTAAAAAGTAATAGCATATCATGCAGCAATGTTATATTTGATGACAATTGTGATGTATGAAATGCAGCAGTGAAGTGAGTTTATACTGATGAAAAATGAAGGAAATAACAAGAACAAATTAATATCTGACAATGATAAAATATTGACAACCAGTGCTAAACTGTATTAGATGTAAATGATGTAATATTAACACAAAAATTTCTGAAAACCCTACGAAAAATATAGTACATAGATTGGATTGCATTTTAAATACAATTAAAAAACAATAAGGGATCATGTAAACTATGGGGAAAAGACTTAAAACACTCCGATAAAACACCCTATCAAAAAAGATGTAACATTTTTAAGGTGGGTCATTCCATGTGAAATGAGCAAAAATCAGTAACAAACTGGGTGACGGATTTTCATGAAATTTGCTACAGGGGTTAAGTTATGTATAAATAACGGCATTCAAAATATTTTGGCTCAAAATGAAATATTTTGGAAGTTTCAGGCATTTTAAGGAGTTGCAACTTTGAAGAGCAGTTGTGAAATCGCTTGATGTTGCATGTTTGAAGATCTTTCTCAAAAACTACTTAAAGTAGACAACAATATTTCATATTTTTGTAATGTATGAAGAATTTTCTTTTTATCTATTTGGAAACAACAATTTTCAATATCATAATTAAGCTAAAAATTAGCGAAATATAGAAAATAGTCGGTTTTGATAGAATTAAAAAGGTTTATGGGCTAAAGGAATTTAAATGCATCGTTTAAATCCATGCCAAATGCAATGCTGGGTATGATAAAACTGCTGAAGTTTGGAAATCGGCTTTTATTTCCTTCGTCTTCCAAACAGCAAAGGAAAATTATAAAATGACGGTTTTCCACTTAAAATAGGTACATAAAATGAAATACAGGACAGCTATGTTGAAAACTATATTTCAGAAGAGTACAGTTTAATATATCTATTACTTGTAAAAAAGTTCAGTATTGTATTTTGAGTCCCAAAGCAACAATAACAAAATTAGTAAAACTCAAAAACACGTTCTTGCCCATCCAATCAATTGGCGACTGAAAGTTTCTTCGGATAGGTCTACAACGGATTACCGTATTCCATCAATATCGCCCTAACTGGCAATATTTATTAGCGCCAATCATAGCATTTCCTTCTCATTCTGTGCATATTACTCGTTTCAACTGACAACAATGAAATCAGCGATGAAATGCCAAACTTTTTTTGACTTTTGAAGGAAAGTATAAAAGCAGGACATCAAATCACCAATTGAAAAAACTTAAACATTTAAAACTTTTACTTGATTGTCTTCAAATTCACTTTCAATCTGATAAAGGTATCTTGTTTAATTTCGTAGTTGCTTAAATTGAAATTTTCCTAGTGCTGCCGAATCTTGAAATCTACTTATTTCACTAGTGATTGTGATAAATATGGAACATATTCGTGAATTATGTACATTTGGGAGAATCGAGTATAACAACGATGTTTAAATATTTTATACTTTTACAATTAGTGCTTACTTGAGTAGTAATGCTTAATATTTACAAAACGTATTTAATATTCCCAAGTACTAGTATTTAATACTTACGTTTCCAAAGGAAAAAGCAAATCAAAAAGACTTCTTTAACAAATGAACATTCTACCTAATTATTTCACTGATCGAAACTCCTTGGATTAAACAAGACTAAAAGAAATTTAATGTAAAATTTTGCACGTGCACCATAATAATAGTTATTTCATTCTTATATCGCATTTTTATATTATCGAAGGTTATAACTCATCAGCTGCGATAAAAAATAAAATTTATGTCTAATTAAAAATTTTCCCGAGACAAAAATAATCAAATCACAATTATGAAAATTTCAGGACATATAGACATCTTGCTCTTTTATGTTGAGAACTTTTGATGTTTTTGGATCTGTTTTCACACAGCGAAATATGCATTTTTAAAAATTGGAAAATCTTATTTTTCCATAATTCTGCTTTTAAATGTTTTTTTTCTTTATAATGGAGAAATACTAACACCAAATTACGCCACGCTATTTGTTAGGGAAGGCTCTTCTCATTAAGGATAATTTTTAATATTATCTTTCCATTTCTAGAGCTATTTGAAATTTGTAGCAAATTGGCAAAATTTTTATTTTTTTCGATCTCTCAGATTCAGCAATGACGGTTATTAAATTATATTCTGGTTTTTAAGAGACCCTTTTCAGAAGAATGCAACGAAATAAAATTTTTAAATTTGTGTCAAAAACTTATGGAAATATAGGGTCGCACACAGGCCACTTTTAGTGCTAGAAAATCTAAATTTATGTGACCTTGAACTTTAAATGTCAATAACTAACAAAGTATAGATTTCTGAAACCTAATATTTTGCAGCTGGTCATTACTATACATGACCTATTTAAAAACTGATTTTCTTTAAAATCGGCGTGATGTCAGCCACAGCCGATTTGCTCATATCGCATGGAATGATCCAGGTAGGTAGTTGAGTTAACATCGCACTCGAAAAACACTACGGGCTATTGGTGACGGTCCGGGATCCATCCCGAAGGGAACGATCCGAAGAAAAACCTCGCAAATTGAACCACGGTCAAGTAGGTATCTTAATTAACGTCACACTGGGCAACACAATGGGCTATTGGCGACGGTTCGGGATCAAACCCGAAGTGAGCCACTGTCAGATGACGAGGTCAACACTGAGCTGACATCTCACTCTCCGAACTTCCACACCTTAGCAACGTGAGGACATTGGAGACCAAGACATATTTAACATGCACCAGCCACCGCGTACACGAGGGATTTTGGTTTGATCGATTTTCGAAATCGCAACTCACATGTTGCTAATTCGTTACTTTCCCAACAAAGAACATGATATTATGTCTTGTATCTGGCGTAGCATGGCCAAATATGGATCTTGAGCCACAAAATCCCAAAAACCAACCATCCAAGAAAGACTATTTTTATACAAATATTTATACATTGCACGCTCTGGAGATTATCGAAAGATTATCACGCGCAAGTTCATATTTGATCATGCGCAGTAGCAAGTGTGCGAAATCCAAACTACACTGCTGGCCACCCAAATTGCAACACCAAGAAAGACAAGAGATATCACAACAAAATTTATTTTGTAGATAACATGTTGACCAAGTATCAAATGATTAAATTTATAGACTTCTGTGAAGTGTGGTTCCTGCCAAAATCAGTAGCCCGAGTAGCCGCCATTGTTGGAGATCACCGCTGCCACACGCCTCGGCATTGATTCAAAGAGACTTTGGATGTGTTCTTGGGGTACAGCAGACCAAGCAGCTTCCACACGTTGCCAAAGTTGATCTGGTGTGGCAGCTGGGGATGTATTCTGGGTCAATCGTTGAGCAACCATGGACCACATGTTTTCTATCGGCGAAAGATCCTGAGAGCGAGCTGGCCAGGGAAGCAATTCAATCTGGCGATTGACGAAGAACCCTTGGACAATGCGTGCCACGTGTGGTCGCGCATTATCCTGTTGAAATATGGCTGTGGGCAAGCCCTGAGGGTAAGGAAGGACAACTGGCTCCAACACCTCGGAGATGTAGCGCTGGCTGTTTAAAGTACCGGCAATGCGTACTAGAGGAGTGCGAGAGTGATATCCAATACCGCCCCATACCATAATACCCGGTGCAGGACCAGTGTGGCGGTGCATAACGCAGCTGTTCAGCATCCTCTCTCCACGGTGTCTCCAGACTCGAATCCGACCATCGTGGTGTTGCAGACAGAAGCGTGACTCGTCAGTAAAGACAATTTCATTCCATTCTGCCGTCCACATCCTTCTTTCATCGCACCATTGGCGGCGGAAACGTCTGTGGTTCTGCGTCAAGGGTAGACGAAGCAATGGACGTCTTGAGGACAGACCACTCTGCTGTAAACGGCGTCGAATGCTACGCGCAGACACTGGATGATGCGGTACAGACTGAATGTGCTGTGCTATGGTTCGTGATGTGGCTGAGCGATCCGTCACTGCCATACGCACAATATGCCTGTCATCACGTGAAGTGGTGCACTGAGGTGGATGCTATCGAACACGTCGGTCCGTCGTACCCTCCTGCATCCAACGATCACATATCCGCATTACAATTGTTTGGTTTCGTCCAACACGACTACCGATTTCCCTGAAAGATAATCCACAATCTCGGTAGGCCACTATCCTTCCTCTATCGAACTCGGATACTTGATCAAAAGATGATCGCTGTTTTCTACGAGGCATAATTGATCGTTTTTTTGAAAAAACCACAAGAAAAACACAATTGCCGTACTTGAAATCGTCGAAATCTCCAAGCCTTAAATAGCGCTTTGAAGTGGCGCCACAGGCGCGCGTGATGTGCGTCTGCGCTGAAATTCGAATCATTTGCATATCTCACCTCCGCTAATGCATGTTGTAAATTTCATATTATTTGCATGCTTCCTTCAGGGTGTTGCATTTACGGTGGCCAGCAGTGTATTTTAGCAGATCGAATATAGTTTCTTTTCTATTGTGTAGCAAGAAATGACTAGAGCAACAAATCGAAACACCAAATGATGTGAAAGTAGCGGCGTGATGAACGTATGAAATGAGAGAATATACTTCATAGAAAGTAACATAACGCAACTCAATCTTTTTTGTCGTTTCTTTGTCGAAAAGCAAAATTAAACTTAATATTTTCCATTTCGCAAATTGAAAAGAAAATTCAATACTTTCTTGTAGACTTCAATTTGAAATTTTGGAATCTGAAAAAAAGATCCTTTAGTACGTTTTGATGCGAAGAAAGAAATTCTCAGCAAACTTAACCTTTTATTGATCAGCAACATTACAATAGAAAACTTCTTTCTAAAAGGAAACTTACTCACTTTCCTTTGAATACATTCATTACAACTAGCTTGAGGTAATCTATAACTTATAGAAAATGGCGTGTTTGCAAGCAGATATAGTTAACAATGCCCTTTTACAATATTCGTAACTTCTGCCTTGGGCTAAAAGTTTTAAAAGTATAATAGCATCGCTTAAAAATTCAATTTTTAGATTTTCCCCTAGGATTTGATATCCGTTTAGCGAATATGTAGAGCATAAAAACTTTCACGTTTAAAATTTTTATCATATTAAAATAAAAATTGAAGAAACCTGTTATTTTTTGTGTTATGTCTATGGTTACATAGAAGTTTTAATTTTAGGAATTTAAATTTTTTGTGATGTATAAAGTTTATACTTTTCATTTTACGAATCGACTTCCTTGAGGTATACTAGAAATCTCGATTTCTCTGCCATGTCTGTTTTATCCGAATACACTACAATTCTCTAAGATGGTTTAAAACGAAGCGAATTGCATTGCAAAGACTGGAAATAGCGAGTCATAATCCAACATTTTTTCAATAACTGGTTGTCAAGTGTGAATGTGTTGCCTTACTATAAACAGGTTATGCCAAAAATACATGTTCTGCATGTGAGATTTAACTCGAAACCAACCACTGGTGCACTAGGGGGGGTATTTCAATTAACATCACATTAGAGCAACACAACGGGCTATTGGTGACGGTCCGGGATCAATTCCAAAGGGAAAGATCCGAGGACAACACCACGTAATTTTGAACCACACTGGTGCACTAGGAGAACCCCATTAAGGGAACTAGGGGATTTATTTACAATTACATTACTTCATCTAACCAGTTATTAGTAATTGAACGACATCAAATTTCCAGGGATTTCATTTTACAATCAGTCTTGTTTTTTGAAAAATACTTAAAATATGTTCAAATTAAACAAACTGGTTTGAAAAAGAATCTGAGAGTTTTCATCATACCTACCTACCGAAATAGGTAGGTACTTGAATTAACATCGCACTGGAGCAACACAATGGGCTATTGGCGGAGGTCCGGAATCCATTTCGAGGAGAAAGATCCGAGGACAACAGGTCATTTTGATCCACGGTCAGATGACGAGGTCAACACGTGAGCTTGCGCCCAACTCCCGAAACTCACACGCCACGCTAGCGTGAGGACATACGAGGCCACGACATATTTAACGTGCACCATGCCCCATGTGTATGACAGTATTTGGTTGGATGGTTTCGAACTCGCTACCCTCGTGTTGTAAATCCGCGATTCTTCCAACTGGACTCCTGAGGCTTCTTTGGGAATAGAGGAACAAGGATTGAAAAATCAGAATAGATGAGGAATATGATGATGCAACTTTATGTTGTGAGCAACAGATGATGTGACCCTTCATGGTGCTCAATTTCAGCACCATCATATCGGTCGAGATGGGGAGGTTGGTGATGGTAACTTGGTATGGATAAAAATGCAAAAAGGATAAACTTTCTAACCTTGTAAACAACCTTTTGTAACTTTTTGATCTCAACTTCCTCCCCAAAACAAAAGATCCCGGCTTGACTACTGTTATCCTGTTTAATTAAACTTGTTATAATCTTATCTGAAATAGTTTTTCAGTCAACAAGAGACCAAAAAGTAAGTTTAAGTAACCACAACTTCCCTAAGCAGCTTGTTTAGGGATGTTACAATTTTTACCAAATTACTTTGCAGCTTACTGTGCTAATGAAGTAAAAGTCTGGTAGTAAATATATATATGTATATGTATATATAAAATTCAATTAGTTTTATTTCCAAGTTGAGTCTACTTATAAACTTCTTTAACACTATTACACTCGAAGGCTCATTTGTTTCGTAATCACTACTTCAAACAAGCTTTTTCTTTCAGTTTACTCTTGTTTGTAATCTAAGAGACGAAGATATTCAATTATAAGTAAATCATTGAAGTGTTAATCCAAATGTGTAGAATACTTTTCACTAATGCTACGCAATGAGAATCCGATAAAATAAATTAAATAATCGCTAATTAATCAAGGTATTTTTTATGAAGTTGCAATTTTATTAGGGTACTAGATGACCCTTGCATAGCATCTGTGATGAAATTCTACATGTCAGTAATAATTTAATCTTAATTATCTTGATTAATTTGAATATCGATTAATGGCTACTCATGTATCATGCATTATATATATGTATATATATACATATATATGTATATATATATGTATTAATATTATGTATTATTATTATGTATTATTATTATATACAGGGTGAGTCTAAATTGTTTTTAAAATAAGAGGGGTGATAGTACCCATCCAGACAATCAATAATTACCATGGAGCATAGGGTCGCATTCCACTCTGAGAGGCAGAAAAGAGTAAAGTCGAAACGCGTCGAGCATGAACAAGTCATCGTCTCTGACGTCGTTCTGTACCTGCCTACGTAGCATATCTCCTAAGCAAGATGGCCTGGTCTGTAGCGGACGTGGCGGACCTGTGGCTTGGCCTCCTCGCTCACCGGACCTTAACCCACTGGACTTTTTCTTCTGGGGGCACATGAAATCTTTAGTGTACCAGACGCCTGTGGACTCGGCTGAAGATCTCGTAGCGAGAATCGGTGTTGACAAAATTAACACAACACCAGGAATCTTCGAGAGCCAGTCATTCCTTCGCCGGTGTGAACTGTGCAACGACACGCGCCACTTTGAGCACTTGCTGTGAGTTTTTCTCTCATCAATAAATCGGATACTTTTGGTATCGTTCATTCGCTTTCCCAACACTGTTGTAAGTTCATGTTTAAATTCTAATTTCACCCTTTTCTGCTCTCAGAGTGGAATGCGACCCTATGTTCCGTGGTAATTATTGCTCGTCTGGATGGGTACTATCACCCCTCTTATTTTGTAAAAACAATTTAGACTCACCCTGTTTGTATATTATTATACGTATATATGCATTCTTCATACCTCCGAATTGATTAAAATTAGCACAAAAGATGAAAGGGCATTTCGTGTACTCTTCTAACTAGAATTAGTTCTTATTTCCAATACAGTGCGGGGGGCGTCGTGGCTCAGTGGGCATCCTACTTCGCTAGCAACCTGCGAGTAGTTGGAGGCGTAGGTTCGATTCCTCCTGGGGGTGTATTTATCTCTTTCGTGTCAGTAAAACTTTCCTTGTGTGTGCGGTCCATTACTTGATGTTGTATGTCTTGTGTCTGGCACAGCATGGCCCAATATGGCCCTTGCGCCGTAAAACCCAACTCAACCAACCAAGTTGTACTACGATTATTTTTCAATTCACCGTTTTTAATATCAAACTGCCTAGAAATTTCTATACCACCAGAGTTAACTTACAAATTTTGTAGTTATTGAAAAAGTAGGTTTTCATTTCAATACTATACCGATAAGTAAACTGCGATGTATGCTTTGCTTGAGCGTTTGCTGAAAAAGTTACAAAACTGATTTGAGTTATTGCAACTTTTTTACTGTTGTACTGCAGACTCTAAAAACCGAAACGCGTAGTATCAACACATTCATTACGTCTTCTATGTATCATGATACTTATAGTATACTATAAATATTTTTTCGTCTTCTCTTATGCCGAAAACCAAGATCTATAGTCATTACTATTTCACCAAAGTTAGGTAGCCGCATTAACGTCATATTGGAGCAACACAGCGGCTATTGGTGACTGTCCGGATTAGTCTCAAAGGGAATGACCCGAGTAGAACTCCTCATTTTGAACCACGGTCAGATGATGAGGTCAACAGATGAGTTTGCACCCCGCTCTTCATACTTTTACGTCATGCCAAAGTAAGGGTATTTGAAGCTTTGACAGATTTAACTCTGTTTTTCTGCATCAACCCCCACGAACACGATGGTTTTGGGTTGGATCGAGTTTCGAACTCTCAACTCTGCGTGGCTGTCGTGGCTGAGTGGGTATGCCCACTGTGTTAGCAACCTTCGAGTAGTAGGCGGCGCAGGTTCCATTCCTGTCAGGTGCATTCCTCCCTGGATGTATTTCTCTCTTCTGTGTCAGTAAAGCTTTCACTGTGTGTGTCTGTCTGTTACTTGATGTTGTATATCTTGTGTCTGGCGCAGCATGGCCAAATATAGACCTTGCGCCATAAAACCCCCAAACCAACCCAACCCCCGCTTATCCGCTGCTCTTCCAATTGGGCTACAGTGGCTCCCTATTTTATCAAACAGTTTCTTTAAGATACCGCAACACACTTGTTCTGCTTATTGCTCCACTTTGAATAAGCTTTGGAACCATGCTTAGTCGAGCGATTTAACAATATTATGTTGCAGTTATTGGGTTGATGCAAAAGTTCGTCCCGTTCTTTTGACAAAAATTGAAGAAAAATTTTATTTAATCCATAATTAATCCACTAAAAATTGCATTTAATCCATATAGTATGTGCCGTTCTGTCCGATGACCTTTCCCCATCTCCTCTCCCGTAGTTGCATAATCCCGCGCTCATAGAAGTTCTGAGGTTTCTGGCTAAAGAACTGATCCAGGAGACGAAATTTTCTGAACCACTAACATCACCCTCACCATACGCAGCACATTCTTGCCTTTTCGGAAATAAAAAAGCACATGTCGAAAATGCTCCTTATTTTCTGCCATTCTTAATGATTAACAAAATTTAAAAAGCACAACCAAATGACACAATTGGTTTCGCAAGTACTCGCTGAAATTCTTTCTTTGAAACAGGGCCACGGTGGCCCGGTTGGAAGAGTAACGGATTAGCAACCGGAGGGGTGCGAATTCGAATCCAACCAAAGTCGTGTACAAAGGGAGTTGGTGCACGTTAAATCTGCAGTGGCCTCAAATGTCCTCACGCTTGCGTGGTGTGGAAGTTTGGAGAGTGGGGTGCCATCTCAGGTGTTGCGTCGTCATCTGACCGTGATTCAAATTTACGTGATGTTGTCCGCGGATATTTCCCTTCGGGGGTTGATCCCGGAACGTCGATTATAGCCCATTGTGTTGCTCCAGTGCGACGTTAATTACCTACCTACCTCAAAGAATCGAAATTTTAGAGCAACGTCATGGATTTCTGCGCAATTTAATCAATCAGAGGTAGGTAGATATTTTAATTAACGCCACGCTGGAGTAAGACAACGGGCTATAGGCGACGTTCCGGCATCAACCCCCGAATGGAAAGATTCGAGGACATCACGTAATTTTGAATTATAATAACGAGGCAATACCTGAGCTGACATCCCACTCTTCAAACTTCCACACCACGCCAACGTGAGGATATTTGAGGCCCGACGGATTTATCGTGCACCAGTCCCCTTTGTACACGACGGTCTTTCGTTGAATTCGAACTCGCCACCCTCCATTTGCTAATCTTCCAGCCGGGCTACCGCGGCCCCGGAAATGAAAGAAACACCTATCAAAAGCTCTCACATTAGAACTGTTGTCAAAGAATCGGAACTTTAAAACACTTCATGGATTTCTGCGCAATTTAATCAATCAGAACTGATCTCGATCTGTGAGATATTACTATAAAGATTCATATTCTTTTTCATCGCTCCACACTAAGCATGAAGTCTCGAACTCCAGACTGCAGCGACAAAGGCTCGCTGCTCAACCGTGGCTAATAGAAAGATTGTATTCCTCGAGCTGTGAAGTAATTGTTCTCGAACAAAGCGGCCCTAATGTCTGAATTTGAAATGGGGCTTGGCAGTTGCCGATCCCCGAATCGTCAGGGGCTTTTTTTCTTTTTCTCTTCGGGAACGGATCCCGATCGCGCATCTTCTCAACTTCTGCAGCAACCCTTTTATGTTTCCCTGGGTTTTCCTTGATTGCTTTGTCTCTTCGGTTTATTCCCTTGAGGGAGGGAAGGTTTAACCAACGCGCAAAATGGGTAGTTGCCGGATTGATGGAATGTTCGAGATAGGACATTAACGGTTAATTAGAGAATGGTGAGGGAAGTATTTTTTATGCGTAATGTCTTCTAGTGTAAGGGTTACCTCACTTTTTGGAAAAGCAGTCAGTGCTGTAGCTAGGTTCTTGGAGGCTTCGATGCAGAAGGTACAAATGGGGTCCCTAACTGCGATTGCCAATTGTGAATTCAGGAGTTTTAAATCTAATTTATATAGGTACGCATTATATTATAAATTTAACCATACATAAACAATTATGCATTCGTAATACTTGGTTTTGCAAATTTGAAGAACAATGGTATCAAATGAGATGCTAATTGTTTGATTTAGCTTTTTATTTGTCTAAAAAGTTAGGCACTCATCGTTACAATAAGATCAACAAGATCAGAACAGATGTTATTTAGGACTTAAGGTTTGGGTCTTACCAAACTAAAATAATAATAGGCACTCAGAACCAAACCAACACCGTATAATTTCGACATACTGCGAATCTCCTCCCCGTGCTTAGTGCTCCAGAGCACTCAGTCCAAAGATCGTATCAGTTACGGACATACTTTGTACACGGGGCCATCATGGCTCTGTGGATATGTCCACTGCGCTAGCAACCTTCGAGTTGTACGCGGCGCAGGTTCAATTCCTGTCTTGTGCATTCCTCCCTTCGTGCATTTCTCTGTGTCAGTAAAACTCTCATTGTGTTTATTACTTGATATTGTATGTCTTGTGGGGGCCGTGGTTCCCCTGTTGGAGGAGTAACGGATTAGCAACCGGAGGGTTGCGAGTTCGAATCCCACCAAGGACCGTCGTATACAAAGAGGGCTGGTGCACGTTAAATCTGTCGTAGCCTCAAATGTCCTCATGTTGGCGTGATGTGGAAGTTTGGAGATGGAGTGTCAGCTCAGGTGTGACCTCGTCATCTGACTGGTTCAAAATTACGCGTTGTCCTCGGATCTTTCGCTTTGGGATCGATCGCAGACCGTTACTACATAATAGTCCGTTGTTTTGCTCTAGTGGGACGTTAATTAAAATGCCTACCTGTATGTCTTGTGTTTGGCGCAGCATGGCCAAATATGGCCTTTGCACCATAAACCCCCCAACCAACCTTTATCTGCACGACGCTTTGTTTATCTTCTGGATCTTTCCTCTAGTTCTAAGATCATGACAAAACAACTGCAACGCTTTTTTATAACACTCAAGTTTTCATTCTTGTCGCAGTAATGTTCAGATTTTAAAGACGTGTTCACTTCAAAAGCAAAATATAAATGTCGTTTCTTCTAACCTTTTTATTACTTCCTAAGAAAACAAATAACTGGTTCAAATTAAAACGTAAAATTCAAAGTGAAATGCGCATAAATCAATAGCATAGACGCCAGGAGAATTCACGTTTCTTATAAACCATAAAATCAAAAGGAAGATTTCCTCGTTATTGATGGATGGCTTTATACATCGCATGTATTTCGTAATAGTATTGTTATGACACATGGGTTACGCATCATCAATTCAGTTTACATCTAACACATTAGAAACTCCGGAGTTTGCAAGAGGATTTAATGTCTAACAATACATATACACATTTTTTGACTGATGAATTCATTACTTACAATGTTTGCACGAGTTCCGTTATCTGTTTTTCATTTTTCATCGGCATCGAAACTGCTATAGTGAGTTATTTTTAAATTTGTTGATGCGAACTCTTCTGTATGATTTCAGGTTGTGTATTGATATTACTTTAATGGACGAATGACAGGACACAATACATTAGAGTTGTGGATGAAATAGTTTGAAAAGATTTATCAATGAAATTATTTGAATAGAGATTTGTTCAAAAACGTTTATTTTTTTGTCGAGTTGAAAGAATTATCTTTCGGTAGTGTTCAAATTTACATTTTTACAGGAAAATTTCTTGCATTCCACACTTACGTATGTAATAGCTTCCTCAATAGGAATATTATGTAAACATACATTGGTTGCTGGTACGTTTAGCCCTCAGAGGGGTTCACACGCATATATCCGTTTGGAAACCTCTTGACCAATAAAATCTTAGAATTCTTTCAACAAATCGATGTAGTTATTTTATCATGTATGCTGTGGGGGAAAAGCAATACTCGAAATATCCGTTTTAAAATCTTGCTTATTACTACTTATTATTTACAGGTTTACTTATTATTTACAGGTTTACTTATTACTTATTATTTACGGGTTTACTTATTATTTATTTATTATCGGATTGACTTATGCTCAGATTGTAAAAAGAAACAAGTATACCGATAAATGTAATGCAACATCAATGCAATCATTTTATGAATAAACACCTTAAAACTAAATAATAAAACTAATTTACAGATATTCACACACACACACTTTCATTTACAATAGGATCACTACATATCTATATATCAATACGTGAAGAAAATTTGTACTCCTTTTTAAGCACACTGTGCGCACGGAGGAGTATGAGATTTTGCATAATTAAAGTTCATATGGAGGAGTGCAGAAAGATAAAATTAATGTATAATATGCGTTACAAATATATTAAATTAAACAAAATAAAACATTCATTGTTTACGTTCATATACTGTAAAAAATTTAGCAGAGTAAATGCGGAGTGGATGATTTGTAATTTATTTAATCCCCACGCAGTGAAATCCACTCCCCAAGAGGGAGTTTATTTAGATTATTTATAAAAAAAACTCTTCGGAGTAAAATACAAAATGCGGATAATTTAAATCTGTCAATGTCAAATACGTATTAGCCTGTGGTCAAACAGTCGCACTGAGTATAGATTATCTCTAAAGAATCTGTATACTAATACATGAAGAAAAAACTTTGTACCCCTTTTTAAGCACATTGCGCGCAGGGAGGAATATGAGATTTTGCCACCACATAATTTAGTATTGAAAGTTAATTGCATCGTTTTGCTGATGGGAAACTTAAATACTAAGGAAGCATTAGTCAATGGAACAAGAATGCGCATCAAATTTATGCATCGTAATACTATTGATTGCGTAATTTTAACTGGAACCGCACGCAATAAGAGAATTTTGATTCCACGTATAAATTCAACATATTCCGGAACTATTTTACCATTTAACTTTCAAAGAACTCAATTTCCAATTATACCTGCATTTGCGATCACAATAAATAAGTCTCAAGGACAAACTTTCCAAAAAATTGGAATTTTATTGAGGCAGTCAGTTTTTACACATGGTCAATTGTACGTCGCAGCAAGTAGAGTTCGATCATTTGATGGTTTGAGATTTTATATTTCAGAATATAACGGTCAAGGGCATTTAGCAAACGATGAAAGAGTTTTTACAAAAAACATCGTCTACACAGAAGTTTTGAATCATTAAATTCATTGTCGAACTATTTCAAGTTCAATGGAAAACATTTATTTTTTTAACCACCCGGTCTTTTTGTTTCAATAAAAAACATAAAAAAATACGAAGCACGTATTCCTTATTTCATTTTTTGGATTTACTTTTTATTTAAATTTTATATAATTTGAAAAAGATAGGCAAATTAACTGTGTAGCCTTGGCGAAACCTGTGGCCAGTATAGCAATAAAAAAAACAAGAAAATGTCAAACAACGCGTTATTGTTTTTTAGATATGGCTTAACCAAGCTATACCGCATTTTTCCAATGACGTATTTGTACATGCTCGCAGCTTACGCAATAGAACAAAATTCAAAAAAATTATATGCAGTGAATATTGAGGTATACTCTTTGACAAAAGAACCTTATTAACGTTCAAACTTAAAAATTAAATGAATTATGGTCAAATTTCGACCACTGGGCGACCACTAGTCCTAATAAATGCTTTAAGAAAAACGTTAAATAGAATTCTTTCTTGATTTATAAAATTCAGTTCTCGTCAAGTTTATTTTCCAGGGGATAGGTTAAAATTACACAATTGGTTACAATATTAAATGCAAATGTTCCCATCCAAAAATTAGTTGTTACCCTTGGCCTCATACACAAGTAAAAATATGCTATGCCCTCACGATTGGGAAAAATGTACGAAATTACTTATGCTGTGCAAATCTTAAAAGTGGTGTATAGAATTTCGCAGTTGTTGGTTGCTTTACGTGTTGTTTAACGGTCTCCCATAATTTTCTAATTTTGTTCCTTCTTTAAGCCGATGATTACATGACATTATGTACACAAACATATTGTATGTCTGGTATAATGATATCTTATACTTTACATAATTATATCAATGTGATTTTTATTATTATAGCATCTCTTGCTAACGCTTTTAATTTCTAGATAGAGAAACTGTTTGCTTAAGGGGTGATTACGACATATTGATGTCACTAAAAATAAATCTTCATTTCTTGTATTAAATAAAAAACATCTTTCATAGATTTTGAGTCCTACATCACACATGAGTGCGTAGGCGTTTTTTAACATCCATTTTTTTGGAAAACCATTGCACAATGACATAAAATAAAAGAAGCTTTAAGAAAGATGTTTACTTTAAACTCTGGTAAGAGGATTAAAAAAAAACGAAATATAAATAAGTTTGCATATTCATGCTCCAGAGGGAGACATCGTCTGATCATAATACAAAAAGAATGTGACCTATGTTTACTTTTCGATATTCGCAAAAAAATCAAAGAAAGTTGCTGGAAGATAAAAGTATCTTGGAATGCATGGGAAGTTGATTTAAAAAACTGAATGCAGTCTGAGGAATGTTTCCTTTCATGCGGAAGAACTCGGCTTTGTTCGGTTTTCATTGAAAATTTGAGCTTTTTGTTCTAGTGTGTATACTTTATCGAAAGTTTTCTCGAATCTTCCGCCGAGAAATGAAATTCTTTGTTGAGTGATTGAGATTAACTCCTACGAAAATTTTGATGTTTGATGATTACTTTAATGAGTAGATTTTTCTATATGGTAGTTCAACGTCGGTATTAAATTTTCGAGAAAGTTATGAAAATAGGTAATTGATGTTTTGAAATTTTTTATAATTACGTGGAATTTACAGACCCTATTCTTTCCTCTATACTATCTTTTCTTTACATTTCTCTGAAGGGTTAACACGCACATACACGTCCTGTCACTTTCAGATATTTATGAATGACTCCAAACTAGTTTTGACTTTGACCAATAGAATCTTTCCTAAGATTCTTTCAACTAATAGAAAATCTTTTTCAAATATATTTCTATATATTTGAAAAAATATGAGAGTTAGTCATAGTCAACTTTGTAGACACATAAATTTTCAGGTTTAATGCCTGGAAAATTAATTTATCGGTTCTAAGAGGACATAGCACTTGAGCATAAAACACAATTTTCTGAAAGAAAAGATTTTACTTGTGTATCTTCCAGGCATTTCTAATATTTTAGATCCAACTGCAATAATACCTTGATGTAATTTTTTAAAAATGTTTCAGTTTAATTAGGTGTTAATGTCTTTCTAATTGCAGGGTGGCGACTTTTTGCAACTGTTTTCTAACATTAACAACTAGTTTTTAATCTTTTTAAGTCTTTAACTAATCTTTTAAAGCAAACTCGTCTCAAAAGCTCCTAGTCACAAAGGGGCCGCGGTGGCCCGGTTGGAAGAGTAACGGACTTGCAACCGAAGGGTTGCGAGTTCGAATCCAGCCAAACACCGTCGTGTACAAAGGGGGCTGGTGCACGTTAAATCTGTCGTGGCCTCAAATGTCCTCACGTTGGCGTGGTGTGGAAGTTTGGAGAGTGGGGTGCCAGCTCAGGTGTTGCCTCGTCATCTGACCGTGGTTCAAAATTACGTGGTGTTGTCCTCGGATCTTTCCCTTTGGGATTGATCCCGGACCGTCACCAATAGCCCATTGTGTTGCTCCAGTGTGACGTTAATTGAAATACCCCCCCCCACCCCCCCCCCTAGTCACAAACTTTTTCCGACTTTTTTGAAAATTCACCAAAGGCCAACGAAAATTTAATCCTTTTTTTAACTAATAGCGGACGGAAAAAATATTTTTAAAGTTTTTCTTTGGGGGAAAAATTTTTCAAGTGACGACGATTTCGAAGCTTTGGTGCCAAGTGGTGGCAACCATGAAAAAAGGCATCAGAATATGTAGTTACTAGATTGTCATAAAAATATATTAAGAATACATTTAGTTTTTTAATTTTATAATTCAAATTTATTGGCGAGATCTTCAACGTCTGTTTCATACTTAATTAGATCCATTCTGTGTTGTAGCTCACGTTGATGTGGTGTGAAAGTTTGGAGAGTGGGGTGCCAGCTCAGGTGTTGCCTCGTCATCTGACCAAAATTACGTGGTGTCCTCGGATTTTTCCCTTTCGGATTGATCAATCCGAATTTTCGGATTGATTGACTCGGACCGTCACCAATAGTACGTTGTGTTGCTCCAGTGCGACGCTAATTAAAATACCTACCATCTGTGTTTTAGCAAGTTGATTTTGTGACGAGTCACGGATTTAAGATGAAACTTTTTGCTACTATTTTTAAACATTATTGGGACTAATCTATATATTAATACGTGAAGAAAAAACTTTGTACCCCTTTTTAAGCACATTGCGCGCACGGAGGAGTATGAGATTTGGCATAATTAAAGTTCATATGGAGAAGGAGTGCAGAAAGATAAAATTAATGTATAATATGCGTTACAAATATATTAAATGAAACAAAATAAAACATTCATTGTTTACGTTCATATACTGTAATCTATATATTAATACGTGAAGAAAAAATGTGTACCCCTTTTTAAGCACATAGCGCGAACGGAGGAGTATGAGATTTGGCATAATTTGCCACCACATAAGTTAATATTGAAAGTTAATTGCATCGTTTTGCTGATCAGAAAATTAAATACAAAGGAAGCATTAGTCAATGGAACAAGAATGCGCATCAAATTTATGCATCGTAATACTATTGATTGCGAAGTTTTAACTGGAACCGCACGCAATAAGAGAATTTTGATTCCACGTATAAATTTAATATATTCCGGAACTATTTTACCATTTAACTTTCAAAGAACTCAATTTCTAATTATACCTGCATTTGCGATGACAATAAATAACTCTCAAGGACAAACATTCGAAAAAATTGGAATTTTATTGAGTCAGCCAGTTTTTACACATGGTCAATTTTACGTCGCAGCAAGTAGAGTTCGATCATTCGATGGTTTGAGATTTTATATTTCAGAATATAACGGTCAAGGGCATTTAGCAAACGATGAAAGAGTTTTTACAAAAAATATCGTCTACACAGAAGTTTTGAATCATTAAATTCATTGTCGAACTATTTCAAGTTCAATGGACAACATTTATTTTTTTAACCACCCGGATTTTTTTGTTTCAATAAAAATATATAAAAAAATACGAAGCACGTATTCCTTATTTCATTTTTTGGATTTATTTTTTATTTAAATTTTGTATAATTTGAAAAAGATAGACAAATTTACTGTGTAGCCTTGGCGAAACCTGTGGCCAGTATAGCAATAAAATTACCCCAAGAAAATGTCAAACAACACGTTATTGTTTTTTAGATATGGCTTAACCAAGCTATACCGCATTTTTCGTATGACGTATTTGTACATGCTCGCAGCTTACGTAATAGAACAAAATTCAAAAAAATTATATGCAATGAATATAAAGGTATACTCTTTGACAAAAGAACCTTATTAACGTTCAAACTTAAAAATTAAATGAATTATGGTCGAATTTCGACCACTAGTTGTTATTATTTCACATGTGCGTTGTTTGTGATAGATCTGCATTTATAAATAATGCATAAAAACTTCGTTCTAAGATATTTTGATTTATCGAACTGTTTTTGCTTGTGGGTGGAACTGCTATAAGGATATGATGAAGTGACTCCGTCTCTTCCATTGAAATGTAAATCAATACAAATAATTAATGTAGGCAATTTTAACCCTCTGAACATTAAGCAATTTCCTAGTGTAGTGTTGCTTTTACACCACAAGAAACAGAATGACGGAATAAACGCATCTATTGGATGAAAGAATATTACAGCTTTGATATACGAATACTTTGGGGCAACGCATTTGGCGCACTTTTTGTATCGAGTTATGGCAGGTTAAGGCAACCCATCTGAATATTATCAGGATTATTCCCACTTTTATGGTAAACTCGGAAAGCGAAAAGTTTAAATTTTCATTTCGAATATTCTAGAATGTTCTTTTTATTTCCGTTAAATTGTCCTTTGGTATCATTGGTTCTTTAAATTATGTTTCAACTTTCCCGCTTCATGTAAATTGGAAGAATTTAAACGTTCAGTTTGATCTTAGTCACGGTCCAGTACACTCGCATCGGGATGTATCGCTTCTTGCTATTTTCAATTTTTGAAAATCGTTATAACTTTTTATTTTTGCATGACTTCTGTATTTAGTGCCTTGGATAAGTTTCCGCGAAATTTGAAGTTTCATTTTTCTGGTGGTAGGGCAACTTTAGGTTAATGGCTAATCGTTTATTTCGTATACATTTATGTCAGGATAAGCAGCGCTTTTTGGATTTCCTTAAGTAATCGGGATTAATTAAAGCGGATTTTTTGTGCTATGAATGGGCAACGTTCCGATGGTTTTCTGCAAAAAATTCCCTTTCAGACTGCTACACTTGGATTTGTAGACGTGTTCGTGATAATAAGGCTAATTATTTTGCGCTAAGAAAAACGTTTTTTTGTAATGAATTTCTTCCTTGGCGAGATAAAAAGTGCGCCAACAGCGTTGCCAACAAAGTATGCGTATAGCAAAGCTTTACCGAAAGAATCCCAGGAAAGATTCTATGGTCAAGATTAAAACTGGTGAGTAGTTAAACAGGAAGGACTAAGTTGCAGAACGAATATATGCATCAATCAGAGTTAGCCTATAGGTTAGATAAGTTAACCCTCTGAGGGATAACCCCTCAGGAGGTTAACTTACCGTGCAATCTTCAGAATAAAAAGATGCTTATCCATTATTAAGGGCAGTTGGTAGAGCAACGGATTAGCAACTGGAGGGTTGCTAACCGGTAAATGTCCTCACGTTGGAGTGGTGTGAAAATTTAGAGAATGAGGTGCCAGCTGAGGTGTTACCTCACAATCTGACCGTGGTTCAAAGGGACGAGGTGTCCTCGGATATTTCCATTCGGATGGATCCCTGACCATCGTCAATAGCCCGCTGTGTTGCTTCTGCGTGACGTTAATCAATTACCTCCCTACCTACCATGTGTATTTGTGTCTTTCAAAGAAGCAGTAAAATGAAAGTTTGAGTCGTTTTATTAAATAAAACTGGTCCTTCCAAATTCGCATAGAAGTGTTGTTAACCCTTCAAGTGGTTTCGACGAGATATCTCGTCCATCAATACCTGACCAACTTTGCTAATACTTGACGAGATATCTTGTCATCAGGATATTACCAACATTGTTATGATGGCGAGATCGCGATCTGGTCAGCTTTCATCTAATGACGAGATATCTCGTCCGACCCTATCGTCCATCACGGTAGGGTCAGTTTTGTTCGAACGAGATACCTCGTCGAGACACCCACCAGGAGAGTTAAACCATGTCGGTAACCTAGGGTGAATACAATACACGGATGAGTTTTCTGAAATGGCTAAATACAAACAAAAGTTGCCCCAAAAAAGTGTTTTACTTATCTTCCTCAGAGTTGTGTTCCCAGGAAAACTTTTCCGAAAACTGAATTTTAAAATTTTGGTCACGCAACTTTGCACCAAGTTTGCTCACCGAGACCTTGTAATAAACGGGGATTCCAAAAAGTGTAGTTTCTTTCCGATGGTTAAATAAACAGGTGGGCCTGACGTGCTTAGCATCTGTTGCAATAATATCCACAGTGCACTTAAAAGATCAAATTTTCATTTGTTTTGTAAGAAAACGAATCTTGCTCGTGCCTACAGCTAGATTACCATATTTTATTTTAAGAAAAATGAATCATCTTGATTAATAAAAAAATAATGTTAATTTAGTCCATCTTTTGAGTAGGGATAATTATGTATTTTACTTAATTTTTAAAGTTGTTAATCCTTTAAAAGCAAGTAATAACTATTTTGTAAATCATTATAATCTTGGAGATCATAGATCGTGTCACACTACTTTTGACTCAAATTTTGTGTTAGAGCAAAAAAGAATGCTTTTTCTGCAATATAGATCATTCATTAATAGGACTTATAAGACTTACAAACAAACACTTAAAATATTTTCAGTTTAATTGTGCAATCCACTTTCCGAAAGGTTTTTCATAAGTTGTACTCGGCACAAGGCCCTTCCATTGATGAACAAGGATCGTCATTTGATGAACAGTTCCATGATCGTAATTTGAAGAACAGTACTGCGCTCTTCAACTGATGAACAGTTAAAGAGCGCAGACTTCAACTGATGAACAGTTGAAGTCTCTTCATCTGAAGAACAGCACAAAATTTTTCATTTGATGAGCAGTACAAGGTTCCTCAACTGATGAACAGCTCAAGGCTCTTCATCTGAAGAACAGCATAAAATTCTTCATTTGATCAAGGTTCTTCAATTGACGAACAGCTCACGGATCGTCATTTGATGAGCATTGCAAAGTTCCTCAACTGATGAACAGCTCAAAGCTCTTCATCCAGCTCAAAGCTCTTCATCTGAAGAACAGCAAAAATTCTTCATTTGAGAAGGGCTTAACTTAACTTAAGGTTAAGTCCAACTGATGAACCACCCAAGGATCGTCACTTGATGGGCTCTTCAATTTGTTTCATTCACAAGGTTTAATTTATAAGGCTCTTCAATTGCCGATCTTAATGTCCTCTCTTGCCTATCTACTGTAGGAACGTAGGAGACCAATCTCTTCCCTGACCAGGTCCGAGATAGGTCACAGGTGGGGATTCACGGCTGGCAAGACTCCGTATATCAGCCCAAGGGACAGCACCTTCAGCGATTCCCACATCACTGTACCACAGGGTGTTTCAGCCAAATGCCCCATTTTGGCCGTCCGCCGTACCGATTCCAACTCGCGAGTACAGCCGCATTCGCACAGGCTACGAATTCTCGTGACAATGGCTATGAATTCCTGTGTTCGCAATGCTGGCTCTTTCGCCTTCCTGAAGCTCAACCCTCATGATGGTTCCAACGAGATATCTCGTCCATCAAGATCTGACAAATTTTGACAATGACGAGATATATCGTCACGAAGATATTGTCAATTTTTTCATGATGACGAAATCCAGATCTTGTCAGTAATCTTCTAATGACGAGATACCTCGTCACTACTCCCGCTACCGCTTCCAGTCGTCAGTGGTGTCCAGTCCGTCCGTTTCGCAGAATTTATGCTCGATTCACACTAGAAAGAGAAAAACGTAAAGCAAGGAACGCTGACCGATCAGTTAATTCAACGATCAAAAAAGCGATGCTAAATTTGGGACGGCGTTCCTTGCCAAGGACGGCAGAAAGTTCACTCCTCGTGACACGGAGAAAAGACGATCTGTTCTCAATTCAACCTCCCTGTGTATTTTGGTGTCGGTCATGTGATGCGTTTCACCGACTCAGAGCACACCATATTGCGTGGTATTGCATCATTTACCAGTTGAATAACATTTTCACAGCATTTCAACTGTAAATTCAGCAATCCCACATGGATTTGACGGAGATACGTATCGATGAGGTACAGAAGCACGGTGTCTATCAACCTCATTCCTGGTATGAAGTTGTTGAAAGCTCCCTGCTCAATCCGTTTTTGGAATAGGGGAGCGAGAAACCACCACCTCCTTGGGTTCTTGCTCAATGACACTTTGGTAGCAAAAATGAGCAGAACTTTTATTCTTAGTTCGGACATAGAGGCCATTTTAATCAAGTTTTTTTAGGGGAAATTGTGTCTTTAACCACGTCGAAAAAAGAACGACGGAAATAAACTTAAAAAGGAGGGAAAGGATGCAAACACAGTAGAGGATCACGGGAAATATAATCGCGTCATCTACAGTTGCGCGAGTGACTGTAAAGGTGAAAGGTCGAACGTGTTTCACCGCAGCATGAGGAAAACAGACTTTGACAGTGTGAATCCGCTGGCACGAGATCCTTTCCAGGGAACCCCACCAGTTATCAGAAACCTTCACTCTGAAACTAATCCCCTCTTGTACTGGAAATCAAAACCATTTTGTCAATCCTAACATCCCACCCACTTCCTCTATGGTCTTCAACAGGTTAAGATGATAAACATCCACACGAAAAGAAATATCTTCTCCATTCAACACCCGAAGTCGCTGGAGGCCATTACCTTTCACAATGAGACAATGAAGGCCTTTCTCTCTGAAAAGGTTTCTCCGTCGACCTATCAATGGGAAGGGAAAAAAGGGAGAAAACGCCACAGAACGCTCCTCGTTTTGCTTCAGGTGGTTGGCTCTTTGAATCGCGGAATGAAGGCACCTAAACAATTCATTCGCCCACATACACATACAACCAAAAAAAACGAGTCTCGGAGATCAATACATAATCTCGAACCACCGCCTTGTGGCAGAGAACTAGTTACATAATCTCCATGAAAAAGTTGCAAGCTGGGACAAATAACAAAAACTTTGTAATCAATGCCAAGTCTCGTTTTTGTTCTCCCGAAATTGGTTTCTGGAGCGTAAAAACCATTCTCCTCTTACATGAATAATTAGCGAATACCTGTAAATATGCACATTTATTTAAGCTTTGAGCACGACTCTGCTTAATAAGGTTCGAATGATTTGTTTTTCACAACGTCCCCATGGAATGACGGAAGAAATCATTAGATCGTGAAGTAATTCGTTGATCGTGAATTAATTTTGGATGGAGGCATTGTGACGTTTTCACTTTTATGAGTGTCTATTGTGTTATTTGAGGTTGGAATGTAACGCAAGCGTTGTCAGTTGTGTTTTGTAACGGAACAATATACGTGTATTTTCTTTTTTTGGATATAATTGAGTTCGAAATTGTTTGGTTGTTAACTTCATATCAAAAGAAAGGGAGAAGTATGGAAGTGAAAGGTTTTCGGGCAAACAATTCAATTTTTGTAGCAAACAATTCAAGTGTGAAGCATTACGAAATTTTATTTAATCCTTGACGATTCCCTCATTGCTTGATGATACAGATTGTAACTTGTTATTGGAGCTTTGTATTCAAATACTATAACATAAAAAGCTCGTGGTTGGTAGTTGAGTTACGGTCGATCTGAAGCAACACAACGGGCTATTGGCTACCACCCGGGATCTATCCAGAATGGAAAGATCCAAGGACATGTCGTCATTTTTGAACCACGATCAGATGACGAGGTTGACAACTGAGCTGGCCTCCCACTCTCCAAACTTCCACACCACGCCAACGTGAGGACATTTACAGATTTAACATGCACCAGCCACCGTGTACACGATATTCTTTGGTTGGACCAAGTTTCGAACTCGCAACCCTCCGGTTCCTTCCAACTGGGCTACCTCGTCTCATAAATATAGATATATTTTACGATGGTTATATTTCCCGATGATTTATAATGACAATAAATAATTAAATCTTGTTTCTGGAAATTTATAAAAACTTTTATTTGTAAAAATGCGATATAAAATTTCGCGCATTTGTGAGATGGTAGGTTGTTAAATTAATGACACACTGAAGCAACACAACGGGTTATTGGCGACGGTCCCTAAAGGGAAAGATCCTATGAAAACACCTCATCTTAAACTATGGCCAAATGACGAGGTTAATACCTGAGCTGATACCCCTCTCTCCAACTTCCACACCACGCCAATGTCAGGACATTTCAAGCCACGACAAATTTATAGTGCACCAGCCCCCCCCCCCCCCGTACTCGCTAGTGTTTGGTTGAATCGAGTATCGAACTCCTAATTCTACAGCTGCCAATACGCTACTCTTCAACTGGCTTACTTAAATGACATAAGATGGAATGGAATTGGATCTACATATTTCCCGATGGATTATTGGAGGATGATTAAAAAGACGAACCATTTCAAATCCACCATTTTTAGGACTTGGTTTATGCCAATATCGGAACCAACTGTTTGTTTTGTCCTATGTTTGGTAAGTATAGTCCGGCTGCAAAGACATGGCATTTGTCACGTGGTTTCGGACGAGTTTATTTGCTAAATTTGTGGATAATGGTCTCCCATTACTGACATTCGACAAGAACCCCCTTCAAAGTGTCTAGTTTCTGTTATAATTTTGACCCCATTTAAACTAAATGCTGCATATTCTGTATAACTGAAATATGTGGATGTCGGATAACCACAATAATATATTCACTTTGTTCAATATTGTATAAATTTAATTTCTTTGAGCCATATCCATTGCCATAATAGCACTGCTGTAAAGATGAAATTGAGCATAAAATCCGAAAAAGTATTTTTATCTGTAATTTCTTATAAGAGATAGGTTCTTTCATACAGGAGATGCAGGTATTTAGTTGTGTTGTGGGGCAAAAGTAATTCTATTTGCTAAAGTAATTCTGTTTGCCATTTACTTGGAAAAGAATCCTTTGGAAAGATTCAATTGTTCCTACGCTTCGCAGAAATTTCGGGATACTAAGAGGGTTGATAATTTCTATAGCATTTCAACGGCACGACATTGATTTTGCTTAATTTCGATTAATGTCGGTTGCTTGATTTTGATTAATGTCGATTCAAGTATTCTTAATCCACTAAGCGTCACGATATTTCCGAGTAGTGTAGTATTAGTAGTTTGTTTACTACATTTCACTCCACTGCACACATAATGACTCTAACCACATCTTTCGTTTGAAAGAATTCTTGTATTCCTTCAATCTTTAGAAATATTCTATTGGCTCTTTTCTTATAATAGAATTTTGGAAAGCTTCTATTTGCCATTTCCTTCGAATAGAATCATTTGGAAAGATTCGATCGGTCCTTACCTTAGAATAGAAACCTTTGGAAAGATTCAAGCTGTAGGCGACATAGGTTCGATTTCTCCCTGTGCACTTTTATCCTGTGTCAGTAAAACTTTCTTACTTGACGTTGTCGGTATTTTATTTAGTGCAGAAAATGGCCAATATGGCCCTATCGCAATAAAAAAAAATAAAACAACCCTTAGAAAGATTTTATTGTTCCTTTCCTTAAAATAGGTAGGTTGGTAACTATTTTAAGTAACGTCGCACTGGAGCAACACACAACGGGCTATTGGCGACGGTCCGGGATCAAACCCGAAGGGAAAGATCCGAGGACAACACTACGTAATTTTGAACCACGGTCAGATGATGCGGTAACACCTGAACTGGCTCCCACTCTCCAAACTTCTACACCACGCCAACGTGAAGACATTTGAGGTGGATTCTTTGGTTGGATTCAAATTCGCAACCCTCCGGTTGCTAATCCGTTACTCTTCCAACTGGACTACCGCGGCCAAAAACAATACAGAGAAACGTTAAAATCTTAACATGTATAAAACAGAAGACACTTCCTGGAAGGGCTGCCCTAGGTTTTCGTAGTAACAATACTGTTCACTTTTCATTTGCTCACGGTAACATTCTGTTTGGAGAAGAGCAGTCCTGTGTTTTCCCCGTGAAGAAATGGAGCTGACAGTCTAGGATAGCGTAGGAAGTTTTCTTTTGTCTGATTGGCCAACGTCGTTGAACAAACAAGACTCCTGGAGGAAGAGAAAGACCAAGTATTTCGAAATGTCAGCCAATGGCGGAGGTTTTTATAGTAAGTCTACTGTATCCCTGTTAGAAGTGGAGTTGCGAGACGGGACATTTGATTTCAAAAAGATTTCTGTTATTGGTTTGTCAAAGGAATTGCATTGTTTTCTTCATGCAGTGGGGAGGGGTGTTTTAGAATGACTCCTCGAACACCGTTAGCACTCAAGATTTCAAAGTAGTGTATTTTTTTTACTCCACAACATGTATGACTTAATAACACATGTATTGGTTGTAACAATTCGTGTATTCTTTCCCCACTTTAGAAATATTCTATTGGTCCTCTTAATAGACTCAAATAAGGAATGGAAAGATTCAATCGCTCCTTTCCTTGGAATGGAATCCTTTGGAAAGATTCAATGGTTACTTTCCTTCGAATAGAATCCTTTGCGAAGATTCTACCGTTCCTTTTCCTTGGAATAGAATCCTTGGAAAGATTCAATCTTTCCTTTCCTAAGAATAGAATCCTTTGGAAAGATTCAATCGCTCGTTTTCCTTGGAATAGTTCTTTGGGAAGATTCTATTGTTCTTTTTCAAAGAATAGTATCGTATGGAAAGGTTTTATCGTTCCTTTCCTTACAATAAACTACTTTGGAAAGATTCTTTCGCTACTTTCCTCAGAAAAGTATCATTTGGAAAGATTCAATTGGTCAAGAAGGTCGAAATTGATCAGAGGTCATGCAAGGAAATCTGAAGGTTGCAAGTTGGAATTATGCATGTAAACCCCTGAAAGGGCTAAAAACCATAAAGCAAAACATTATAATCTTGAAATATATAAAACAGGAGACATAAATATTCTATTGATCCTTGTCTTAAAGTAGAATTTTAGAAAGCTTCTATTTGCCATTTCCTTGGAATAGAATCCTTTGGAAAGGTTCTATCGTTCCTTTCCAAAGAATAGTATCGTATGGAAAGGTTTTATCGTTCATTTCCTTACAATAGACTACTTTGGAAAAATTCTATCGCTACTTTCCTCAGAAAAGTATCATTTGGAAAGATTCAATTGATCAAGAAGGTCGAAATTGTTTAGAGGTTATGCTGGGAAGTGTGAAGGTTGCAAGTAGGAATTATGCATATGAACCCCTCAAAGCGTAAAGAACCATAGAGCAAAACATTAAAATCTCGAAATGCATAGAACAGAAGACAGAAGTATTATATTGGTCCTTTTCTTATAGTAGAATTCTGGAAAGTTCTATTTATCATTTCCTTAGAATGGAATACTTTGTAAAGATTCAACCGTTCCTTTCCTTAAGGTAGAATCCTTTAGAAAAATTTTATTGCTTCTTTCCTTAACCATATCCATTGACTGAAAGAATCCTAGGAAAGATTATATTCGATAAGAAAGTCAAAACTGGTTCGAAGTCATGCAGCAGAGACATGTTCCGGAACTGAAGGAAACGCGAGCGAACCACTCAGGGTTGAACTGACCCCATTGGACTATTTTTAGCAACAAACGTATTTTTATTTCGAACAGCCACGACCGTACAATAGAGAACATGAATGGGATATCATTTTATCATATTTATCTGAAATATTGATTTTTATATTTTGTTTATTCGTGCTTCCATACAGAAAACTCCATTTACATGACAGTGGGAAAATGCAGGCCCAGCGCAATAGAAAAACAAAAATACAATATACGTGTATAAATACAATACAATACAATACGTAGGAGGAAAAACAGTCAACAAAATTCGTGAATTTTTTTGTCTGATAAATTTTTTGAAGCACTTCGGAAATGTCAAAGAAATGTCCAAGAGTGACGGTAAACTATTTGGCATGTTCATAAATTGGATAGGGGGTCACGGTAACCCAGTTGGTACAGTTGCGGATTGCAACCAGAGGGGTACGAAACTGTACAATCAAAGGCCGTCGTGTACGTGGGGGCTGATGTACCCTAAATATGTCGGGCCTCAAATGTCCTCTAGCTGATGTGAAAATTTGGAGAGTGGGATGCCAGCTCAGGGGATGACCTCGTCATCTGACAGCGGTTCAACATTACGAGGCGTATTCGGATCATTGTGTTGCTGCAGTGCGACGTAAATTCAACTACTTACCTTCATCAATTGGAAAAGGGGTTGATTTTTTTAAGAAACTCTAGATATAAAATATTTTAAAACTATTTTTACGAGCACTGTGTACAATTAATTTGGTTATGTTATAAATTATAAAAATGAACTAAAAAAAGAAAGGTAGGTAGGTATTTACGTCACACTGGAGCAACACAACGGGCTACTAAAGAAAGGAGGAAATGAAGATTAGCTTTCTAAAGTGGGCATTTTGTATAATATCTGTAAATAGCAGAATATTCGTTATCACATCGGGATTTGAAGGAAATGTATTCCATAAATTGATTTTGTAATTTTTCAAGCTTAGTATTAAAACATTTATACGTTGGACTCCACACTACACAATGTTACTACTTCATATCTGCCACCTTGTACGGTTAGACCGTACTATGTACGGTCTAACCGTACAAGGTGGCAGATATGAAGATATATATATATATATAGACATTTTGGCTAAATTGTATTGTTGTACCGACATGTGGTACGATTGTTTGAATTTCTCGAAATTAACCAATAAACCTCAACTTTTATTTTCAAGACATTTATATGTGTTTACAAATATTCCGATGACTACGGTTTCTATAGAAAAACAATCGATTCTACTAAACGGAACGGACGTTTTTATTATGCAGCACCTAACTGTTAACAGCTTACCTCCCATCATAATTAATAAAAAATTTATAATTAGTAAAAGACTTCTATAAAAGAGAATTTAAAGGAAATGTCGTTACGCACTACAATAAAAGGAAGATAAAGATAGAATTTAGAGTAATTGGTACGATTTGGAGTCGATCTGGATTTATGACTACGAAAAATGTGAATTCCAAAATGAAAAATAAATTGCCGCTTTAAAAATTATTTTTTTTCTTCTAGTTGTTTTTGGGTAGTTAAAGGATCTCTTGCACCAAACAGATGGTTTTCAGACCATATCAGATAAGAGTCATCGGAAAGGATCAACAAACCCAATTCCGTGAGGTTAAATATTCTGCAATTGACGACTCTTAATATAAAACAAAGTCTAGGTCTAATTACGCTAGACAGAAAAACCAAGAACAAGCACGAAACAAACGGAATCTTCTAGACTAAGCAAGATAATACAGGCATTGTATTATTCAAATCAATACATCGGACATTCTGGGTAGTTTCGTTCCTCCCCTCTTAATTTTTCAAAACAATTTCCCATCATTTGAGTCAATAGAATTATCTTTTCTGAAAGATGCGGAATTCTTTAGTACCATCGCTATTTTAATTCGAAAAACATTTTGAATTCTAAAGTAACTGGCTTTTTACAGAATTATTGAATGCGTTTAAAATCATGTTCATCAGCTTCAATTGTGGAAATTTGGAAATGAGAAATTCATAAATTAGTACACCACTTTTTGTTTGTTTTCAAGAAAAGAAAATAATCTTTTTTACAGATTATTAAGCAAGAAAAAAAGAAAAGAAAGCTTGCACACTACTCGACAACACTTGTTGATATAATAGTGTAGTAAGAGCACATATTTAAACGTAATACTCATTTTATCATTACTCAAATGGTCAATGTCTATGATTATTTATTTTATAGTTTACATTGTATTTATATAGTAAATATATTTATTACTGATTGTACGTAACCCTCCTGAATGTTGTCTTGACGAGATATCTCGTACCTTGCAAAATTGACCGGACTTTGATGGACGAGATATCTCGTCCTTAGAAGAGACTGACCAGATTTTGACCTCGTAACCATCAAAATATCGGAAATATATTGACGAGATATTTCGTCATTAGCAAAGTTGATCAGATTTCGTTGGACGAGATATCTCGTTGAAATCATTTGTAGGGTTAAACTATTTTTATCTGATTTGTAGGAATTGCATTATTTGATTTTATGTCCTCTAGTCAGTTTACCCAGACTATTAGTGAAAACACTTTTGGAATAAATTATATTTTGCGTCTTTTTTTATTAGCGATCCTTTTGAATATCTATTTATTAATACGTGAAGAAAAAACTTTGTACCCCTTTTTTAAGCACATTGCGCTCACGGAGGAGTATGAGATTTGGCATAATTAAAGTTCATATGGAGAAGGAGTGCAGAAAGATAAAATTAATGTATAATATGCGTTACAATATATTAAATGAAACAAAATAAAACATTCATTGTTTAAGTTCATATACTGTAATCTATATATTAATACGTGAAGAAAAATTTTGTACCCCTTTTTAAGCACATTGCGCGCACGGAGGAGTATGAGATTTGGCATAATTTGCCACCACATAAGTTAGTATTGGAAGTTAATTGCATCGTTTTGCTGATCAGAAACTTAAATACAAGGAAGCATTAGTCAATGGAACAAGAATGCCCATGAAATTTATGCATCCTAATACTATTGATTGCGAAGTTTTAACTGGAACCGCACGCAATAAAAGAATTTTGATTCCACGTATGAATTTAAAATATTCCGGAACTATTTTACCATTTAACTTTCAAAGAACTCAATTTCTAATTATACCTGCATTTGCGATGACAATAAATAAGTCTCAAGGACAAATATTCGAAAAAATTGGAATTTTATTGAGAAAGCCAGTTTTTACACATGGTCAGTTGTACGTCGCAGCAAGTAGAGTTCGATCATTCGATGGTTTGAGATTTTATGTTTCAGAATATAATGGTCAAGGGCATTTAGCAAACGATGAAAGAGTTTTTACAAAAAATATCGTCTACACAGAAGTTTTGAATCATTAAATTCATTGTCGAACTATTTCAAATTCAATGGACAACATTTATTTTTTAACCACCCGGTTTTTTTTGTTTCAATAAAAAATATGTAAAAAAATACGAAGCACGTATTCCTTATTTCATTTTTCATTTTTTGGATTTAATTTTTATTTAAATTTTATATAATTTGAAAAAGATAGGCAAATTAACTGTGTAGCCTTGGCGAAACCTGTGGTCAGTATAGCAATAAAAAAACCCCAAGAAAATGTCAAGCAACGCGTTATTGTTTTGTAGATATGGCTTAACCAAGCTATACCGCATTTTTCCTATGACGTATTTGTACATGCTCGCAGCTTACGTAATAGAACAAAATTCAAAAAAATTATATGCAATGAATATTGAGGTATACTTTTTGACAAAAGAACCTTATTAACGTTCAAACTTAAAAATTAAATGAATTATGGTCGAATTTCGACCACTGGGCGACCACTAGTAAATATATAAACCGTGAACCGAAAAATTGATACTCAAACAAAAACATCCCAGACACTAGGTTAATCAACTAATCCTGGTTCAAGCCATTACTATTCTTCGTTAGACTCTCAACCAGATACAAAATAAATTGTGATAGTAATACTTACAGACAAGTCATTAAGAGGAAACTAACTACAGAATTTCTTTATCATTATTACGCGAAAACTGATAAAAAAAAATGTCGGTACCCGAAAACTAGAGATTACGGAAATGGTAACAGAAAACTACATAAACGAAATTGGAAGAAATCCATTAAATAGCAATCCCAATGACGATCTCATTCATAGAAATCATTCATTGTTGCAAATATAATTCATGAAGCACTGTCCTTTTACAGATAACTGCAACGTGACGTTGTCAAGAATTGCTCGGAAATTTGTTTGGGCACTTTCATTAATCTTTACCAAACAATTTCCAACCTTAACCAGAGCGTGATAAAACTGATTTTCATAGCACAATGCATGCCAGTTTAACCCGACAATACTCTCGTGGGATGCATGCCCCTGGATCTAAAAAGGATTCGTCCCGTCTATTCATGACAGGAACCTTATCTTATCAGTAGCTGAGTTTAGGAACGTCCCCTTTGTTAAAGAAGTGGTTTGAATCCCGACTTTCTTTGTATCCGAGGTAGTTTCTTGACCAAGGAGTGGCCAGATTCTTAGGGCCAGATTCAACTGAAACGGGATCGATCTCTTCGATCGACTGAATGCACTGCGATCGAGTCTTATTTTGGAATACATTTCCCCGCCTAAATACGATCGAGGCTGTCATAGGCCACAGTAGTAAAAAGAGTGCTCAAATGGTTGGGACGTCACATGATCGTCAATCGACCAATAAGAGAAAGTTACGTTTCGTCATGTTTGTTTACCTGTTTTTTGGCGGTTCAGCTTGTCGCTCTGAAAGTTCTACTAACGACATTGGGTAAGTTGGTAAAACCAATTTCTTAATTTCACTTCCAATTTTAAGCATTGTAGACCCTCCCTGGATCGACTCACCAGTCGTTTAGAGTCCTTAGATGATCCAGGGGAAGTTGATTCCCACTTCTCACGAAAGAGGACAAGGGGAATCCCAACCCCCAAATAGCATTTATTATTCTTTAGAGATCTTACATGGGCAGACAAGGCCAAGTATTAAAATCAAAACAGGAAACCAATTCAAAAACAAAACAAAAAAACGCGACACACAAATTTATCCAGGAGTCGAACACCCAACAAAAATAAATCAATAGTGCCCGACTCAGACAAAGAAAGGAACAAGACAAGCCCAGGCATAATAAAAATAAAGCCTACAATGGCGCTTTAGCTGGTTTGCAGCATAACGACCAGAAGCCAACATGCAATGAACCTGTAAAATGTACAGAAGAGGAGGCCTGCAGGCCCTTTATCTATTTAATAATTTCTGGTGCTCGACTCCCAGAGAAAGGGGGGGTGTATTTCAATTAACGTCACACTGGAGCTACACAATGGGCTATTGGTGACGGTCCGGGATCAATCCCAAAGGGAAAGATCCGAGGACAACACGTAATTTTGAACCACGGTCAGATGACGAGGCAACACCTGAGCTGGCACCCCACTCTCCAAACTTCCACACCACGCCAACGGGAGGACATTTGAGGCCACGACAGATTTAACGTGCACCAGCCCCCTTTGTACACGACGGTGTTTGGCTGGATTCGAACTCGCAACCCTTCGGTTGCTAGTCCGTTACTCTTCCAACCGGGCCACCGCGGCCCCCAGAGAAAAGAAAAAGACAGGAATAGGCCAGAGCCAAATATTAACAGAGGCTTATAAAAGGCGCCTAACTGGTTTATAATTTTAAGCATTAGCTATCTTTTCACAATCTCCTAATTTCAATCCACTTTAGTTTAACAACTACAGAATTAGCAAAGAAAGCGAAGTTTTGGTTGCCGCCTTCGAAGTCCGCCCGGTTCTCGTAAGCGGAAAACTCGGCAGTGCTTATGCCACTTTAGCCAAACAGCGGTAAGGATGGGACGAAAAGGCCGTCGAGCTAAATGCTTGCGGGCCTGGATTTCCTCGAACTCGTAAATATCGAGGAAATCTCCTTGAAAGATGAATGATATTTGCCATGTCCAGAAGAAATGTAAACAGAAAATGATCGCATCGAGCGTACTCGCGACGCGGAGAGAAGTAGATCTATCAGTGAATCGAGTCTACACGATCGAGTCGTTTCAGATGCATCGAAACATCAGCGAACACGACCAATCTAGTTTCAAGGCGAAATGATCGAGAAATATTGCAGTTGAATTTGGCCCTTAGTGCTCCAATTCGTCTCCACCCTCCAATAAATGCGATTCTATACGCTGTATAAGAGCTACAGTTAGACTCGATATTTTCTATATCACTATGAATCATAATAGGATTTTATTCTTTTTAAGATGTCTCAAATTTGATTGTCTCATGAGATGCTGAAAGTACGTGAAACTGGCCAAACAGCAATAATTCGAGGTTTTTTAGTTTCAATACGATTTGAAAAAATGCATACTTCTTCGAAGAGTAAAGATCCATTGACGAAAGCTAGAACTAATCCTTAGTTAGATGGGGCCCGTTATAGCTCAGTGGGTATGTCCACTCCGCTAGCAACCTTCGAGTTGTAGGCGGCGCAGGTTCGATTTCAGTGAGATGCATTCTTTCCTGGGTGTATTTCTCTCTTCTGTGTCAGTAAATCTTTAATTGTGTGTGTCCGTCTTGATGTTGTATATCTTGTGTCTGGCACATCATGGCCAAATATGGCCCTTGCGCCATGAAGCCCCAGAAGCAAACCAACCTTAGTTAGATGCGCGTTTCTGAGACTAAGAAACATGTCTATTAGCAATGGTCCGGGATCAACCCCCGAAGAAAAAGAACCGAGGACAACACCACGTAATTTTGAACCACGGTCAGATGACGAGGTCACACCTGAGCTGGTTCGAAGGTTGCTAGCGCAATGGGCATAGCAACTGAGCCACGACGGCCCCTTATTGGAGAGGGAATAATGTATGTATTATTCACTCTGATTTAGCTGGTTGAGTTATTTGACCACATATGAATAGATCTTCGCATTAATCTTATATTCAACGGATAGATAGGAAGGTTTTTAATTAACATCGCACTGAAGAGCAACACAACGGGCTATTGGCGACGGTCAGGGATCATACCCGAAGGCAAAGATCGGAGAACAACCACGTAATTTTGAACCACGGTCAGATGACGAGATCGCACCTGAACTGGCATCCCACTCTCCAAACTTCCACACCACGCCAAAGTGAGGACATTTGAAGCCACGACATATTTAACGTGCACCATCCCCCTTTGTACACGACGGTCTTTTGTTGGATTCTAACTACCAACCCCTACGGTTTCGTCCTCGTATATTCCTCTTCCAACACGGCTACCGACGCCCTTGATTGTACATTGGTAATTATTTTGAAAAGTTGCTTCTGGTAATATAATGATCTTAAATCTGCGTATTCAGAGAACTGATCTGAAAGTTTGAATTTCATTTGATTGAATTTTTAATTTGAATGAATTGAAAGAATGCACACTTATAAGAGAGGGTTTTTCTACGAAGCTTAATCTGCACATTGGTAAAAGAAGGTATGCCAAAATTCGTCGATTTTGAGTTATGGCCTCGAAAAAACTCCAAGGCAAGTTTCAATGGGGGAAATGCCAATATCCTCCTATTAATACATTTCGAAGGAATCAAAACATTTAAAAGTTCAGCTGTTACTAAAAACTTGCAAAATGGACATTGACCCTTTTTCTACCGAGGAAAGTATAGAAATATAGGTGACGCATCCATGATCGCAATTTTGTAAAATTGATGGATATTTAAATCTATCTCAGCTAACATTGGATTGCGAGTTCGAATCCAACCAAAGAAAGCCGTGTACAAATGGGGCTGGTGCACGATAAATCGGTCGTGGCCTCAAATGTCCTCACTATGGCGTGGTATGGATGTTTGGAGTTTGGATATGGATTTTGACCTCGTCATATGACCCTGGTTCAAAATGAAGTGGTGTTGTCCTTGATCTTTCCCTTTGGGTTTGATTTCGGACCGTCGCCAATACTCCGCTGTATTGCTCCAGTGCGACGTTAATTAAATACCTACCTACCTCAGCTAATATTGAAAAAATATTTAAAAAATTCAGATTAAAGGATTTCACTGTCACACACGTCTACCTATATTAAAAATTTGAAAAATATCGGTGACTAAGGTGAAACAAATTATCTTAAAAGGGTTGTCTTCACGTGAAATGACCCTGATTTACGAGAAAACGTCCCATTCACATAAAAACCATTTTAATTTACCAAGTTTATTTGAGTAAGCATGTAGTCGAACATGTGAGCTTAAATCAAGATCCGGTGTCAAGAAACAGGAAAAGAGAATAACATTTCTACCGGTACAGAGCAAAATAAAGCGCAATCAAGTCGAGACAGGAATAGAAGCTAGAGTATATGGTCTGGTGACTGCAATGCTATCATTTCGCAAAGATATACAAGATGTGTTTCACTTCCTATTGGGTTGTGTTACCAATACCAATTTTGAACTTTGTAGTAACCTCTACCAATTTTTTTATTTCTTAAGCTTTAACTATTCACGGGACGGTTTGAAATAAGCTTTATATATTCCTAATCCCCATAAAAACTTTTGAACTTAAGAAACCCAACCTTCAAAAGGAAAATAACTCGAATCTGTCTAGACTTCTACCTTTAACGAACTTTATAAATATGCATGGCATTAGTGTGTGTTCCGGTATTAGTCGTCGGTGTCCCTTTATCGGCTTTTCAAAAAACGTTGAATAAATTTAATATCTGGTGGGTATTCATAAAACACTATGTGAAGAGAAATGATGAAATTGATAGAACAAAGGACACTAGTATCGGATCTGATCACGTTAATAAAAATCTGTATACATATTTCACTAACGCACGTGGCACAGAAATTGAAGTTATTTGTATATTGGCGAATTAAAACAAACGGACATAAACAATATAAAATCAATCTCTTCGAGAATAATTCGCCAACTTTGCCCCAAAGTATAAGTACGCTCTCAAGATTTGACCACTTTTGTTAATGACGAAATATCTCATCCATCAAGATTTGGTCAGTTTGTTCAATGACGAGATATCTCTTCTTAAGTTATTGCTGATTTTTTTAAGATGACGATATCATGATCTTGTCCCTTGGTTATAATGACGAGATATCTCGTCCATTCAGATTTGACCACTTTTGCTAATGACGAGGTATCTCGTCCATCAAGATTTGACCACTTTTGTTAATGACAAGATATCCCTTCCATCAAGATTTGACCACATTTGCAAATGAAGAAATATATCATCCCTCAAGATTTGGTCAGTTTGTTCTTATGACGAGATATCTCGTTTCAAATTATTGCAGATTTTTTTAAGATGACGAGATTAAGATCTGGTCAGTTGGTTCTAATTATCTCGTCCATCCAGATTTGACCACTTTTGTTAATGACGAGACATCTCGTTCGTCAAGATCTTTCTAATGACGAGGTATCTGACAAGATCTGTTTAGTTTTGCTAATGGTCGTCGAGACAGCCACAGAAAGGTAAACACTAAGAGTACATTTGAAAAATGTGTAACAAATGCTGTATTACATTTTTGACTAATTCTATTTCATTTGAACGCATGTAAAGTGCATACCGATACTCTTAATAAATGAATTTAAATAAGGTATGAAACGTAAGTATCGTCACCTTTCATCAATAGATATTAGCAATTAAGAAACTAGCTCAGATTCTATGTGAAGGTCTGCATGTTATTTGGAGAGTATTTTGTAACTGTTCTGCTCTTTTAAATGTCAATTGAGAAGATATTAACCAGATATTAGATTTACTGTGGTTCAGAAGTTCATCCGGATTTACACCAGGATCCATTTAAATCAGCGTTCCAATGCGGAATGACTGATGCCTGTTAATCTTAAGTAACTAATAAAGTAATTTGAATCACTTTCGTTTACATTCTAATATTCCTTCCAAAGTTGTTTGTAGGCGTCAGAAATTAATCTATATTTAATGAAATTCTTTATAAATGCCTTCTAAAAAATGCTTGAAGCATTTTATATACCTGTAAAAATGGTTTCTAATCCCAAGTTTCGAAAGCGTTCCATATGTAAACATTTTCACCAGCCTACGCGTAGATTAAGAAAGGTGTCAGATAAACCTTTAAATACGTCAAATCAAACAGAAAGATTAGTTAAATTACCCAACGCAACAGGCTATTGGCGATGGTGTGGAATCAATCCGAAGGGAAAGATTCGTGGGCTACACCTCGTCTTTTTGAACCACGGTCTGATAACTAGATCAATACCTGAGCTGCCACCCCAATCTCCATACTTCTACACCGCGTCAATGTGAGGACACGGGGCCAAAAGAGATTTAAAATACACCAGCTTCCATGTACACGGCGGTTTGGGGTTGGATCGAGTTTCGAACTCGCAATCTTCCCGGTTGCTAAACCGCTACCCTTCCAACCTGTCCCCAAACAGACAGAAAAAATACTCCGTTTTGTCAACATATTATACGAGTTAAACGAGTAGTTGCATACTCTAATAGCTGCTATCAAGAAAAATATTGGTTATAAGTTGTATAAAGAATAGCAATTTTATCATTTTCATGCCATCTGTAGTAAAACCAAAGTTTTAATCAAACTTAAAACTAATCGCTATCCTAAACGACTTCATGGCCATTTTCCAAGTAGAAAATACGTCTTAACCCTCTGAGGAAAACGAGATTTCCGAGTAGTGTAGTATTTCTTTTTCTCCAAAATGTGTGGTGTGTAGTGGACTATATAACCACTTCTATTGGTTGAAAGAATCCCATGGAAGATTGTATTGGTCAAGGCGATCACGTACACAAAACTGATTAGAAATCATTCAGTGAAGACTATGTTGCAGAATGATACTTGTGAATCCTCTCAGAGAATTGAAGTTTCGTACTGAGAGATAGAGATAAGGAAGAGGGGGAGAGACAGATGAGAAAAGAGAGAGAGGATGTGGACAATGATAAGAGAAGGTGAAAAGAGTGATAAAGACAAACAAAATGAGGGAGAGGGATAGAAGAGAAAAGAGGATATTGACAAAGAAAAGAAATTGTTGAGAGAAGATGAAGAGAGAGAGAGAGTGATAAAGATAGACAGAAGAGGAAAGAGAAATAGGATGTAGAGAAGAGAGAAGGTGAAGAAAGAGTGATAAAGAGCCAGAAGAAAAAACAAGAGAAGGAGGAGATGTGGACAAAGAAAAGAGAAGGTACAGAGAAGGTGAAGAAAGTGATTAAGACAAAAAAAAAGAAGAGGGATCGAGAAGAGAAAAGAGAAGATGTAGACAAAGAAAGGAAATTGTTTAGGTTAGAGAGAAGGTGAAGAGAGTGATAAAGGAAGAAAGACAAAGAGGGAGAGACGGACAAGAGAGAGAGAGTAGACGAAGAAAGAAGACATTTTTAGAAGAGTGAAGGCGAATTGAGTGATGAAAAAGAGACATAAAGAAGAGGAAGAGAGACAGCGAAGAGCAAAGAGAGAGTATGTAGAAGAAAAAGAAAGGAAAAGATATAGAGATCAGAGATATACAGAAAAATAGATTGAGAAGAGATACAAAGAGAAAAGCGAGAGGATATAGACATAGAAGGGATATGAAAGAGAGAAGAGAGAGATGGAAAAGAGGGACAAGAAGAGAGAAATATAGAAGAAATGATTAAAAATAGAAAGCTCGGACTCCTAAGTCATGAGACAGCCTCACAACCATAAGAGCTACTATAAACGTTGATATCGCTTCCTGTTGTACTTTTTGGCGGATTTACCTTTTATGGTTTTAAGCTCAAACCATTAGGCGATAATATTATTTTGTTTATTTAGGTAGGATGGCATCAGGTATTTATTTTGTTGAGTCACAATTGGGAGTGTAGGTATTTTAATTAACGTGCTCTGGAGCAACACAACGGGCTATTGGCGACGGTCTGGGATCAAACCCGAACCAGTTTTGAAGAACGTTTAAAATGACCAGTGCAAATCCATTTACCCTCCAAGTGATTTCGACAATATATATCGTCTATCAAGATCGGATCAATTTTACTAATGACGAGATATTTCGCCATCAAGATATTGCCTATTTTTTTATGATGACGAGATTCAGATTTAATCAGTCTTCTAAAGATCTTATTTTCTTCTAATTACGAGATATCTCGTCCAACAAGATCTGGTCAGTTTTGTTAATGACGAGATACATCGTCAAGTCAGTCACTAGGAGAGTTAAGAGAACCAAAATAACAGTTTTTACCATATTAACCGTACACGTTAAATCTGACGTGGCCTCAATTGTCCTCACGTTGGCGTGGTATTGTAGTTTGGAGAGTGGGATGCCAGATCAGGTGATAGGTGATAGTATTATTTTGCTTATTTAGGTAGGATCATCAGGCATTTTATTTTGTTGAGTCACAATTCGGTAGGTAAGTATTTTAATTAACGTTGCACTGGAGCAACACAACGGGCTATTGGCGACGGTCCGGGATCAAACACGAACGGAAAGAACCGAGGATGACACCACGTAATTTTGAATCATGATCAGTTGACGGAGTCACAATTGGGAGCGTTTTATTGAATTGGGAGCGATTTCAGAATAGTTTACATTTTGTAACGGAATCGTATTTTGAAGTAGGATTGCAGTCCTCTTACTCAGTCGAAATACTTCAAAATTCTAGTTAGTAACAGATGTATCCTGAATTTATTGTACATGAATGCATCTGATTAATTTTCTAGGATTGGAATGGATTTTTGGGTTTTATGGCGCAAGGCCCAAACGCGGACAAACTGCGCCCAACACAAGGCAGAATATAACACAATAAAAGCACAAAACATTTAAAAATCAAGTCCAAGGCAAAGATGAAAGGTAGATTTAAAACATGTAAAATGCATAAATGAGAATAAAAGTATTCAAACAGTCAGATAATGAAATAAGACCATCGTCTGCAACATAACCAATAGCACTGGAGAATTTAATTTAGATGTGTATACAGAGGCTGTTCGGACATTTTTTGAACGATTTTTAATGGACTGAAGCTCAATTTTTTACATGAAATTTTTGTGTTTTAAATGTTCCATTTTATAGCCCTTATTATTAACTATCTTTCTACACCTTTATTTCCATGATAATAATGACTTTTGTAGTATCGACAGTGGTATTTTGTCCCATTCTTGTCCCAGTTTTCCAGTCCTCCTTGAATGGTTTTCGATCGACGTTTCGATAATTCCCCTTTTTAAAAGTCCAAAAGCACAAAGGTCCATGCGTGAAACATCTGGAGATTTAGCAGGAATATCAATAAAGGGTATTGACTTGATACCAGTTTCTTGTTCCATTTTTTCCAAGAATTTAAAAGTCGATTTAGATGTGTGGCTGCTTGCTTTACCCTGATGCAGTTCTACTGATTGTTGGCACTGTGGGTAAAGATGGTATTGTTTTAATATTGGGGATAAAATAGGGTCTTGATAATATGTGGGAGTTGATTTTTACATTTTCCCCCTATTTTTACTTTTAATTTTCCATTATATGCAAAACCGGCAACAATCATAAATCGCTTAGAGAAAGTTCTCACGTTCACTTTGCTATAGTCCTTTGACTTGGGGATTCTCTTTTAAAATTAAAGATCTTACCTTACAAATATTCTCAGAAATTTTTCCTTTTTCGGAAGTATTTTTTCACTTTTGCGTTTTTTTCCTTTCTCATTAATAATATTACTTATCGTACCTTTAGATATCGAAAAACCATGACTTTTACAGCGTTTTTGAATAACTGAATAAGCATAATTCTCTTCGGAAAGAGAAAAAACATAGCCTTCCATCCATTGCTTATTTAAAAGCGCCATTTTGAAAGTAAACAAAACTCTGAGTTAGCAGACGATAAGTTATACTTTAACTATTTAACTGCTGTGAAAATAAAATCCTTTCGTAGCATACAATTTTTTACAGCTCATCGAAATCGATGGATCTCCGAACAGCCTCTGTAAAATTTAGAGTTGGAAATTTAAAAGATGAAAAAAAATAAATGAGGTTTAAAAAGCCAACTGAACGTAAAAAGGCGAAAGTTTTGAATGGGGATTTTCCCCAATCAAATCTCAGATTTAAGATTGCTTTTAAAAAATTTGATACGGTGATGATTAAAAACAGGACAGTCAGTTACAATGTGATTAATAAAAAATGGAATAGTGCATGAGTTGCAAATGGATGCGCTCTCCTAATAAAAGATGACGATTGGTAAATCGTGTGTCCAATGCGAAGGCGGGTCAGTTTGACATCCGTTATCCTCACTGGAGACACTGGCCACTGATGAATGATGGGTTTTATACAATGCAATTTGTTTTTGACTTGCAGGTTCCACGACACTTGCCACAAGGGATTGGATGTTGAGGTTCTGTGGCGCAAGGTCCAAACACGGACAAGCCGACAAGCGCAAGATAAAACTATAAAAATTACATACATAAAAGTTTTAAAAGGAGATTCATTTTCTAGAACTTTAAAAAGATAGTGGTACTCTACTGTACACTTGAAAAATGAAAATTGAAGAGACGGGAGTATAAAAACAGCTCTGAAGAAAGATTACTTGTTATATTCTTAATAACGTGGGAATTGTGAGTGGTTTTGTCATGTTTTGAAGAGCAAATTTTTATAAATATTCATGGAATTTATATGAAGGAAACATGAAGGGAAAAAGTATCTTACTTTCAGAATACATTTAAACTGAACTGCATCAACGTTATTTTCTAAAGAACGAATTAAATTTATCTTTTTTCTTGGGGTTTTATCCTTTTTTTCAAATATAAACATTTCAAAGTTTAATAAACTTAACTAGAAGGGAACGTGTTTGCTACTCAATCCTTCAGCACGTCCAAAAGAAACTTTTAATTATGATAAGTTCGACGGATTATTTTTTAGTCTGAATTTTTTTAAATCATCGCATTTTTTCTAAACTTAACTATAACTTGGAAGAATCCAAATTTTCTTTGAAAAAATGGCGCACAATTTAAGTTTTGAGAGCTGTGTTACGGGAGGGTGATTACAATTTCTCATTTTAAATTTTAGAAGATGTATTTATGCTTTAATCAAAAAAGAATTTGCATTAAAGAGTATCACGCAAAGATTAGGCGAAGAGTTGTCTTTCGTGAGTTACTTTTTCTATCACATTTTTTTTTGAAAATGTTACATTTATTTTAACTTGAGTAATTATTTTATCTCAAAATATGAAGTCAGTAGAAAAGTAATTAATAATTAATCTTTGAATATTTTCTATATATAACAGCAAAAAATTACAGCAAGTAATTTTAATGGAAATAATTTATATTATACCCTATTTTAATATTAAGCCTTAATATTGCTTTATATTAATATTAAGAATATTAAATTAAATATATTTTGTGTATTTGAATGCAAAGTTGAATTCGCCAAATATGAATTCATTTTTTATGCAATGATTCGACAGTATATTTTCTTGAAATGATTTTGAAAGAGAATGTTGAATTCATATTAAAAGCAATTTTAAAAGTATATCGAACATTACCTTAATTGTTAATAGTATAAAATTATTGTCAAGCAAAACATCAAGAATCTTCAGGTTTTAAAAATATTTTTCAAGTAGAAAAACAAACAAATCTAAAGTTACCAGAATTCATTTTTCACTTGTTTAATGCTTATCCGATTACAAACAAATTTCTTAAAGCTTTCAACGAGTTTAAGGGTTTAGTAAAAAGAAAATAATCATTTTTAAAACCAATTTTCGAAATTAATTATGCAAAAATCAGTAAAATAAGATGTCTTGTTTGTTACAAAATAAGAAAACGACAAAAAAAGAAAGTTTAATTCACTTAACCATGTGTAAAAGATTTTTTTTTGCGAAGTATAACAAAAGACTACTTTTTAATTGAATATAAACTCGCTGGTAACCGTAGATAACAATGATTTGTTTATTTCATCACGATTATAAATATAAAAACAATTTATTTCTTATCGACCAGGTGTTTTGTTTTTCGTTTACTTTATCGATTTCCAAGAAAATACCAATTTATATCTAAATATATTTATTAAATGAAAATATTTGACTGTTACATTTGTTTTTCAAAATATTCTTTTCCGTCCAGTTCTTAAAATATTTTTGCAAATGGAGGTAAAACTTCTAGTTTAATTGGTGATTATGAGATTATTAAAAATGCTGATAATTTTTCTATAATTTTAACTTGTCGAAAACATGATTGATTTCAAATTGAGTGCTTCAATAGAATTGCGTTCACAATATTTCTTGTTAAGGAATTGCACGATCACCGAAGGTTCAATTTCTATGGCAATTGCATCCTTAAGAAAATTTTTTAGAGTTCCATTAAACTCTAGAATTCTATAGATTACTGTAGAGAAACGAAATTTCGTTTCTATAGAAAAAGATACTACAGTATTCCATAGAAAAGTAGTCGTGAAACCAAAGAAATGAGCTTCGATAGAATTCTATTGAGGTTTTTAGACATTCTCTATAGAGGTTACATTATAGCTGAAATACCCACGTTGCTAGGGTTGAATTGTTTATAATTCATCGTAATATTACTCAATATTATTCCTATGAAGATTTCGAATTGTTTTAGCCCCCTGCAGACCCAGGACAAATCGACCGGGGTTAAAATATAGCCTATGTGTCCCGCAGAATTCTACAGGTTGAATACATCAAATTTAATGTGAATTGGTCTGATATTGATCGTATAAATACGCAAAGTTATTCCTATGAGGATTTCGAATTGTCTTCAGCCCCCTGTATCATATCGACGATAAAAAAAGACCACTTTCTATAAAAAGTAATCTTATAATATTAAAATTTACATTTCAATAATAAAGCTACAGTTTAAGAATTTACAGGCGGAATACATAAACGATACTGAACGATTTTCAGCGCAACCACACTGATCTGTGATTGCCACCATGCTCTAAGATTCTAAAACTCCAAGGCCATCTTGAGAGACGACTCCTGTAGATGTTAACTCTGATATCATTTGCACAGCCAGACCAGGAGAGATCGCCCCCTAGCAAATGCTCTGTCCAGATTGACGGGACGTTACACCCCTCTGCACACCCAAGACAAATAGAACGAGGGTAAATTTGTAGCCCGCAGGGTTCCAAGGAATAAGTATACTAAATTTCGTGTAGATTGGTCAAATGGTGTAGATTTGTATAGAGAACAGACAAACAGAGGCAGATGCCAACTCTGCTTTATATGTATAGATAAAAAGACGGGCCATAATTCTATAGGATTCTATACACCACATTCTGTAGAAAAGTTTTTGTAAGGTGAACGTCTATCTATATATATAAAATAGGATGTGTGTGTGTGTGTGTGTATGTGGGTATATTTTCTATACAAATCTACACCGTTTGACCAATCCACACCAAATTTGGTACACTTATACTTTAGAACACTGCGGTCAGCATAGGCTAACTCTTAACCCCCGTTCTATTGGCCCTGGGGGGCTAAAAACTATTCGAAATCGCAATAGAAATAACATTGAGCATAGATTGATTGCTTTAGGCAGCGATGGTTGCTTTACCACTGTTGATCGAAAAACAATTTTTTCCGAAACAAATTAAATTACAGTATTTATGTTTGAACTGACTTTTTAGTTCTTCCCATGATGTAAATAAATTATAGATATTTTATTGATGAAGGGGGAAAGAATATTTTAAAATATTTATGTTTGCAAGGAAATTCAAGGAAAGGTTTTCAGGAGTTCAAGGATTATTTTCAAGGAAAGTTGGTGTGTATTTCGACCAACTTTCCTTAAATAATTTATCGAATACGTAATGATTTGTAGAATTCTGTTTCACGAGGCTTTTTAGGTAAGGCGTGTAACTTATTTTAAAATGTCCGGAATAGATACATGTGAATCCTCCGTTGAAAGCAGTGATTTTCTTTCTGAAAAATTCTGTAAAATCGACCTTCTGCTTTTTGAAAAAATTTTATCTATTCAATTTAATTTGTCTACACCGATTATATTTATTTCTAAACCAAGCACCGTTATTCCGAAAAGCACAAACGAAAAACTCATTGATCATAAAAGCGTAATTTTGCTACTCGGTATCTGGCAGCACCAGAATTAATGTTTACTTTTTTTATAAAACTTTGTAGAACTTTCTAGAAAGTTGGGGAAACGGAAACTTAATTGGACTCATGGTGGAGAACATTCCAGCACCCACTCGATTCTTAGCTGGTCGTATTTAAAGGAAGCTAACTCGGTAAGTCTTCCAGTTTATCATCTTTCAGTGAATCTGGCAGTTTTATTTCGCTCTTTTGATTGTATAAGTGTTTCCTACTTTATTCGACAGTGATAGTGTACATTTTGGATTTATATTTCTAAACGGATGTAAGTACTACATAATTTTAAATTCGTTTTTTCGTTAATTTTAGCTTTTTATTGTATTCTATAATAGATTTCATTGCTCAGTGAGATGTGCCTTTTGCTTAATTTTTTAAATAAGTTTAATGGGATCAGAATTAATGCTTTTTTTACACCAGAATAAAAGTTTATTTTTAACATGATTTAGAATTCTGTGTTTGAATATTTTGATTGACAGCTTTTAAGTAAGGCATTAATTTTTTTTATTTGTGTTAAAAGTTTGATATTCTCCTAAACTGATGTAAGTACTTCACAATTTTAAATTTGTTTTACCATTCAGTTTATATTAGTTTTTTATTGTATTCTATAATAGATTTCATTGTTCAGTGAGTGTGCCTTTTGCTTATTTTATGAAATAACTTTTTAATGACAGATTTCACTGCTCTGTGATAGTGTGCCTTTTGCTAATTTTATGAAATAGCTTTTCTTTGTATTCTATAATAGATTTCATTGCTCAGTGAGAGTGTGCCTTTTGCTTATTTTATGAAATAGCTTTTTGTATTCTTTTACAGATTTCTTTGCTGTAGCAATGCCTCCAAGGAAGCGGAAGGCAATCGGCCAAGTGCAGTCAACGGCTAAGATGATGAAAAATGAGCGTAGACAAGAAACTTCCGAGGAGAGGAATAGAAGACTTGCGATTGCGAGAGAGAGAGCTACTACATCTAGAGCAACAAAGACGGCACAACAGCGTGAGACCCTACTACAGGATAAGAGAGATAGAGCAACTACATCTAGAGCAACAGAGACGGCACAGCAGCGTGAGGCCCGACTACAGGATATGAAAGAGACAGCTACTACATCGAGCAACAGAGACGGCACAGCAGAGTGAGGCCCGACTACAGGATAAGAGAGATAGAGCTACTACATCTAGAACAACAGAGACGGCACAGCAGCGAGAGGCCCGACTACAGGATAAGAGAGATAGAGCTACTACATCAAGAGCAACAGAGACGGCACAGCAGCGAGAGGCCCGACTACAGGATAAGAGAGATAGAGCCAAACGATCACGGACTGCGAGCCATTTTAGCTTAGCACTGGAAGGATTTCACTACGATTCACATAAAGACTACTCGATGCATGCAAGTGTTACGATCGGGAAAATGGAAATGGTTTGTACTTACTGTCAAGCCAAAAAGTTTAAATCAGAGTCTACTGGTATTTGCTGCAAAAATGGAAAAGTTAAACTTTGCCAACTGGAACCACCACCACAAGACCTTTTGACTTACACATCAGGAGATACGTCAGAGTCGAAGCATTTTCTAAGTAACATCAGAAAATACAACTCATGTTTCCAAATGACATCATTCGGCGGCACATCAGTTGTTGGACAGCCCGGATTTCCGTCGACATTCAAGGTGCAAGGGCAGGTTTACCATAGAGCGGGATCGTTGCTTCCGCTGCCAGATCAACCACCAAAATTTCTACAACTATATTTTATTCAAAACGAACAAATGGAAACTGATCAGAGGTGCGCCTACATCTCGGGAACAAGACGTCAGATTGTGTTAAACTTACAGAGGATGTTTCATGAGCACAATAATCTTATTAAAACGTTTGAAACAGCATTGGAACATATGCCAACAGATGAATATAAAGTAGTCATAAGAGCAGACCGAAGACCAGCAGGCGAACACGAGCGGCGCTTTAACTCTCCTCAAGCAGATGAAGTCGCGGTGGTTCAGGAGATGAGTTTCATCAACGGGATATCGTTATTCAACGACGAGGTGAATCATTGCAGCGTATTTCGGAAACACATCGATCTTACGATGCTCTGCAGTACCCAGTAATATTCCCCCATGGTGAAGATGGATATCAATTTAATCTGAGGCAGATCAACCCAAGAACAGGTGAAACAACGAGCAAGAAAGTTTCAGCGATGGATTTCTATGCGTACAGATTAATGGTTCGAGATACTGGGCAGAACCACGTATTGAACTGCAGGCAATTGTTTCATCAGTTCATCGTCGATATGTACGCTAAAGTCGAGAGTGAACGTCTCCTTTACATTCGTCTAAATCAACGTAAACTGAGAGTTGACGAATATATTCACCTGAGAGATGCTGTGGCAAATGACGGGAACGTTGAAAACCTCGGTGCCTTAGTCATACTACCAGCTACATTTACAGGCAGTCCCAGACACATGCACGAATACACACAAGATGCTATGACGTACGTGAGGACGTACGGGAGACCAGACTTATTTATCACCTTCACCTGCAATCCCACTTGGACGGAGATCAAGGAGGTTCTTACCAATGGTCAATTACCCAGTGAGCGCCACGACTTGATTGCGAGAGTATTTAAACAGAAGCAGTTGAAACTGATTGACGTTATAACAAAGGGCCATGTATTTGGAGTGCCGAGATGCTGGATGTATACGATTGAATGGCAAAAAAGAGGGCTGCCACACTCGCACAATTTGATCTGGTTAGCGGACAAAATTCAGCCCACTCAAATCGATGACGTTATATCTGCCGAGTTGCCAGACCCGGAACAAGATCCCGAACTTTTTGAAGTGGTAACGAAAAACATGATCCACGGACCGTGTGGAAATCTCAATCCCATTTCTCCGTGTATGAAGGACGGAAAGTGTACCAAGAAATACCCTAGAAAATTCATTAAAGAGACACAAACTGGAAATGACGGCTATCCCCTGTACAGACGGCGGGCTCCGGAAGATGGAGGGTTCACGGCGAAACTAACGATACGCAGCAACACGGAAATAGAAATCGACAATAGGTGGGTTGTGCCCTTTTCGCCGCTGCTGTCGAAAATGTTTCGGGCACACATCAACGTGGAGTACTGCAACAGTGTGAAATCGATTAAATATGTGTGCAAGTATGTCAACAAAGGTAGTGATATGGCTGTTTTCGGTATCAGCGACGAGAGATCGAACGATGAAGTGACGCGGTATCAATTGGGAAGATACCTCAGCAGTAACGAGGCAGTTTGGCGAATACTGGGTTTTTCGATTCACGAAAGACACCCTACTGTTGTTCACCTCAGCGTCCATTTAGAAAATGGTCAGAGAGTTTATTTCACAACAGAGAGCGCCCCTAGAGTGATTGATCAGCCACCAAACACGACTTTGACGGCATTCTTTCAACTGTGTCAGCAGGATTCTTTTGCGAGGACTTTGTTGTATCCTGAGATACCTCGATATTACACGTGGAATGCGTCGAGGAAAATTTTCTGTAGGAGAAAAGTTGGCCAGCCCGTCCCTGGACATGATGCAGTCGCGAGTGACGCCTTGGGTCGAGTGTACACTGTTCACCCCAACAACGCCGAATGCTATTTCCTTAGGATGCTTCTTCACTCGGTACGAGGACCTAGATCTTTCGCAGAGATGAGAACGGTAAACGACGAAGTATGCCAGACATTTAGAGAGGCCTGTCAGAAGTTGGGTTTGCTGGAAGGAGACCAGCACTGGGATGACACGTTGCGAGAAGCCGAATTGATCTCCCTACCAGAGCAAATCAGAAACCTGTTTGCTATAATATTGACTACATGCAGTCCATCGAATCCAAACACTTTATGGGAAAAGTATAAGGAGGCCCTGAGTGAGGATATACTCGCCAAAGTCCGGCGAGAGAAACCCCGACATTAGAAATCGCGTTTGGTCCGGACATTTTCAACGAGGCTTTGGTTATTCTTGAGGACAAATGTGTGGCCATGACAAATAAAACATTACTGCAATTGGGCCTGCCTGCACCAGTAAGAGATCGACGAGACGTACTTCGCGCAGATTACGTGCGAGAAACGAACTACGACGTCGAAGAGCTGAGTGCATACGTCGCGGACAAGAAGCCACTTCTGAATCGAGATCAGAAAAACGCATACCAAATTATCATGGATCAGGCAGCAAAACAACAAGGTGGTATCATTTTTCTTGATGCTTCTGGGGGCACAGGGAAAACATTCTTGATTAATATAATACTGGCCGAAATCAGGACTCGGGGAGAAGTTGCTCTTGCCATCGCCTCTTCGGGAATTGCGGCGACGTTAATGGAAGGAGGGAGGACGGCCCATTCTGCACTTAAGTTGCCACTTGACATCGCCAGGCAGGAAAATCCTACCTGCAACATAAGCAAGGCAAGTGGTCGGGCGCAGGTGCTCGAGACTTGCAAATTAATCGTGTGGGACGAATGCACCATGGCTCACAAGAAAGCTCTCGAGGCCCTCGACGTCACTCTGAGAGATCTGAGAGGAAACGACAACCTGATGGGAGGAGCTCTGGTACTCCTCTGTGGAGACTTTCGTCAAACTCTGCCCGTCATCCCGAAGTCGACGCCGGCCGATGAGATCCATGCATGTTTGAAACATTCGTTTTTGTGGAGACATGTGCGAAAGATAACTTTGAAGCAAAACATGAGAGTACATCTGGGGGATGAGAGTGCTCAAATTTTCTCAGACAAACTCCTGGAGATCGGAGAAGGCAGATTGGCAGTCGAGTCTTCTGGCAAGATTAAATTCCCATCCGATTTTTGTAATCTGGTGTCGTCCGTCTCAGAGCTGATAGATGCAGTCTATCCGTCTGTTTCCCAAAACTATCACGATTTGAACTGGTTGCGAGAGAGGGCCATTCTTTCTGCTAAAAATGAAGACGTCCACGACATAAACAATCAAATACTTGTCATGTTACCAGGCGTGGTCACTGAATACAAGTCCATCGATACCGTAGTAGATGCCGATGAGGTCGTCAATTTCCCGCCAGAGTTCCTGAACTCGCTTGATCCGGCTGGATTGCCACCACATCGTCTTTTACTTAAAGTGGGATCTCCGGTTATTTTACTGCGGAACCTCGACCCGCCAAAACTTTGCAACGGCACGAGTCTGTGTGTCAAGAAGCTGCTGGGCAATGTAATGGAAGCGACTATCTTGACAGGAAAGGGAGAGGGTGCAACAGTTTTTATCCCACGGATACCACTCATTCCGACGGATCTCCCTTTCGACTTTAAGAGATTGCAGTTTCCAGTAAGACTTGCGTTCTCGATCACGATCAACAAGTCGCAGGGGCTATCAAGTACTGCGGAGTGGATTTGAGATCGCCGTGTTTCTCCCACGGACAACTTTATGTTGGTTGCTCGAGGGTGGGTTCACCCAAGAATTTATTTATTCTTGCTCCCGGAGGTGAAACTAAAAATGTTGTGTATAATCAAGTTTTGTGTTAAATTTATATTGCAGTGAATTTGTAAAATATTTTACTTTATAATGCGTGTACTGTACTTATACTTTTAGAACCTGTTAATATAATTACTTTGATTTTACACTATACATTGATTTCATTCCTTTTCCTGTCCAATAGAAGATTGGGATAAATACCCGGGCAAAGCTATGTTGCCGTTGTTTGAGCATTACTAAATCTAACTTTTAGTTGATTGTATAAGTATTTCCTACTTTATTTGACAGGTGTAATGTGCATTATTGAATTAAAGTTTATTATTTTATTTCTATATGAATTTTATATTTTTACATGAATATTTGTTTGATAAAAAAAGGATATTTAAAATATTTCATTATTCATAATTTACATTTTGTAATGAAACACGAAAAACTTCAACTCATTAATCATAAAAGCGTAATTTTGTTATTTTAGATTTGGGAAACCAGAATTAATTTTTATTATTTTATAAATTTGATTTAGCATCCCGTGTTTGTCTATTTGAGTTAACACAGCGAAATGTTGCAGTCATATTTGAGCATTACTAAATTTCATTATCGTCTTTATCAATATTTTCAAATATCTTTTTTCGAATTGCTCTGTTTCAGAATACACTCAGGCAGTCGAAATTCGACACTGCGTATCATTCGTTTTTTAGAATTCTGCATTTTTTCGTCGGAATTTCGTTTCTGTTCGTATTTATGTCTTAATCTTTTAGATATTGCAATATATTCAGGAATTAAATGGATATATTTGCGTCCGAAGTATATAGTAGAAGTTATGGAAAAGTTAAAACGTATTTTCCGTACAACTTAAATGATTGCATTTTTCTGTGAAAGAAAAGTGATTATTCTAATTCACTTTTCAAGCAACATTTAACTATTTCAACCCGAGCAACGCCGGGTAATTCAGCTAGTTGCTGATAAATTTGACATTAAAATGTTCATAAAGAATTTTAAATACTTTGGTAGAAATAGAGATGTGGTAATAATTAAAATAGAGATGGGAAACGTATGGAACTGAATTTAGAGCTTCTAAATTCAGTTTAATATGAACCATATATATGTGTGTGAGAGAGAGAGAGAGGGAGGGGAGGGCAGATTAGCAACCGGAGGGTTGCGAGTTCGAAACTCGATCCAAATAAAGATTATCATATAAATGGGGGCTGGTGCACTTTATATCTGCATGGCCTCAAATGTCCTCACGTTGGCGTGGTGTGGAAGTTTGGAGTGCCAACTCAGATTTTGTTGACATCGTCATCTGACCGCAATTGAAAATAACGAGGTGCTGTCCTCTGATCTTTCCCTTCGAGATGGATCTCGGACCGTCGCCAATAGTCCGTTGTACTGTTTTAGTGCCACGTCAATTCAACTGCCTACATTAGGCAGAGAAAAAAAAATAAAAAAAAAAATTAAAGTACAAATAATACAAATAGCTAAAATAAATAAATAAATACAAAAGTCAAGTGCAGTATATCGTTGCTTGAGAATTACATTATTTAAGCTGTACATATGTACATACGTAACTTAGGCAGAGAAAAAAAATGCAAAATATAAATAATACAAACAGGCAGAGGAAATAAATAAAAACAGTGAAGTGCAATATAAATAAGGCTGTTTAGAAGGGAATGTCCTTTATTACTATCTTTACTCTTTACTTGAGAATGTTTTCCGAAGTTTACCAAAAAGTACTCTATTTTATTTAAGATTTATCTATTGAAGTCTAAAAGGTTCGACGACCTCTCCCTATCATAAGCTACTCTTCAAGAAGTTTTTGTGTATTTTACGTAAATTATTATTTATTACTGATGTCTAACCATCATATTCACTGCAATAATACTTAATTACGATTTGCTATTTCATCCATCCAACGCTGTACTTACCTCATTGAAGTACGCTTCGTGATTTAGACTCTTGGGTATCTTTTAGAAACATCTATTGTCTCAAGGGATTTGAGATAAATTTAGTCTCACCCACGCATTTCAGACACGTCCAAATTTATTTATAGATCTCCAATAACACCCAAAGCCATCTCCATTTCCACATCGATTCAATTCAGAAAAGTCTTTCCGATACGATTTCTTTATTTATCTTTTCAACATACTCGACGTTGCTAAGTTACTTTACTGGCGAGTAAAAATGTTTCGGAATCTAATATTTTTTCTCAACGTACAAGAAACTCTACGAAGTTTATAAGTAATTGATAGTGCCATTGTTGCAACTGAAGAATTTTTAATGTCGACTTGATACGCTTTTTCAGTTGGTACCCCTCGGGCCACATTTTCTTTAGGTCTGCGTGGGTTTCACGAATCCGAGGTACCCTTGTGATCTATTCTTTCCCCATGGGTTTACTGCCTCTGGTAAACATGGGAGTCGCGATCCCAGGAGGCCCAAGCGATCTTTCTCTACTTGCTCCTCCATCTTTTCTTTTCACAATTACTTGACATTCTAGTGCTTGACACAGCTTGGCCAAATAGGACCCTTGCGCCATAAAACAACCAACCAGGGGCCGTGGTAGCCCGGTTGGAAGAGTAACGGATTAGTGATCGGAGGGTTGCGAGTTCGAATCCAACCGAAGAGCGTAGTGTACAAAGGGGGTTAGTGCCGGTTAAATCTGTCGTGGCTTCAAATTTCCTCGCGTTGGTGTGGTGTGGAAGTTTGGAGAGTGGGGTGCCAGCTCAGGTGTTGTCCTCATCATCTGACCGTGGTTCAAAATTATTTGAGGTTGTCCTCGATCTTTCCCTTCGGACTGTCACCAAAAGCCCATTGTGTTGCTCCAATAGACCATGAATTCACAGAAAATTTTACTACGGGAATATTTACAGCACTAAAAATGGCAAATACTGCGACGTTAATTAAAGTACCTTCCTATCAACCAATATCAGTTGTGTGATCTGTTGATTATGATTTTGGTTGTATTTGGTTGGTTGGTTGGTTTTGGGGTTTTTATTGCTCAAGGGCCATATTTGACCATGCTGCCCCAGACACAATACAATATCAAGTAATTGACACACAGTGAAAGCTTTACTGACGCAGAATAGAGAAATACACCCAGGGAGGAATGCATCTGGTAGGAATCGAACCTGCGTCGCCTACAACTCGAAGGTAGCTAGCGCAGTGGGCATACCCACTGAGCCAGGACGCCCCCTTGGTTGTATTTGGAATGAGTACAGAATATTTTAATCATTAACATGGGTTTTGTTTGACACTTGGTAGCCTACAACCAGGTTTCGATATGGTCATATTGAACATGGTTCAGCGTAAGCCCATAGTTCAAAGTCTCCTAAGTATGGATTAATGGTCTTTGTATGGTTTTCCATTTTAGCATAGCATGCAGTGAATGATGTGTAAATCGGTTATTTTTTTACGTATTGTTTTGTCATGTTTTACTGCTTTTATAATCAAGAAGTATCCCACCTTTGGACCGAAATGTGAATTATCCAGCACTACACAAATTAACGTACAATACAGTAGTAATACAGGCTGTTTCGGACATTTCTGGCCAAATTGTAGAGTGGTACAGGGACCCAAATTTTAAATTTTTTTGACGAATGTGTCTGGAAATGCCGCTATTAGGTATATGAGGACGCTGCTTAGGTCTGTCAATAACATCGTTTCTACGGCGTAAGGCGTCATTCCTCACTAGGATTTTCAACGGCATGCATCGCTACACGAATTCGGAGCTTGCCGTTGAAAATTCGAGCGGGGGATGGATCGGACAGATGGAAAGATCCATGTGAGGAGAAAACTATGAAGCCACGGATCCCGCGTGTTAATGGGGATTGTATAGGCAGGAGATTGGGCTCCGTAATAGTATGGGATTTGTTTAGTTGGCCTTCAATGGGACCTCTGGTACCGAAATTTGTGTTAATGTGAATGAAATGTCTTGCTGTGCGTGGGAGTAGAATCTAAAAATTACACTTGTTAGTGATTGTAATTAATTAACGTCGCACTTAACGTCGATATGCAACACAACGGGCTATTGGCGACGGTACGGGATCAATCCCCAAGGGAAAGATCCAAGGACAATACCACGTAATTTTATATCACGGTCAGATGACGAGGTCTACACCTGAGCTGTCACCCAACTCTCCAAATATCCACACCAAGCCTAAGTGAGGACATTTGATACCACAACAGATTTAACGTACTCCAATCCTCGTGTACACGACGGCTTTTGTTGGACCGAGTTTCGAACTCGCAACTCTACGATTGCTAATCCGTTACTCTTCCAACCGGGCTACCACGGCTCCGGAAGATCCAAAGACAACACCACGTAATTTTGAACTACGGTCAGATGATGAGGTCAATATCTGAGCAGAGGCACCCTATCCTCCATTTGATACAACGACAGATTTGTACCATCCTCCGTGTACATGACGTTCTTCGGTTGGATTGAATTCCGAACTCGCAACCCTCCGATTACTAATCCGTTACTCTTACAACCGGGCTACCGTAGCCCCCATTACACTTGTTGGATGTTATATGAAAAGATACAAACAAATATACATGCTGGATGAAGAGTCGTGTAGAATATATGTATTATAAACGGTTGATTATATGTATTGGTTTGATGGATTGGAGGCGAAAGTTCTTATCATTTTAAACAATTTTAATTGAGATTTAACAATTTACAGATTAAACTATATACAATGAAAATTAAAACAATTAGGTAATTGCCAGTTCTCGCAAACTACATCTTCGCCATCTTCATCTTTCTCATCTCCTGCGTACGGGTTTTCGCCTCAAGAGCTAGCTGGATCGTCATTGGTTGATTTCAGCCAATGGCTGGCCTGCTGACAGGAATTACATTATTGCTAGAGTCTCGATGATGCAATATACTCTCTGGTTGCGTCTCGGATCTCCATATGATTGGCGCAAGAGCCTTCCTGATTGCGTATTCCTGATGTTACATATATTGCAATAGACAACATGTGCTTCCGAACTGGAACCTAAATGTTAATGTGTTTTTGTTCTTTAGGTACGTGGCCATCATGCACCCCCTGAAACCCCGGATGTCCCGCAGCAGCACCCTCAACATCTGCGTGTGGATCTGGGTGTTCAGCATCATGCTCTCCTTCCCCAACATCCTCTACTCGATGACTCTGGTCGAGGAGTTCGCGGACGGGGGTCGACGGGTCATCTGCTTCATGCTCTGGCCAGACGGACCCTCCAACGAGAGCAACCAGGAGTACATGTGAGTCCAGTCTCTTTCTTTACGTACCATGGTAGCCCGTGTACCGGTTAGTCTCACGTTCCCACATCTGTGATTCAGATCTTCCTCGACTACCAAACGAGTTGTCAACACCTAAATTATCTTGTGCCATCCACGAGAAAAAGCGGGTAGCAGTCACCACTGTATTTCGTTCGTGAATACTTTTGGGCGGAATACCTGGCTTAACTCCGAACTGCTGGATTATCTTTACTGGTAACTGGGTTAACAGTAGGCAAGTCGTCATTATCAACGTTCATAGGCTCAGCCGATGGCAGCTCATTAGATGGTCCAGCGACGTCACAGGGTACGCGCGCCTTCTTGCGTCTTCGGTAGGCTCTAGATCTCTCCGCGCTTGTCATAGGTCTAGACTTCTTGGTATCATTTTGGTCGTCATGAACTGCTCCTTCAACCTGTTTCCGTTTCCTATGCCGTAATTGAACTTTAGTGTGATATTTTGGCTTCATAGTGAAATCTTTGACAAATCGTCGCATTCCACTGCACACAATTTTCACACAAATGTCTTAAACTATCAACTAGTCAAATGAAATGAATTGTAGAACTCGTCCTTCTCTTCAATTTAAGCACTTGCTCGCTGCGATCCGTTGATTAGAACTGAAGTTACAGCGGTTAAACAGGCCAGCGTATGCCCGAAATGGGACTCATTTCCCCACCACGCAGTATAAAGGTCAGTTGGGGGATTGGATAGTGGTCGGTCTAGTCGACCCGGCCCACCTTCCTCTACACGATGGTAGGTCATTTGACCCCATAGGCTGATTCCCCCTGGAGTTATGGGGCTGAGCTCTGATTACAATAGGTGGACCATGGCATAAAATAAATGTGTACAAGAGCTCGCGTACGGAGAGAGATGGACCATATCACCATCACTCTTGAGAAACAGAATCTTTTCTAAAAATAAAACAATACGCAAAAACTTATAGCAACTTATCAGGTCAGCTATATAAAAATCAAATCAAATGTCAGGACGAGACAACATTTATTTAGACAAGAAAAGAAAACGGTACACATCTCCAAACGGACAACAAAACGATTGCCCTCGCTTCTAAACATGAACAGACGCTCCCACTTTCAAACGGGGCGCATGCGCAGAACAGAGCACGATCATGCATCCTTGGAAACAGCTGATAAACAGTTTCGAATTCCGTTCTGCGAGGAGAGAAGAAACACACGTGCTCTGCTACCAAAGCATACAACTCCCAAGCTGCGCCAAGATTGGCACGTTATCGCTCGAAGTGGCGACGAGAAGCTCGCACAAATAGAAAGCTGCTATTTTTGACAAATGTAGTTGGAACACATGTAGTTCCTATTTGGTCTGTCTTAAGGTGATTAAATATTTCTCATTGATTTATACGTTATTCTAACTCGAATCAGTGTTACCAGAAATGCATGGTAGAAACTTTATGTATCTGCCGAAAGGTGCCAACATTCACTTGGTTATATTTAATGAATATAACTAAGAACGAATAATAGAATACTTCCATAATGAGAAGTGTAATTAGAGGTATATAAACTCGCTGTTTGCGTGTCTCAGTTGATGTCTTCTCAGTGATTTATACATTATTTTAACTACAACCACTATCAAGCTATTGCGCTATCTCAGGCAATGAGCGTGCAGTAAGCTAGCTAAAAATGGTTGTCTTCTACCCCAACCGTCCAGCTCTCTCCCTTACCACCGTGCTTCTAGGTTGGTAGAGCGAAAGTTAAATTAGAGCAGAGAATTAAATAAGTCCGTCTGCGACCATCAAAAGCTTAAGGCCACGGACAAAACATGGAGCAAGCTTTTGTCTGACCCTGTTCCACCTAATTTGCCACCACATATTGCTACGCAAATTTTCCAATTTTAACTGGACGCGACTTTTATAAGAAGACACTTACACCACATTGGTGTTCATGCTTCTCCTGACTGCCTTTTGTTCGATGGGAGTTTATGGATTTTAGTCATCTTTTATCTTGCACTTTTTGATCTGACGACCACATCTTTGTTGACGATATTTTTAGCCGGGATAATTTGTACTGGGCTGCCCGTAGGAAATTATGGTCCCTGGATTTTTCCTGGTGTAGGAAAAAACTACATCCAGTGTAACCAGAAATGCATGGTAGAAGCTTTATGTATCTGTCGAAAGGAGTTCGGCCATTTACACTGAAGTGCCAAAAGTCATGGGATACCTCCTAATATCGTGTGGGACCTCTTTTTGCCAGGCGAAGTGTAGCAACTCGACGTGGCATTGACTCAACAAGTCGTCGGAAGTCTACTGAAGATATATTCAACCATGCTGCCTCTACAGCCGTCCATAATTGCGAAAGTGTTGCCGGTGCAGGATTTTGTGCAGCAACTGACCGTCCGAACATGTCCCATATATATCCGATGGGATTCATGTCTGGCGATCTAGGTGGCCAAATCATTCTCTGGACTTGTCCAGAATGTTCCTCAAACCAATCGTGAACGATTTTGGCCCGGTGACATGACACATTGTCATCCTGGAAAATTCCATCGTTGTTTGGGTACATGAAGTCCATGAATGGCTGCAAATGATCTCCAAGTAGCTGAAAATAACCATTTCCAGTCAATGATTGGTTCAGTTTGACCAGAGGACCCAGTCCATGCCATGTAAAAACAGCCCACACCATTATGGGGCCACCACCAGCCTGCACAGTGCCTTGTTGACAACTTGGATCCATGGCCTCGTGAGGTCTGCGCCACACTCGAACCCTCCCATCAGCTCTTAACAACTGGAATCGTGACTCATCTGACCAAGCAACGTTTTTTCAATCGTCTAGGGTCTAACCGATATGTTCACGAGCCCAGCAGAGGCGCTGCAGCCGATGGCATGTTATTAGTGAGGGCACTCGAGTCGGTCTTCTGCTGCCATATCCCATCAACGCCAAATTCCGCTGCATTGTCCTCACGGACAAGTCTGTCGTACTTCCCACATTGATTGTTGCTGTTATTTGACGCAGTGTTGCTTGTCTGTTAACACTGACTACTCTACAAACACGTCGCTGGTCTCGGTCATTAAGTAGACGCGGTCGGCCACTGCGTTGTCCATGGTGGGAGGTAATGCCTAAAATTATATTTCCTCGGCACTCTTGACACTGTCGATCGAGGAATGTTGAATTCCCTAACAATTTTCGAAATGGAATGCCTCATGCGTCTAGCTCCAACTAGCATTCCGCGTTCAAATTCTGTTAATTCCCGTCGTGCGGCCATAATCACGTCAGAAAACTTTTCACATGAATCACTTGAGTTCAAATGAAAGACCTAACAATGCACTGCTCATTTATATATTTCTTACGCGATGCTACTGCCATCTGTATATTTGCTTATTGCTATCCCATGACTTTCGGCACTTCAGTGTATATTTTCTGAAGACCAAACTATTAATGGAATACTTCCATTTTGAAAAGTGCAATTAGAGGTATATGTAATCAATTTTTGTGTCTGTCTTCCGTTTATTACTTCTTCCTCGGAGATTTATAAGACATAATGCTTTAAATTTAACACACCGAACCGCAAATGTATGGCACAATTCAGTATCTTCATTGTATCTTCATTTATTGAAAACAAATACTCTAAAAACAAAAAAGTGTGCTTTAAAATCTACGAATGGTTTTGATGGAGAAATCTCGTCCATCCAGATCTGACTAATTTTGTGGGCCGTGGTTCGAATCCAACCAAAGACCATCGTGTATAAAACGAGCTGGTGTACTTTAAATCTGTCGGGGTTTTAATGTCCTCACGTTGGCATGGTGTGCAAGTTTGGAGAATGGGGTGGCAGCTCAGGGGAGATTTCGTCATCCGACCATGGTTCAAAATTACGTGTTGTCCTCGGGTTTGATCCCGGACCATCGCCAATAGCCCATTGTGTTGCTCCAGTGCGACGTCAATTAAAATACCATACCATACCTAACCAATTTTGCTAATGACGTGATATCTCGTCAAGATATTGCCAATCTTTTGACGATGACAAAATCAAGATCCAATGATTTTATCTTTCAATGGCGATATAACTCATCCATCAAGATCAGAACAATTTTTCTAATGGCGCGATACATCGTCGAGACAATCAATCACCAGGAAGGTCAAACCCTTTTCATGCCTCTCTTCATTTACTGAAATCTAAGTAGCTCAATAAATGCTTTAATCTTGACAGTTGTAATCAGGAGTATAAGTAACCTCCTTTACAAATCTATCTTTATTTGCTGGAGTCTGTCTAAATGTTTAAAGGGATACCTTGAAACAAGTCGCTATTAGTTCCTGTGATCACTTATAGGAATCCATCTTCATTACTGAAGATAAATAGTTAACAGGACACTCACTCTAACAAGAGCAATCTGGTGGATTGCATGCCCACTATCTAGAGTACCTTCATTTATTACATTTGAAACCTCTTGACGGCATTGACTGGAAAATTTCAATTCTATCGAAAGGAAGCATGACTCTATCAAACCTCACTTTACTCGCCTGGTGGTTTTCTCAATGATATATCGCGTCATTAGCAAAATAGACCAGATCTCGATGGACGAGATATTTCGTCACTAGAAGAAAACTGATTAGATCTTGATCTCGTCATCATAAAAAATCGACTATAGCTTGATGACGAGATATCTCTTCATCAGCGAAATAGGTCATATCTTGATGGGCGAGATATCTCGTCGAAACCACTTGTAGGGTTAACCGAGTTTTTGAAGCGGAATACTTGTATGCACAATAATTATAGTCTGTTTTTGGAAGAACTCGATTTATTGTTGATTTTTTATTAATTATCGATTTATTGTAGAAATGTTTACGTGTGCAAGGGGGTGTCATAAATTATTATAAGGTTAGATTTAAAGGTTGGAAGGTATTTTAATTAATATAACACTGGAGCAAGACAACGGGCTATTGGCGACGGTCCGTGATCAAACCCGAAGGGAAAGATCCGAGAACACCATATAATTTTGAACCACCACGGTCAGATGATGAGGTCACGCCTGAGGTGGCACCCCACTCTCCAAACTTCCACGCCACGCCAACGGGAGGACATTTCAGGCCACGAGATTTAACGTGCACCGGCCTCCTTTGTACATTGTCTGGTTGGATTCGAACTCCCAACCCTCCGGTTGCTAATCCGTCATTCTCCAAACCGGGCAACCGCGGCCCTTAGTTTTTAGTTGAATTAGACCTTACTGCGTAGTTAAATGTAAAAACCTTTAGATTAACCCTATTAAACGGTCATCAAGATATTGCTGATTTTTTGATGATGACGAGATTAAGATCTGGTTAGTTTTCTTCTAATGACGAGATTTTTCGTCCATCAAATCAGGTCGGTTTTACTAATAACAAGATACCTCGTCGTGACAACCACCAAGAGGGTTAATGCTTCGCTTCACGAGACATCCTCACACGTGTCCAAAACTAACCAGAATGGAAAACCGAAGATATAACATCTTTAGTAACCCCTTTGATTCGGATATATCGCACCCTCGCTACAAGATTACCATAATTTGAAAAAAAAAGGCAATTTAAGTTTTTGAATAGCGATGAAAGTCCGTCTCCTGTACTTTTTTCGTAACTCAAATCGTGAAAGTGTCATCTCTGGCGAGTGAGCCAAACATTTAGTTTTTTTGACATAGAAACTTTTTATATGCTTCTCTAAGGAAAATGCACCGTTTGAGTTGTAGCATTTTGGCATCGGGAATGGAATATACAGTATAGGCATTTTCTACTTGCAGAATAATCAGCAATCTACGACTTAAATATTGAAAACACGCTGTCTTTAAAATACGAGGGAAAGTAAAAAATTATCAGCAATTTATTTTTCAATCTATTTACACAAATGTAGGGGTTGAACAAGTTGGTCATTTTTCTAAATAGTCTCTCTCTTCTACCTTTTCGGTTCATTTGGTTCAGCGGTTCACAGGCTTGTGTATTCCCTCCAAGAAGGTTTTCGTTTGATCGCCCAACCATTTAGCCACCGCTTCCTCCATTTCTTCGCCCGTCTAATCTGCAGAGAACATGCTACATAAGTCGATGGTAACTCGCCGGTTTACCAGTACCATTTCTCGAGCTTGATGATTCTTCTATACGAGAAGAATCGGAATAAGAGGTGGTGGTTGACGGGCGTCCTGCTCCTTTTTCGTGCATCGAAACATCACGTTTGTCCGGCCTCTTTTAAGCTTCTCTATCCACCCATACACACTTCTACGTGGTAGAAAACAGTCCCGGTATTGTGTTGTATGCCTCCAATGAATTTCATCCCCTGGCACACCTTCCGACACTAAAAATCGGATCACTGCTCTTTATTCGTTCTTGATTTACACTGCTAGCTGAAGGGTCCTGTTTACATTGAAGCAGAAGCAAGAAAAACGACGCTATCAAGGTCAAACTTTGGTAACGTGACCACAGTAGTATCAACTCTAGGCATGCATGAGCAGAAGGCAGTGATAAATCGAAAGATGTGATATAGCGAGAGTGTGGATAATTTTCGACTTACCCTCGTAGTTGTGCATTGTTAATTTTTCTTGTAATTAAGTACAATCTTAAGACGTGCGAAGCTATTCAATATTCTTGCTGCCTTTAGTTTGTTCGTTACTGTCCTTGTCAGTTTCATGTATGTTGGATGTGTTTTACGACATATATCATACTCTAGTCTGCTGAACTGAACAAAAACACCAAGCGATGCATATTTATGAAGATGTCGTCTTCTAATTTGACAGCACTCAGCCCAAAGTAATCAAGTGCAATTTGAGCCGCTCGGATCCTTTATTAAGATAACAGAAACGAGGAATTTCGTAAGTTTGTATTTTATTACGGTGGTTAGAATTCATCAATGAGTGTATTAAAAGATAGAATGAGCCTACAGAACTTTCATTCCTTTGTGAAAGATGTATCTGAATGGTTTGTGCTAAATTAATGCAAAACAAAACTATGCAACTGATTATTAATTTGGTAAATGCCTGTGATATTTTTCTCTAGTAAGGAAATAGGTAGGTAGTTGAATTTGCGTCGCACTGGAGTAACAGAGCGGGCTAGTGGCAACGGTCCAAGATTCATCCCGGAAAGATCCAAGGTCAACACCTGAGCTGGAATCCCACTCTCCAAACTTCCATTTAAGGAAGATACAGGGTGTTATCAAAATAATGGAAACACACTGGATTTATAAGGAATCCTTTACTAATATGGCGTATGACTGCCTTTGGCATGTAATACAGCCTGGATTCGCCTGGGAATCGAATCATACAAGTGCTGAATAGTGTTTAGAGGAATATTGTACCATTCTTCATGGAGATATTGTAAAAGTTCCGGGAGAGATGTCGGTGGAGGATATCGATTCTGGATTGAACGCTCTAAAATAGACCATAACGGTTCGATTATATTGAGGTCGGGGGACTGTGCTGGCCAAGGTAGATGTTTCAGTTCATCCTCGTGTTCATCAAACCATGATTGGACCAGTTCCGTTGCATGAATAGGAGCATTATCATCCTGGAAAATTCCATCTCCTGCAGGAAACAAAGTTTGCATCATAGGATGGACCTGGTCAGCTAAAACTTCTCTATACTTCTCCCCAGTGATCCTTCCTTTCAGGGTTACGATTGGGCCAGCAGAAACCCACGACATGGCTGCCCATACCATGACAGATCCACCTCCATGCTTGACAGTTGGAAGGAGACAATCACGATCATACGCTTGTGCAGGTGTCCTCCAAACGTGCACCCGTCCTGTTGTGGGGAAAAGTGTGAAAGATGATTCATCTGACCATATAACTGTCTTCCACTTATCAATCGACCAGGTTTTGTGGTTGTGGCACCACTGTAGACGACGTTTGGCATTAACATCTGTGACAAGTGGCTTGGGAATTGCTACTCTGCCGTAAATGTTCTGTTTATGAAGGTGCCTCCTAACTGTAATTATTGACACTGGAAAATCCAGATGCTGATTGAGCTCTGCGGTCACTTTGGCTGCAATTGTTTTCTTTTTAGACATTACAATCCGCTTCAATACCCGTCGGTCTCTTTCACTCAGCTTTTCCTTCCGTCCACTATTTTGCTTTGCCGAGCTTGTCTTGCCGCGCTGTGTGTACGCTGTCATGACTTTAGACACCGTATGTCTAGAAACGCCTAAAAGCTGGGATGTTTCGGTCACAGTTTCTCCAACTAGTCGGGCTTCTACAATTTGGCCTCTGAAAGTCTGTAAGGTCTGAAATTTTACGCTTTTGACAAAAATCCACGGCGTATACAACTTCGCTAAAGCTACCTCATACTACCATGATATATAGTACTTTTTATATTTAAAAAACTGGTAGTTAGGATTATATTTTAATGCTTACGAAGCACATTCTTAAATGTCACTTTTATTCACATGTGTTTCCATTATTTTGATAACCACCTGTAGGTTATTAATAAAAGTCGCACTGGAGTAACACAACGGGCTATTGGCGACGTTCCGGGAACAATCCGTAAGGGGACAGGACATTTGAGGTGACGTGTCACTCCATGAATACGACAGTTTTAACGTGCACCATCCCCCACGTACATGACGGTTGAATTGAGTCTCGAACTCGTAACCCTCAGGTTGCATATCACGTAGAGTTGTAGGAGGCGTAGCTTCAATTACTTCCTGGGTCGATTCTCCCTTTACTCTCATAAGACTATATATATATATATATATATATATATATATATATATATATATATATATATATATATATATATATATATGGGCAATTCCATGTGACTAACGTTACAATCAGACGTCCATTTCCAACATTAAATTTATTGGAAGTAAAGAATGGATGAAGATTACTAAACAAAAATTTATTTATAAACTCATTGATATGTTCCTAAAGCATCAATGTCGTAATTTAGAACTAGTGTAAATTTAGTTTCCTCAATGCCAACATTTCGGATTGTGACTCACGTTACAAAAAAAAGGACATCAATGTTTTATACTTTCAAAAATTGCAGTTTCTCTTCTAACAGAAGCTAATCGGATAAATAATTCGGATGCTTCGCTAAGAGTAGTAGGTCATGTTAAACCTAAGAAAAATGAAATTACTGCTTTAATTAATAAAATAAATTGACATATTTATGTGACTCACTTTACATTTGTGAATTCTGAGAACTAAATGCCTAATAATAACGTTTTTGAAATTTTTAATCGGTGCTAAAATTATCTTTCTTATACAATATATATTTAAGAATAATTGCTTATTAATAAAAAAAATTGTAATTTTAAAAAATTAAATAATGTCTTATATACATACTTATGTGCAGTAAAAATGCGATGTAAATTTTCATTTTGATCCAAAATTGTGTTTAGATCTAAATTTTGCTACTTCTTGTTTTATATCAAAAACATTAATCTTCACTACTTTGTTGCAACTTCTACAAATTCGTGCACATTATTTACTAAATATTTTCTTTTTTCCATTTGGTCCAAAAACATGTCGTTTCACACTACCTCAAATTCCGTCTACTGGACCCTTACCTTGTGATGTTGCAAAATAGTTCCACGTAATGGATACTTTGTACCCTTGTTCCAGTGTGTTAAGAGAGGCTGCTATATGTGTTTTTAAACCGCCTCCCATATGGACTGTCAGACTAAATTTCAACATTTGCACACAAGTTGAAATACTTTGTAATAAAAGCGATGTATTCAAAATAACCTCTTTGAATGATTCCAATAATTCGATGCTATTACTACAGGATGGATGGAACCCAAATAATAAATAACAGATGTAAAGAAGCTCACTTGTTTCTGTTTCCAATGTGCACCTTGGATTTCATCTGAAAGGCACAAGTGTAGTTTTCAGAAAAGTCTATTTGCATCACGCATTGATATGCTTTAGCTTGATGGTGCTTAAAGTAACAATGCTCCAGAAATTGCGGAATGAGACCTGAAATAAGTCGATACAAATCCAAATATCACCCAGAATCTTCTATCTTTTGACGATTGTTTTCTGCATCTCGTTTCCAAAATTACCATGTAAGACCAAATCCTTCTGTTTCAGGCAATGGATAAAATTTTTTTAAACCTTGTGCGTCATTGGAAATGATACATTGGCTTAGCCAACAATTTCTAGGACTGCACAACATTTTTTCAGGGAATGAATGGAAGAGGGAACACTTTAAATAAATAAAAGTAGTAATAATATAGAAGTAGTAATAGTAGTAAATAAATATAGAAGTGTAATGTACGACCTATAATATACGAATGTAATATAAAGACCTATATGAAATTCTCATGGTATAAGATTTCATACAGATAAGACCTCAAGATTTTTGAATTGCCCCCATAACATGTTCTTTTGAATGAGATCTGAGAAATGAGATTCTGCATGTTTCTTATGGATATAAGAAACATGCAGAATCTCATTTCTCAGCTCTCATTCAAAAGAACATGCTTTGGGCGCAATTCAAAAATCTTGCTCTTGCCATACTCTGATGGATTTTCCAGTTTGAACATTTCAAACACTTCCTTCAGAGACCCCACAAGATGACGATCTTGTTTTTTTATTTTAAGCCATTTTCCTAAATTGTAACGACGTATTTACGTCCAGGAGGCATTCGGCTAGTATCATCTTGTTCATAAAATAATATAATTTTGTTTATTTTATCTCTACTCAAAGCTGATGACTTCGAATGATTTCTAATTGAATCAAAACATGTATTTAACGTCACATTACAAATGCTGCTAAACTATTTACTCACAACTTCATTACGATGTGGTATGCTATGTAAACTTAGTTTTGCTTAGGTCATAGCTTTGCCAAAAGTGTTCGCATTTTTGTACAATTGAGGTATTTTTTCTTTAAATATTCTTTGTTCCTTAAAACGCGATACTTTTTAACTCTATTTCTAACTTTTTTCCCTTCTGCATAAGTATTTCATAGTAAGACGGTACTTTTCTTTTTATTCGTCATAATTTCTTTCTTACTTTAGTTGCTTTCTTCTTGGACTCTGCAGCTGCAGTAGGTGCCATAATATAATTTTTGTATTATATTAAGAAAAAGAACAAATTTTAAATAAATCTATCACAAAATCCTTTGCAATTCAAATTGTAATAGAAAAATTAAAGCCAATTATTTGTGTACAGCATTTAACTTAATGTGTGACTCACGTTACAAATTAAATGTGTTCTGTCTTTTAAGAAAAAGCATGAATTAAAATAAAATTTGTCATTTACTTTTATTTTTCATACCAAGAGGAAAAGTGAAAATTTTAATTTTAAACGTTGAATATTTTAAAAGAATTAAAAAAAAAACTAAGTTTTTGTGACTCACGTTACATTATAGTAAGTACTTTTCGGAAATTATTCTATAAATATAGTAATGGATATCTGTTACAAAATTAGACATAATTTCTTCTACTGAAATCACTCAGTCTTTTATGCAAAAAAAATACACAATATTAGAAAAAATTGCCTGCAAAGACAGCAAAGTTCACTGTAAAAAAATCTTCACATCTATGATTTTAGAACAGCTGACCATGTACTGATAAAATAAATGCGTAAGATGTTGCCAAATTCAAGTCTAAAATCTTTGAACTATCTAGAAAAGAACTAAAAGAAAATGTGAGTGAATTTTCTAAAAAATTTTTTCACTTGCATGTCGCATGTTTCGTGGAATTGTCCATGTATATACATATAAAGCAGAGTTGGAGTGTCTAGTCTATATACAAATCCATGCCGTTTGTCCAAAGCACACCAAATTTGGTACACCTATTCTTCAGAACACCGCGGGTAACGTAGGCTACATATTAACACCCGTTCTGTTTGTATTGTGTGTGCAGAGGGGACTAAAAGCAATTCGAAATCCCCATAAGAATAACATTGAGTAACATTACGATGAATTGCAAACAATTCAACCCGTGCAACGCCGGGTAATTTTGCTAGCTAAGACTAAATAAGTTTATATTAAATTAAATAAAAAAAATAAGTTACGTTTTTTTTTCAAAAAAGTCTATTTAGATCGGTATAGAAAAAATAAGCATTCAAAGTTAATGAAGGCAAAAGTAAGTGCAGTTTCTGAATGAAGACAAATTTAACTGTCATTAAACTGCATTTAACCAAAGCTAATAATTAGAAGCAACTATTTGACCTTTAACTTGGAGGAAAGTGATATGCAAAAAGTAGATATAATAAAATGTTGTATAACATGTAAAAGGCACTTTTATAAAGCAGAATATATAAGGCTGGTAACATACTGTAAAACTTTCAATGTTATATAATGAAAGTTTTTCATTTACTTTTTAGAGATAAAAATAATTCAATTCTAATGAGATAAAAAACAATAAATATTTTTTATTTAAGATTAAATTAATGACAATGTTTTTAATCAGTTTTTTAAATTAAAATAATATTCTTATATAAAAGGTATGGTAAGTGGTTTTCATGAATGTATCCACATCTAGGCAAATTTATTCCTTTCTACAACTTCCTGCCTGGGTGTATTTCTCTCTTCTGTGTCAGTCAAACTTTCATTGTGTCTGTCTATTACTTGATGTTGTATATCTTGTGTCTGGCGCAGCATGGCCAAACATGGCCCATGCGCCATAAAACTCCAAAAACCAACCAACCATCCTTTCTACAACTTTCTACCAAATATTAAAATCTCGAATTGGAATTAAAATCAACTTATATTTTAACAAAAAATATTTAAGCGGGTTAAAAATATTATTGAAAATAAAATAACTTCAAGCTGCTGCGTTATTTGCGTTTGCAAAAGGCCTTTAAACTTAAACAATAAGTGACCTTTCATATGAAAGGACAAACGGGAGCTGGTGCATGTTAAATCTGCCGTGGCCTCAAATGTTTTCACTTTGGCGTGATGTGGAAGATTGGAGTGGGCACCAACTCAGGTATTGACCTCGTCATCTGACCGTGCTTGAAAAGTACGAGGTGTTCTCCCTGGATCTTTCCCTTCGGATTGAGGGGTTATGGTATCCCGGTTGGAAGAGTAAGTGATTAGCAACCGGAAGGTTGCGAGTTCGAATCCAACCAAAGACTGTCATGTACAAAGGGGCTGGTGTACGTTGAATCTGCTGTGGCCTCAAACGTCCTCACGTAGTATGGAAGTTTAGAGAGTGGGGTGCCAGCTCAGGTTTGTCCTCATCATCTTACCATGGTTCAAAATTACGTGTTGTCCTCAGATCTTTCACTTCGCGTTTGATAACGGACCGTCACCAATAGCCCATTGTGTTGCTCCAGTGCGACATTAATTAAAATGCCTACCTCATATACTACATAATGAATTATTAAAATGCCTACCTATTAACATAATTAATCTACATTGTTATTCTAATTAGAATTGTTATTCTAATCTTGGAACGATAAGTCTATATTAATTGCGGCTTAATGGTTCGTGATCTCTAAAACTTAATTGTTTACCTTTCGGATTTATCCCCGACAATCGGTAATAGTCCGTTGTTATGATTCAGTGCTAAGTTAATTAACTACCTACCTTCTATGGAAATACGACCACAAAATTTAAATATCATGTTTGCAGAACTCGAGTAAAAATTAACCCACTACTTAGCGTGAAGTAATCCAATAACTTTCCACAGAGCCTTTGTAAGATTAATGCGAATACTTCTGTCGGTTTCCATAATGAAATCGGGTTACTCATTGCCCAATTAGCTAATTGGGGAAATTCATTAACATAATGAATCTTCTAGGAACTATTATTCTAATCTTGGAACGATAAGTCAAGATTAATGGCGGCTTAATGGTTCGTGATCTCGAAAACTTGTTTAATTTTCGGATTTATCCCTGACAATCGGTAATAGTCCGTTGTTATGATTCAGTGCTAAGTTAATTAACTACCTACCTTCTATGGAAATACGACCACAAAATTTAAATATCATGTTTGCAGAACTCGAGTAAAAATTAACCCACTACTTAGCGTGAAATAATCCAATAATAACTTTCCAGAGCTTTTGTAAGATTAATGCGAATACTTTTGTCGGTTTCCATAATGAAATCGGATTACTCGTTGCCCAATTAGCTAATTGGGGAAGTTCATTAACATAATGAATCTTCTAAGAACTGTTATTCTAATCTTGGAACGATAAGTCTTGATTAATGGCGGCTTAATGGTTCGTGATCTCGAAAACTTAATTGTGCGCCCACAAAATCCTTCCAGCTAGTTTACGGATACAACAAAACAGAAAACTCAACACATATCATAAAGGAGTGTATTTTCTGTACGTAGGTATCTAATTAACGTCGCCCTGGAGCAACACAAAGGGTTTTAGGCGACGGTCTGGGATCAGCCCCCGAAGGGAGTGATCGAGGACAACACTACGTAATTTTAAATCAAGGTCAGATGACGAGGTCACACCTGAGCTGGCACTCCACTCCCCAAACTTCCACACCACGCATACGAGAGAACAATTGATGACACGACAGATTTAAAGCACGCCAGCTCCCTTTGTACACGACGGTCTTTGGCTGGATTTGAACTCGCAAACCCCCCCTTACTTTTCCAACCGGGCTACCGCGGGCATGTTTACTTTCTGTTTAAAGGTTCATAGGCAACTTTTCTTTATAAGATGTGTAATTCATGTAGTGGAGAGTTCGAATCCAACCAAAGACCGTCGTGTACAAGGGGGCTGGTGCACGTTAAATCTGTCGTGGCTTCAATTGTCCTCACGTTGGCGTGGTGTGGAAGTTTGGAGAGTGGGGAGCCAGCTCATGTGTGACCTCGCAATCTGACCGTGGTTCAAAATTACGTTTGACCTTTGCCAATAGCCCGTTGTGTTGCTCCAGTGCGACATTAAGCAACTACTTCCGTCACCACTGTAGTGGAAAATCAGATCTGCTATGTGTAATAAATTGCTTCAGCTATAATAAATATTATCTGAAAGCTATTAATATTAGGAGTGTAGTGAATACAACAGATTATTAAAAGCATTGGCTCAATATTATAATTGTCACACTCTTCCGTGTGTCCACTGGAAAGTAGGAGGGGTGAAGAAATTGGTTGGACAGTTGGGGCCCGGCTGCAAGGTGTTGGTTCGTTGGTTGTTTTGGGATTTTATGGCGCAAAGGGCCATATTTGGCCATGCTGCGCCAGGCACAAGACATGCAACATCAAGTAATACACATACACACAATAAAAGTTTTACTGACAGAGAAGAGAAATACACCTATGGAGGAATACACCTGACATAAATCGAACCTGCACCGGCTACAACTCGAAGGTTGCTAGCGCAGTGGGCGTACTCACTGAACCACCACGGCAGCAAGGTTTTACTTCAATATGACTCGTTAGAGCATAGTACTCAGGTGTAGCGAATGAAAGAGAGACAAATTCTGTGGTAAATTCACTGTTTAACGAAAGCTGACGAGTTGCTCTTCCGCGTAGACTACATTCGAATTTCTACGTACGTATTTCTACTTGGCTCTTCGGCGAGTATATGCCGACATTATAAAATGTTTCAACTGTGATACAAAGTTCACACAACCACCACTGTAATGCGATTTCACTACTAATGTCTTAAATGGACAGATCTCGATGTTAGCTTTCGTTTGAGACTCATTTAGACGTTTTAGCGCTTCGCAGTCCCGAGTTATTCTGATTTGAAGTTTGAGTGGTGCGCCGAAAAGTCCCCAAAACGCCCGGCCCTTCCCGTAACTCAAGATCACTAACAAGTCTTTGTACCCTTGGCTATCAAATGGCAGTAGGTTGGTTTACTTCGTGTTAATAATATAGAAATTATTAGACCGAAATCGGTGCCTAATTTTTGTAACACTCAACTCTCCGTACTAGCCACCTAGTACTTTCCGTACTGGCCACCGAGGTACGTTTTGAAGTTGTATTCACGTCAAAATTCATTCTGTGTGGCAGCTGAACTGTACAGTACATATCACGCCACGCATGTACACCCTTTATGACAATAGTTATTCCACCAATAAAGTACAAATACGGTTGGTTGGTTTGTTGGGGTTCAATGGCGCAATGGCCGTATTTGGCCATGATACATCAGACACAAGACATACAATATCAAGTAATATACACATATGTGATGAAAGTTTTACTGACACAGAAGATAGAAGTACACCAAGGGAGGAATACACCTGGCAGGAATCGAACCTGCGCTGCCTACAACTCGACCCACACGTACTACATACCTATTGAGCCACGTATAAATATATAATATAAAGATATTAGTAGTTGAGTTATGTAGGCTGACTCAACATAGATGTTACTTGGAACCTGCCTTATTCCTGTGTAATACTGCGGATGTTTAGTTGAGGAAGGTAAAGCGATTTATTTTTCCAAACCAAATAAATAAGAATGGAGTGTTTGTACATTGAATATTTTCCTACCCATGTCAAGTTTTCTAACCGTTTTGGGTCCTGATGCAAAATCCGTCTCTTGCGCGTTTGGTGCCAATCTGTCTGTCCATCTGTCTGTATGTGTGCGCCCATACAGCGTCCAAACGGTTGAATATATTTTCATGCAACTTTGCATACTGTGAGTACTTACATTCATTTAGTGACTGAATTTGTATGCGTGAGTCTGTTCTGTCCATCTTCCCGCTCCATGTTTGAAATTTTTGTCTGTACGTTTGTACAAGTATCACAAAACAATTTTTCAACACATTTTAATGCAATGTTCTGTATTTCACACAACATAATTTAGAGTAGTGAATACATTATTTGAAATGTTTTTGCGTGCATAATTAAGCAAGTTTCGCGTTAAAACATCTGAGTAACTATAAAATCAATCATAATTTGGTAGTTTTGGAGTAGCTGGAAGGTATACTGAGCATTGCAATTACTTGGTTTTCTTTTAACAGTGCTGCTGAAAAATCAATTATTTTTCCAAAACTATTTTTACCGAATTTAAATTCGAATACTTTTTAGAAGTATTAAAATATTCTGAATATGAGACGGACGATAAAAAGAATAAACCTTTTAAAATAGGACTGGTAGCTAATATGGCTACCTTATATGGCCTGGTATTTATTTAATCGTTTGCTTTTTAAATTTGTCTGTTGTATTCCAAGAATCTATTTTGTAGTGAAAAAACAAATACATTCATTACTTTTCGTTCGAAGTTTCATTAAATCTGTTTAAAGATGTGTTTCTGGATTTTTAATTTGATGTTTTTCGTTCAATAACTATAATGAAGGTAAATAATGTTTTAATTAGCTTTAAAAACATTTTTAATCAATTTGGGGAAACGCTTTTGTTTTTAAATGTCATACAGGGCATTTATATGCATACTCTGAACTATTCTATACATTCTGGGTAACATTGGAACTCTAAAGACTTCTTTCTTACTAAAAATTTAAGTTCTACAAAAATGTAAAATATTAAATGACATTTATTTACATTTGTGAAATTGTATACTTAACAATTGTGCACCTTTATTAGAGTGTGGTAGTTGTTACCCCATGGGATGAATAGGAATTACAATTTATTAACGAAAATGGAAATTAGTTATCCAATTCAACCAGAATAACGCCGGGTTATTCTGATAGTAAGTAAAAAGATATGAAGTTCTATAAGTGCCCAATTAATGTTCCATGGGAAACCTTGAGTATTTTTAAGGATTAAACTCATCGTAATCAAGTTAAACAATTTCATTTTCTACACTTAGAAGCTAAAAATAAAAAATTTCTGCAGATTTTGTTTTGGAGATAATACCATACTTTATGAAGTGACTGAGAAAAATTGTAGATGCTTAATTATTTAAGCAGTGCTAATGAACACCGAATCTTGCTTTTAAATTATCCTTTGTTAGTGGGGACTTTTTAAAAAGATGCTTTTTCGAATTAAATTTTTCAAGTACTATGATGTTAAGGATGGTAATTTTACAACGCCGAAAAACTTGATTTTTATCTACCAGAATTTATTTTTGAAAAATTGAATCATTTTTCAAAAGGGAGTTAGGGAAAAATTAAATTTTTTGTGATTATACCTTTTTGTGTCAAATTATAAAGCTGATTCTTACTGTTTTTGTATTGCAAGTACTATTTATATTAAGTTTGTGTGTATGATAATAAAATCTGCATAAATAAAAATCGCGTTTGAAATGTTACCATTGAATGTGTAATACTACTTTTAATGATATAATCTTCCTACTAAATTAAGACATAATGCGCGCCTCACATTTTATTCATGGCTCAAAGGGACTGAAATCGGGTAAATTTTTGAAGTGAAATCTGCATAAATAGAAATGAAGGAATTTGTGCGAATATATGCACGAATATTGCGTAGAATATATGGGCGATTTTGTCGTATAATTTGCTTAATTTCTTAAGCATAGTATTAACCAGTATCTATAGACGAAGATAATGAGATAAACCACAATGTTTTTATTTAAAACAGAATAAAAAATTATCACTCCATGATAATTCCTTTTTCAAGGGGTGTTCATTAAAGGTATTTAATTAAAACAGGTAGGTAGGTATGGGGGTAGGTATTTAATTAAAACACATCCACCATTCAGATAAATACTGAATGCATACATTACTCTTTAAAGAGAACTGATTAGCACCTACTCATACGTATTGCTCAAGTTTGATAAATATTTTCAAATTTACATTCAAGGCAATTTATGAATGCAGGTAGGTATTTAATTAACGTCCCACTTTAGCAACACAACGGGCTATTGGTGACTGTCAGGGATGAAACCCAAAGGAAAAGATTCGAGGACAACACCACGTAATTTTTAACCAGGTCAAATGACGAGTATACATCTGTGCTGGCACCCCGCTCTCCAAACTTACCGCCAACGTGAGGACATTTGAAGCCACAACAGATTTGACAAGCACCAACCGCTTCATGCACGAGTTTTTGGTTGGATTGAAACTCGCAACCTTCCGTTACTCTTCCAACCGGACTACTGCGGCCCATATAAAATATCAGGAAAAACAGCTAATTAAAAATATGTAATTTTGGTAAAAAGGTAGTTCGAACAATAAATGAAGAGTTCATTGACGTTTTTATTTTCCACACGGTTTTTGTTGTTTCATAGCGTATATATTGTCTTTTTTAAAACGAACGCTCTTTCGTAGAGTAGAAATTAAAAAATATTTTCTCAATACCGCAAGTTAATTGTACAGTACAATAAAATGCCAGAAAAACTGGTACACCAGTCTAATGCTTGGTAGACACCCATGGTAGCGTAAATACGACGTGGCGTAGATTCTACGATCTTGTGGAAGTTTCCTGTAGGCATCGCTAACGCCCTACTTCCTACAGAGCGATCCACAATTCTGTTGTATTCGGAGGAGTAGGATTTCAATGTCCCATAACGCGTTGCAAGGCATCCGAGATGGGTTAGATAACGTTGAAACTGGAGCTTAGTTGAGCAACCGGAGGTTGGGAGTTCAAATCCAACCAAAAACCGTCGTGTACGAGGGGATGGTGCACGTTAAATCTGTCGTGGCCTCAAATTGTCTTCAAGTTGGAGTCGTGTGGAAGTCTGAAGAGTGGGGTGCCAGCTCAGGGGTTGACCTCGTCATCTGACCGTGGTTCAAAATTACGTGTCCTCGGGTCTTTCCCTTCGGGGGATTATCCTGGACTTTCGCCAATAGCCCATTGTTTTGCTCCAGTGCGACGTTAATTAACTACCTACCTGACATATTAACGCTCTTGGTGGTTGTATCGATTAGGTATCTCTTCATTAGAAGAAAATGGCCAAATTTTCATCTCGTCATCATAAAAAAAATCAGCAACATCTTCATGACGAGATTTCTCGTCATGAGGAAAATTGATCAGAACCTGATGGACGAGATATCTCGTCGAAACCACTTGGAGGGTTAAAATGGTTTCATAACGAATATATAGATAACTAAAGTTTAAACAAGGACAGGTTACGTGAAACAGAACAGCGTATTCATACACTCTGAAAGTCCATTAAGCATCTGTATTCCGCATTTGCTTTGAAGTGTGCAACATGGGGATCTTCTCATCGTGAGGAGGGCATTAGTTTAGTTCCGTGTACTCGGAAACCGCACCTTAATGCTTCAAACAGAATAAATTAGTGTCCTCCCATAGAGGAAGAGTGAGCTTTACAGGGTGATCAGAATGGACCGCATAACAATCCTACCTAGCAATTCGTTGTTGGAAACCAACCCGAAAATATCGATAAGGTAGTTTTCGATAGGACTGGGCATTCCGGCAATGCGTACGTACAACTGATAGTTAAACAGTTTATCAACCGATGTCCTTCAAGAATGACACTGGTATGTTTTACAACAGAAGATAAACAGATTTAAATTGTGTAAGATTTCTCATTTCAAGCGGCTTAGTTTTGAACTTTTGATTTGTCTTCACATATTTCAAGTACTACCCATATAAATAATTTTGTTATTAATTATTAAATTATTTACTATTAATATTGTAGGGTTTTTTATTACACATATAAATTTTTTCTGAAATTTTTTTAAAAAAAGCCACTTTGGAGCAAAAAGGGTGGGGAGTTATCTTTTTGCACAACGATAAATTCCTATTTTTTGTAAGATCAGCAAAATGTTTGTTACTTTTTTTGTCGGATAAAAACAATTTTTTGTCGGAACAAAATGTTTTATATTTTTGCGTCGTATGAGCAAAATATAGGTGTTGTGAATGTTTTACTATGAGATGGACAGTCCAAAAATACTCACATGTCCAAAAATTAAACATAATGAAATCCGGTGCCAAGTACAATAGACCGGTGTGTTGCTCCAGTGTGACGTTAATTAAAATATCTACCTACTTACCGGTGCCAAGTACCTGACCTAAAGTACCTCAAATGGGAAAAGAATTCTCAAAGTAAATGGAATAAAATAAGCGCACCCACATGCTTCGTGGTGTTACTAGGAACTAAAGAAATGAAAATGCTTAGGTGAACGCATTAATATATTGTAGGTTTTAATTACATTTTTTTGACCTGCTAATCCAACAAGATATCTCGGTCATTAAGATATGACCAATATTGCTGATGACGAAATATTTCATGATCAAGATTTCGTCGATTTTAAGATGATGAGACCAAGATCTGGTTAATTTGCATCTAGTGACAAGAGACGACGAGAAATAATTTCAGAAATAGAATACACAAATTTAATAAAAAAGGAGCTCAATATATAAATTGAAAGGAAGCAAACAAGATGATGGTGTGTAAGCCAGAAAATTATTGTTCTGGATATAAAATCAAATTCAAATCTATTGAAGGTTTCGTTCTATGGTGCCTTGATAAATGATTCAGGTGTTTATTTCTTAGTTTTAGGAGAACGGTAGACAAAAGAAGAAAATACCCATAGGACTTGTTTCCGGAAGCTAAAGCTCCTTCCAAACGTCTCATGGGTTAAAACTATAAATTCAACGGTATTGAAGGTATATGGTGCTGTGATAATTGATTCTGAGGTGTTTATTTCTATCTTAGTTTTAGAATAGTAGCCAAAAGAAAAGACCAGTAAGACTTTTTTCAGGAACTTCCTCAGCTGAAGCTCCTTCAAAAAGCCTTCTGGGTTCAAACTATGGGTTCATCAGTAAAGTCATATAGCCTAGAGCCATAAACGAATCATAATCTGGAGTCATAGTCAAGTATCAAAGTCAAGTGTAATTCAAGTGTAATAATAGGTTGTTATCAGTTCAGTTTTAACTCTCTCTTCAAAGTGTATCTACAAAGAGCCCCAAGACTCCGATCTTTTCATATCGTCAATATCTTCCGAGGCATCTGTAATGGATGGTTCCAAAACCTCGTCCACGTTGTAGTGGGGTTTGTTATATGATCTCTGGATGTTAATATCAAGCCATCCGTTGATAATGTTGAAGATTACTCTTGAGTCAACTGAGTAACTTGATTGCATAGCACCTTCTCTATCCTGTCGGGGCAGACGGAGCTCGGGCTCAGAGTCCTCGACCCCATTTACAAATGGCTCGAAGTTTGAATCATCGTCAGCAAAATCTTTCAGCAGACACTCCCTTTCTGGTTCTCCAGGTTTCCCGGGTTTGCATCTAAACGAAAAAGACAAATCATCGAGCGAAAAGAAGCATGTTTTCTACCAGCATATTGTATTCTATACAGGGTGTCTCAAAAAGGTTGTTTAGCAATTTATCTTTTTACCAATTCGAGATAGGTAGGCAATCTAGATTGCAAAAGTGCACCAAATAAGGTAAGTAATTAAGATATATGAATAAAATTATCACGTGATAACAATTTAAGCGGATTCAGTTTTTAATTTTTATACAACCCCTCTAGATAAAATTCCGAGATAGCAAAAATGTTCCTTACCTGCATCCCTATCGTTAGCAGAAAACTGCATTTCTGTAGGTTGAACAGTAACGGAAGTATAATGACGAAAAAAGTTGACTTATACCGTTTGTGCACAGCTGTTGAAGCAGTCAGATTAGGGACCGTATACACAATGCTAAACAGCATTTTTTTCGGCCAGAAAGTGCAACATTGTGCAAAGTAATGTAGTATTGCAACTGCAGATGAAAATCGCACTTAATAATAGTAGACAATGTAATCTTCAATAAAAATATTGTAGAAAAAATGGTTTAAATAAAAATAAAAGGAAATTTACAACGCATGTTCAAAATGTTTTCCATCTGCAGCAATGCAGAACTTAGCTCTTCATTTTTGGCCATGGGTCAGTTTCCATCCTAAATTGAGATATGGACCCCTTGTATCTCCGTTAATATTCAACCTACAGAAATATGGTTTTTTACTAACTATAGGGATACAGATAAGGAACATTTTGCTATCTCGATTTTTATCTAGAGGGGTTGCATAAAAATTAAAAACTGTATCCGCTTAAATTGTTATCACGTGATAATTTTATTCACATATCTTAATTACTTACTTTATTTGGTGCACTTTTGCAATTTACATTACCTACCTACAGGGTGTTATCAAAATAATGGAAACACACTGAATTTTTAAGGAATCCTTTACTAATATGGCGTAGGACCGCCTTTGGCATGTAATACAGCTTGGATTCGCCTGGGAATCGAATCATACAAGTGCTGAATAGTGTTTAGAGGAATATTGTACCATTCTTCATGGAGATATTGTAAAAGTTCCGGGAGAGATGCCGGTGGAGGATATCGATTCCGGATTGAACACTCTAAAATAGACCATAATGGTTCGATTATATTGAAGTCGGGGGACTGTGCTGGCCAAGGTAGATGTTTCAGTTCATCCTCGTGTTCATCAAACCATGATTGGACCAGTCCCGCTGCATGAATAGGAGCATTATCATCCTGGAAAATTCCATCTCCTGCAGGAAACAAAGTTTGCATCATAGGATTGACTTGGTCAGCTAAAACTTCTCTATACTTCTTCCCAGTGATCCTTCCTTTCAGGGTTACGATTGGGCCAGCAGAAAACCACGACATGGCTGCCCATACCATGACAGATCCACCTCCATGCTTGACAGTTGGAAGGAGACAATCACGATCATACGCTTGTGCAGGTGTCCTCCAAACGTGCACCCGTCCTGTTGTGGGGAAAAGTGTGAAAGATGATTCATCTGACCATATAACTGTCTTCCATTTATAAATCGACCAGGTTTTGTGGTTGTGGCACCACTGTAGACGACATTTGGCATTAACATCTGTGACAAGTGGCTTGGGAATTGCTACTCTGCCGTAAATGTTCTGTTTATGAAGGTGCCTCCTAACTGTAATTATTGACACTGGAAAATCCAGATGCTGATTGAGCTCTGCGGTCACTTAGGCTGCAATTGTTTTCTTTTTAGACATTACAATCCGCTTCAATACCCGTCGGTCTCTTTCACTCAGCTTCTCCTTCCGTTCACTATTTTGCTTTGCTGAGCTTGTCTTGCCGCGCTGTGTGTACGCTGTCATGACTTTAGACACCGTACCTCTAGAAACGCCTAAAAGCTGGGATGTTTCGGTCACAGTTGCTCCAACTAGTCGGGCTCCTACAATTTGGCCTTTTTGAAAGTCTGTGAGGTCTGACATTTTACGCTTTTGACAAAAATCCACGACGTATACAACTTCACTAAAGCTACCTCATACTACCATGATATATAGTACTTTTTATATTAAAAAAAAACTGGTAGCTAGGATTATATTTTAATGCTTACGAAGCGCATTCTTAAATGTCACTTTTATTCACAGGTGTTTCCATTATTTTGATAACCACCTGTATCTCCAAATGGTAAAAAGATAAATTGCGGAACAAACTTTTTGGGACACCCTGTATAGTTCTTGACCTTTTGTTTCCGAAGAGTAAACTATCAGTTATATTTAGATGTCATTATAGATTAAAATAGCAAGAATTAATTTTTAAATGTTAGAAATTCATAGTATCTTATAAGGACTGTTACAATGTTGCGAAACCGAGTGTAAAATAATGCCAGGTATTAGATCTAATTATAGCTCCAGATCGATCCCGAAGGGAAAAATACGAAAACAATGCGTTACTTTGAACCACGTTCAGATGATAAGGTGAACATCAAGCTGGCACCCCACTCTCCAAACTTCCACACCACGCCAAAGTGAGCACATTTGAGGCCATGACAGATCATGTGTAATGCATGTCATTTAATGTACATTAATCCCTGTGTACACGGCAATCTTTGATTGGACCGAGTTTCGAACTCGCCTCCATTCGATTGCAAATCCGTTACCCTTCTAACCGGCTACCGTTTCCTTATATTCGTGTTCTTGGTAGGTATTTTTAATTAAAGGTCGCACTGGAGCAACACAACGGTATATTACAGACGATTCATCTTCTTGCAGCTGTGTTCTTTGACATAGTATGTTTCACTTGCAAGCCAACTGTATTTATCGTTGAAAATATAAGAAATGTAATTTGATGATTGAGGCAAAGGAGTGATCACGTGGGGAACGTACTACCCAAATCCTGACTTAGAAAAAAATGCGAAACATTTTTACCCTGAGAATAGACTGGTTCGGTTTGGTTTTATGGCGCAAGGACCATATTTGACCGAATTGTGCAAGAAAACGTCAGGTAAATGGTCATACACACCCAACCCTTAGAATGGATGATCACATTAATAGCTGATTATGCTGTCCTGCACCGGAACAACCAATTTCAACCCTCTTGGTCTTTTAGAAAGATTAACAAAGGTAGCCAACGTGCCTTTTTGAGTCACTGCATAATTGAACTCAGGTAGAAAGCAATTCTACGAATGTTTACCACAGGTGTGCCTTGGTGTCGCATCAGTACCTGGCTTTGACCCTAAAAGTGATTTCGACGAGATATCTCGTCCATCAAGATCCAACCAATTTTGCTAATGACGAGATATCTCGTCATTAAGATATTGCAGAATTTTTCATGATGACGACATCAAGATCTGGTCAGTTTTTCTAATGATGAGATACCTCGCCGACCCTACCACGAAGAAGGTAAAAAAATCCAAATTGGGGAATGTATTGACCTTACTGCAGGCCTCACGGTATTTTGAACCACGGTCAGATGACGAGATGAACACCTGAGCTGGCACCCCACTCTCCAAACTTCCACACCACACAATGTGAGGGCATTTGAGTCCACGACAGATTTAATGTGCATCAGCCCCAATGTACAAGTCTTTGGTAGGATTGGAACTCGCAACCATTCGATTGCATACTTGCTTTCCACAAAGCTGTCCAAGAGTTCTTGTGGTAATGAGTCCCATCGTTGTCACCGAGATAACAAGGCCAGACCGCTCTGACGTTTCATTCACGTGACTCGCTAATTAGTAGTCATAACAAACATCGCCGCATGGCCGGCTACTAATGGATTGCCTTTAATGTATCGTAAGAAATTAGGTTTTTTATACTATTTTACCGGAAAGTAAGTGCAGTCGCAGTTAGTTAAATATTGACATTAGTGTCAAGGTGTTAAAGGCTTTCGGACGATACATTCCGGACGATATCATCGTTTTGAGAATGAAGTTCGCAGACTTTGCTGCGTTTTGATGGTGTAAAGTCGGCTCGTGGAATCGCCCTGAGCCATCTTTTTCTAATATTTTCATCCTCTGGAAAGGAGAAAACCGCCACTTTTGGTGCATCACCCTATCCATAATTTCCAGAGCAAGAAGGTACACAGCATCTAAAGGACATTTGGGATAGCCTCTTGGTTAAGCCTAAAGAAATCGGTCTAGACACACGTTAAATGTGCTGTTTGACGAAAGCCTTTAACATCTTGACATTGTAATGTTCCACAAATGTTATATAATAATACTTATCTGCAACTGCACTTACTTTCCGGTATATATATAAAATAGTATAAAAACCTAATTTCTTACGCTACATTAAATCAATTCATTGGTATCCGGCCATGTGGCGGTGTTTGTTATGACTACTAATTAGCGAGTAACGTGAATGAAACGTCAAAGCGGTCTGGCCTTGTTATCTCAGTGGTAACGGTCCCATTCGCGCACTAGAGATGGTCTTTGCTTTTCTGGGAGCCTTGTTGTATTGGCTGCATTGCGACGTTCGAGAGCATCCGAAGCATACTCATTGGATTGAAATCAGGTGACGTTGCTTCATACAATCTGAGAATTATCCTTAATTTTTCACACATGTGTGTAGGTTTTCTGGCATCCACATCATTCGAGGTGATATGCGGGACCTCGTGGCTCAGGATCTATGCCCACTGTGCCAGCAACCTGTGAGTTATAGGCGATGCAGGTTCGATTCCTGTCAGTGCGCTTCCTCCCTTGGTGTATTTCTCTCTTCTGTGTCACTAAAACTTTCATTGCGTGTCTGTTACTTGATATTGTATGTCTTGTGTCTGGCGTAGCTTGGCCAAATATGGGCCCTTGCGCCATAAAGAAACAACCATCTCCGAGGTGATGTGCTGACGGTAGGTATTCTAATTAACGTCACACTGAAGCAACAGAACGGGCTATTGGCGACGGTCCAGGATAAACCCGGAGGGAAAGATCCGAGGACAACGCTTCATTTTGAACCACGGTCAGATGACGAGGTCTCATGCGAACTGGCACCCCACTCTTCAAACTTCGACACTACGCCTACGTGAGGACATTTGAGGCCGCGGTAGATTTAACATACACCAGCCCCCTTTGAACATCACGGTCTTTTGTTGAATTCGAACTTGCAGCCCTCCGGTACTCTTCCAACCGGGCCACCGCGGCCCCGATGTGCTGATAGAGAAACTAATATTGCCTGCACGTATAGGTGTATATCTGCATGTACCAAGTCATATTTTGTCTACAGAGTAGATGCAGAACGAAACATTAAAAACATTTGTTTTTTTTCCGCAAACATCAACGGCGTGGGTTCGATTCCTGTCAGATCCATTTCTCCCTGGGTGTATTTCTCTCTTATATCTTTTTCTGTGTCAGTAAAAGCTTTCATGTGTGTCTCTTAATAGATATTGTATGTCTGGTGTCTGCCGCATTATGGTCAAATATGGTCCATGCGCCATAAAACCCCACAACCAACAGCAGATATTAACATTAAAATAGTTGTAATTAGGGTAGAGAATTTCCAACTATAATTCAAGACGCACACGCAAAATATAAGAGCATTTAATCATACGTTTAAAAAAATTTGTGAATAAGGAATAGTTAAACGGTTTCGAAAAGAATGTTGCAAGACTTTTACTAGACTGGCAAACCTTTTATTTATTGCTTCTTAACTAAGTCTAATAGAAAAGATAAACAGTTACTTTCGACGAGGAAGACAAAACAACAAACTTAGAAGTATTTTTATTGCTTTGGGAAGTTTCCGGCATCACTCTAAAATAATGTAATTGAAGTGCTTCATTTTAGTTAACTTTTTACTGTTCTTTCAAACCCCAAATTAACTTAGCCTCTACAATACAATTGATTTTGTTTCTTTTTACTTGCGGAAGAAAGTGACTTCTCTTAAGTGATATCGTATATTGATCAAATTAATGTAATTAGTTTCTTGCTGCTCGGGCGTTACTAATGTGTCATAGGAAATCTATAACGCAGGGTTTGCGTGAAAGCTTTAGTTGCTTGATGGTATTAATTACCAACAATACTAGTAAATTAATCGATGTAATTAATGATGAGCCGATTTCGAAATGCTCTTGGATTGCTTAAAGCAATGTCTGATTCAAAGTAGCTGGCACTTTTATGCTATGTGCTTTAAAGCAAATGTACATATTAAGTTAATTTCATTTTAAGAAGAATCTGTGAAGGTAGGTAGGTATTTATAATTAACGTCGCACTGAAGTAACACAACGGGCTATTGACAACTGTACGGGATAATCCACTGAAGGTAAAGAACCGAGGACGACACCATGTAATTTTGAACCACGGTCAGATGACGAGGTCAAAACTGAGTTGGCACCCTTCCCTACAAACTTTCAAAGCACGCCAACGTGAGGACATTTGAGGCAAAGACATATTTAACGTGCACCAGTGTCCTTTGTACACGACGATCTTTGGTAGGATTCGAACTCGCAACCCTCCGTTTGCTATTACTCTACCAACAGGGCTATGGCCTCCCGAATCTGTGAAGGATATAGCACTTGGGAAAAGGCATTTTTTACCCGATTTTAGACGATAATTCAAAATGTACTATTTTTACGAATTGAAAATACTAATGAGATTTGATTGACCGTTCGTTTGTAAGGATGCTTAGTTGTACACTAATTCAAGCTTATTTAGCTTTCGGGCTGCGGTAGCCCGGTCGGAAGGGTAGCGGATTTGCAACCAGCGGTTGCGAGTCCGAAACGTGATCCAACAATAGACCATCTTGTACTCGGGGATGGTACACTTCAAATATGTGTGGCCTCAAATGCGTTGGCGTGGTGTGGAAGTTTGGAGAGTGCGGTGCCAACTCAGGTGTTGACCTCGTCATCGGACAGTGGTTCAAAATGACGAGGTGCTGTCCTCGGATCTTTCCCTCCGGGATAGATCCCGGACCGTCGCCAAAAACTCGTTGTGTTGTTCCAGTGGGACGTCAATTTAGTTACCAACTACCCCAATAATAAATAATTTTTTATACAAAAAGACGATTTTAATGAGTAGGTATTTAAATTAAAAAGAAACACATTTATTGAATATATTTTTATTAATTCTTTATCCTCCCTAAACGATATAAAATATATTTTTCGAAAAATATGTATAACATTTCTTGCAAACGTGTATAAATTATTTGTTCGCTTATTTTAATGTTGGCAACTATACATGAAGTTATTAAAATATAAATATTGCTTTGTAACCCCTATATGAGTATTGGCAAATATTTTTAGAGTACAGCGGAAACGATTTTGCGTGTAGATAACATTTAATATTCTCCCAATATCACTTTCTCTCCTAAATACCCTTAAGCTTCCTGTCGAATTAGCGGACCGTAGAATGAAAAACCAAATCAAACTCTCCCAAACATGTTAACGATACATTAAAAAACTTTAAGGTTTGGCTAAGTTCTGCAGTAATCATTTGCTACACGAAAGCTAATTAGACCCATCTAAAAACTTTAAAAATTTCATCTAAAAAAAATACTCTCTTAAGAATGAAACATTTTTTTATGTACTATTTTTTCCTTAGCCGTAGGAAACCATTTATCCGATAAAAAGTTTCGTGGTAGATTACCCGTACAAAAAGTATTTTTTATGATGAAGAGATCAAGATCTGGTCAGTTTTTTCTAAGGACGAGATATCTCGTCCATCAAGATCTGGTCAGTTTTGCTAATGACGAGATGCCTCGTCGAGACAACAACCACGAGCGTTAATGACTAAATAACCGCACCAATTCGTTGAAAGAATCACAGGGATTGGTCAAGGTCAAAACTGGTTAGGTCATGGATTGAAGACTGCATATTTCTAAAGGTATATATGAGTACGACTCTCCAAGATTTGATGACGAAGTTTGTTTCTCTCGTATACTGCGAAAAATATTAACTGCAACATCGATTATGAAGAACCCTGTGTGACTCTCATACTTTGCAATACTAAGAATTCCTGTATATGTATAACTTATTTATCTTATCCTCTTAGGGGTTCGAACGCATATATTCATTCTACAATCTGCAGTCTACTCTGCATGACTTCTAACCCGTTTTGATTTGATGAGTTTTACTAATGACTAGATACTCCTTCAAGACAACCACCAGGAGAATTCAATACTTTAACAAGGTGTTTAGTGTTGTACTTATAAATACTATCGACGAGATATCTGTTCCATCAAGTTCAGACCAATTTTGTTAATGACGAGATATCTGGTCCATCAAGATCAGACCAATTTTGTTAATGACGAGATATCTGGTCCATCAAGATCTGACCAATTTTTTCAATGACGAGATATCTGGTCCATCAAGATCTGACCAATTTTTTCAATGACGAGATATCTGGTCCATCAAGATCAGACCAATTTTGTTAATGACGAGATATCTGGTCCATCAAGATCTGACCAATTTTTTCAATGACGAGATATCTGGTCCATCAAGATCTGACCAATTTTGTTAATGACGAGATATCTAGTCCATCAAGATCTGACCAATTTTGTTAATGACGAGATATCTGGTCCATCAAGATCAGACCAATTTTGTTAATGACGAGATATCTGGTCCATCAAGATCAGACCAATTTTGTTAATAACGAGATATCTGGTCCATCAAGATCTGACCAATTTTGTTAATGACGAGATATCTGGTCCATCAAGATCAGACCAATTTTGTTAATGACGAGATATCTGGTCCATCAAAATCTGACCAATTTTGTTAATGACGAGATATCTCGTCCATCAAGATCTGGTCAATATTGTACTTGACGAGATATCTCGTCGAAGCAACTACCAGGAGAGTCAACCCTCTGAGCGTCACGAGATTTCCCAGTATTGTAGAATTTCTAATATTGATTTCTATTGGTTGAAGGAATACTAGGAAAAATTCTATGGGTTAAGCTCATAAGGGAAGTTATGCAGGGAAGACTTCAGATTGCAGAACGCATATATGCGTGTGAGGGCCTTCACAGGTTAAACCAATAGAATTCTTTCAAGCAATCGATGTGGCTATTTAACACGTGTGTTGTGGGGGTAGGTATTTGTAATTTACGTCGAAACTGGACCACAGCGGGCTATTGGCGACGGTCCGGGATCAAACCCGAAGTGAAAGATCCGAGGACAAGCGGCGTAATTTTGAACCGGTCAGATGACGAGGTCACACCTGATCTGGCACCCCACTCACCCAACTTCCAAACCACGCCAACGTCAGGACATTTGAGGCCACGACAGATTTAACGTGCAATAACTTTGGTTGGATTCGGACTCGCAACCCTCCGGTTATTAATACTTACTTTTGGGGAACATAAGTTCTACGCTACTAAAGGAAAATCTCGAGACGCTGAGGGTCAAATCTGACGTCACTTTTCGGAGCACAAGTGCCCTCTATGTAATGCATACTTTTTTAATACACCTCTAATGCCACGCGGGTAGGGAGAAATCCCATTAATTTGGGTTCTGGGGCAAAACGGAGAGAGAAAGAAAGCTGCATTCCCCTTGAGAGAAAGAAAGCTGCATTCCCCTTGAGAAAGAAAGCTACATTTCTGGCAAAGATAAAATTTAAGCGGGCAGTTGATTGTGTGTGAATTTTTTCCCAGCGACTAAAAGATTTCCTCTTGGGTTTCTCAAAAACTCCCAAATTACGCTCCGGGTTCTTGAGGACCCAAGTCTAAGCTCCTAGAATTAATGAGGGTATTTGGAGAGACGTTTTTCAGGAGGGTACTCCGGATGAAGATGAGTACTATGAAAAAGGATTCAATTTTTGTCTGGGGTGTGCTGAGCTATTTTCTTCTGATGACGTAGGAGACATCTTAAAAGGAGAAACTCGGAATTATTTCGAAATAAATCCTTTGAAACTTTTCTTTTATGTTTATGAATCCTTACGGGTCTACGACTTAAAGTTACGTAATAAATTGATATAACTTAGTAGGCCGAGTGGAGAGCTCATGAACACAACGAAACAGCCCAAATTACAAAATAAGCACGTTTATTTTACAATATCGATATGTACAATATTTTAAAATAGGGATTTGTATCCCTTGGTCATAGGTGGTGCAGCTTGTCCGCTTTTGGACCTTGTGCCATAAAGCCATAAAAATTCGATCCAATCCCTAGGTCATGGGCGCTGCAAAACAGGCATACATTTATCTCCTCAACGGCCGTGGCCTAATAAAACCAAGAACCACAAAAATAAACCTCTGCTCATCTCGAGTTTTCCAACCGCGTTCACCTTTTGTCGCCAGATTTTTCAGGGTCAATAGTTGAATCACCTGTACCTCTAAAAACCATCTGGACGGTATGCGACAGATGTTTCGGGAATTTCCAGCAGGTCAGTGGTACTGACCTCTGATACTGCGCTGTTAGGGACGTTACAATGTGCAGAACTTTCGTTTTTAAGGTTGTCTCGACGTGGTATTTCGTCATCAGCAAAACTGAACAGATCTTTACGAACGAGATATCTCGTCTGTAAAGATCTTGAATTAGTCCTGATCTTGATCCATTAGCAAAAACGGCAATTTCTTCATTAGATTTCTTATTCGGAATCCAATTAGATTCTTGGTGACGTGATATCCCGTCGCTAGCAAATTTAGTCTGATCTTGATGGACGAGATATCTCGTCGAAACCATTTGGACGTTTGCAATTCATTAATTATTCATTGTTTAACTTTCTGAGCGTCACAAAATTTCCTAGTTGCGTAGTATTACTTTTACTCGAACAACACTCAATAAGGACTGTTTAATATTCATTGGTTGAAAGTATCCCAGGATTGAATTCTATTGGTCAAGAATGGCAAAACTGGCTGTGTGTCATACAATGTTGGTTGGTTCTGGGGTTTTTATGGCGCAAGGGCCGTATTTGGCCATTCTGTGCCAGACACAAGATATACAACATCAAGTACTAATAGACAGACACACAATTAAAGTTTTACTGACACAGAAGAGAGAAATACACCCAGGGTGGAATGCACCTGGCAGGAATCAAACCTGCGCCGCCTACAACTCGAAGGTTGCTAGCGCGGTGAACATACCCACAGAGCCACGACGGCCCCTATCATGCAAGGAAGACTGCATGTAGCAGAAAGAATATATGCGTGTGAAACCCTCACAGGCCGTTGCCACTTTTCCTATAAATAAAATTTCAGGTATACACATACGCTAGAAGATTTTTTTTTCATTGATTTTAAAAATCCAGTTTTTTTACAATAGGTCATTGGTTTATGCTTAAAATCATTTCAGTGTTAAAAAATCAGATTGAACTTAGCTAATTATATCTAAATTGGATAATTGATGATAATTATGTTTATTGAACAGTTTCAAAATTCTAATTTGTTCAGAAAGATAGTTCCCGTTGGAAATTATTTCTATTATTCACGTTTTGACCATCAATCAAGTTTCTAGAGGGAATAATTTCTTTTTACAATTTTTTTCACCAAGGAAGCATAAAATAATCGAGATTTTTTTCAGAAATTTTAACCATTTAAAATTCAACAAAAGTTCATTTCTTAACTATTAACTCTGATTGGAAGTCAAAACATCCACTGTATATTTTAATGATATATATATATATATATATATATATATATATATATATACACTGCTGGCCACCCAAATTGCAACACCAAGAAAGACAAGAGATATCACAGCAAAATTTATTTTGTAGATAACATGTTGACCAAGTATCAAATGATTAAATTTATAGACTTCTGTGAAGTGTGGTTCCCGCCAAAATCAGTAGCCAGAGTAGCCGCCATTGTTGGAGATCACCACTGCCACACGCCTCGGCATTGATTCAAAGAGACTTTGGATGTGTTCTTGGGGTACAGCAGACCAAGCAGCTTCCACACGTTGCCAAAGTTGATCTGGTGTGGCAGCTGGGGATGTATTCTGGGTCAATCGCTGAGCAATCATGGACCACATGTTTTCTATCGGAGAAAGATCCGGAGAGCGAGCTGGCCAGGGAAGCAATTCAATCTGGCGATTGACGAAGAACCCTTGGACAATGCGTGCCACGTGTGGTCGCGCATTATCCTGTTGAAATATGGCTGTGGGCAAGCCCTGAAGGTAAGGAAGGACAACTGGCTCCAACACCTCGGAGATGTAGCGCTGGCTGTTTAAAGTACCGGCAATGCGTACTAGAGGAGTGCGAGAGTGATATCCAATACCGCCCCATACCATAATACCCGGTGCAGGACCAGTGTGGCGGTGCATAACGCAGCTGTTCAGCATCCTCTCTCCACGGTGTCTCCAGACTCGAATCCGACCATCGTGGTGTTGCAGACAGAAGCGTGACTCGTCAGTAAAGACAATTTCATTCCATTCTGCCGTCCACATCCTTCTTTCATCGCACCATTGGCGGCGGAAACGTCTGTGGTTCTGCGTCAAGGGTAGACGAAGCAATGGACGTCTTGCGGACAGACCACTCTGCTGTAAACGGCGTCGAATGGTACGCGCAGACACTGGATGATGCGGTACAGACTGAATGTGCGGTGCTATGGTTCGTGATGTGGCTGAGCGATCCGTCACTGTCATACGCACAATATGCCTGTCATCACGTGAAGTGGTGCACTGAGGTGGATGCGATCGAACACGTCGGTCCGTCGTACCCTCCTGCATCCAACGATCACATATCCGCATTACAGTTGTTTGGTTTCGTCCAACACGACTACCGATTTCCCTGAAAGATAATCCACAATCTCGGTAGGCCACTATCCTTCCTCTGTCGAACTCGGATACTTGATCAAAAGATGATCGCTGTTTTCTACGAGGCATAATTGATCGTTTTTTTGAAAAAACCACAAGAAAAACACAATTGCCGTACTTGAAATCGTCGAAATCTCCAAGCCTTAAATAGCGCTTTGAAGTGGCGCCACAGGCGCGCGTGATGTGCGTCTGCGCTGAAATTCTAATCATTTGCATATCTCACCTCCGCTAATGCATGTTGTAAATTTCATATTATTTGCATGCTTCCTTCAGGGTGTTGCATTTACGGTGGCCAGCAGTGTATATATATATATATATATATATATATATGTATGTATGACTATCAGATTATAATGATACAAAAGTAATTAATAGATCAATTCCCTGTTTGAACAAAACATATTGCAAAAACAGTTTTTTAGAAATTCAGTTTGAAGTTTTGGAAACATCTTTGTATATGGTGACAGTCCCTAACGAAAAACCTTTGAACTACAGGTAGTTAGGTATTTTAATTAACGTCACACTGGAGCAACACAATGGGCTATTGGTGACGGTCCGGGATCAATCCCAAAGGGTGGGTAGGTAGGTATGTATGTATTTTAATTAACGTCGCACTGGAGCAACACAACGGGCTGTTGAGGACGGTCCGGGATCAAACTCGATCAATCCCAAAGGAAAAGATCCGTGGAAAACACCACGTAATTTTGAACCACGGTCAAAAGACGACCTTGAACTACAAAAAAATTAAAAAAAAAATACTATAAAAATACTAATATTTTAAGGCAGCGGGGGCCCAGTTGGAAGAGTAACGGACTAGCAACCGAAGGGTTGCGAGTTCGAATCCCGCCAAACACCGTCGTGTACAAAGGAGGCTGGTGCACGTTAAATCTGTCGTGGCCTCAAATGTCCTCACGTTGGCGTGGTGTGGAAGTTTGAAGAGTGGGGTGCCAGCTCAGGTGTTGCCTCGTCATCTGACCGTGGTTCAAAATTACGTGGTGTTGTCCTCGGATCTTTCCCTTTGGGATTGATCCCGGACCGTCACCAATAGCCCATTGTGTTGCTCCAGTGTGACGTTAATTGAAATACCAACCCCTAATATTTTAAAGATCTTGGTATCGTTTGAAAGCTAAGGAGTTTGAAGCTATTTTGAAGCAATAAAAAATCGATATTCTATTTGATTTTCGTGACTTCAAGTGTATATAATATTCACATCTGAGAATTTCAATGTCTCTATAGTTGTAAAAGTAATAGGGGGGGGGTATTTCAATTAACGTCACACTGGAGCAACACAATGGGCTATTGGTGACGGTCCGGGATCAATCCCAAAGGGAAAGATCCGAGGACAACACCACGTAATTTGTAAAAGTAATAGGAAAAACACTTCTGTTTTTAACAAGCGACTAAATCCTTCTAATCAGAAATGGTTTTGGGGTTTTTAAGGAACAAGTGTCACAAGGTGCGAGTTCGAATCCAACCCATGACCATCGTGTACAAAGGGGGTGGTCCACGTTCAATCTGTTGGGGCCTCAAAAGTCCTCACGTTGGCATGGTGTGAAAGTTTGGAGGTAACAGCTCACGTGTGACCTCGACAGTTCAAAATTACGTGGTAATGACCTCAGATCTTTCCCTTCGGGGATCGTCACCACTAGCCCATTGTGTTGCTCCAGTACGACTCTAATTAAATACCTACGTACCAGAATGAATTGACTAATATCGTCGGGAAAACGTGTCAGGACTTGTCCGTACCTGAAAACATCAGCCACCATCTCTTCATCATTCAACAATCCCCAGAACTTTTGAAGCACCCTCGTATAAAAGATCCACAAGCACAGCTCAACAAATAAATTGTCTCGCGATTCGGATTACTGATTTGATCAAAATGCAAAGAATCGCGCGGATTCTCTCAGAGTGTACTAAATTGCTGATAATACATCTGGCAATGCCTCTTAGGATTCCGGAATAATTGTCTCGTATAAATCCTCTGGAAGAAGACGATGTTTGTCCTGTTCAGGTCGCGTCTCGATGCGGGTGTTTAATGCTCTCAAAATGGTTGAGTCCCGGTCTCGAATACATCAGCCGATGGAACGCGTCTTAAATTGCATTCCGATGTCATTAAAGGAATCGGGCGTCGCTTATTTCTTTCCTCGGATGGAATTTTGCGACCTCGGAGGTGGAATTAATTGAGAGTGGTGCACACTGCTCATTGAGAGTACAATTTCTGGAACACAACTTCCGACAAGTTGTTTGATGGCGGTTTATTTTTGAAGCGATTGTGGTGAGAGTGTCAATACATTAGCGTCCTCACAGATTCTGGTACTTACAGTGACCAGAATTACTTCTCTCTACGTTGTCAACAAATCTATCCTTGTGTTTATCTTCATTAATTGACGGTGTCTTGTATTATTCACAGATTGACCAAATATGGCCTCTTGTGAAATAAAGCCAAACTAACCAATCCCATGTAAGGTAAACATCGCTCATTTTTAGAACAGAGTAACACAACTTCATTCTTTGATGGTAGTTTACTTTTGAAGCATCTGTTACTTACCGTGAGTGTATTTCTCTCTACGGTGTCAGCAAAACTTTCCTTGTGTTTATCTTCATTGATTGACGTTGTTTTGTGTTACTCACAGCTTGGCCAAATATGGCCTCATGTCAAATAAATCCGGACCAAACAATCCCATATAAGGGATAACATCCCTCATTTCTAGAACAGAGTAACACAACTTCCGACACGGAATTGTTTAATTGCAGTTTATTCTTGCACCTTTTGTGGTGAAAGCGTCAAAACAGTAGCCTACTCGCTTTTGAGTAAAACCCTCCTGGTGGTTTTGACGAGGTATCTCATCATTAGTAAAACTGATCCGATCTTGATGGACGAGATATCTCGTCAATAGAAAACTGACTAGATCTTGATCTCGCCATCTTAAGAAAATCGGCAATATCTAGATGACGAGATATCTCTTCATTAACAAGATTGATCAGATCTTGATGAACGAGATAGCTCGTCATTAGCATAATTTATCAGATCTTGATGAACGATAGCTCGTCATTAGCATAATTTATCAGATCTTGATGAACGATAGCTCGTCATTAGCATAATTTATCATATCTTGAACGAGATAGCTCTCCATTAGCATAATTTATCAGATCTTGAACGAGGTATCTCGTCATTAGCATAATTTATCAGATCTTGATGAACGATAGCTCGTCATTAGCATAATTTATCAGATCTTGAACGAGATAGCTCGTCATTAGCATAATTTATCAGATCTTGATGAACGAGATAGCTCGTCATTAGCATAATTTATCAGATCTTGATGAACGAGATAGCTCGTCATTAGCATAATTTATCAGATCTTGAACGAGATAGCTCGTCATTAGCATAATTTATCAGATCTTGAACGAGATAGCTCGTCATTAGCATTTTATCAGATCTTGAACGAGATAGCTCGTCATTAGCATTTTATCAGATCTTGAACGAGATAGCTCGTCATTAGCATTTTATCAGATCTTGAACGAGATAGCTCGTCATTAGCATAATTTATCAGATCTTGAACGAGATAGCTCGTCATTAGCATTTTATCAGATCTTGAACGAGATAGCTCGTCATTAGCATTTATCAGATCTTGAACGAGATAGCTCGTCATTAGCATAATTTATCAGATCTTGATGAACGAAATCCCTCGTTGAAACGTCTTAGATGGTTAAAACAGACTCTTTGTTTATTTATTGATGCAAAATAAACAATCTTCTCTCAACCTGCGAGATGTAAGAGTGGATCCTGTTACTTATCATGAGTGATATTCGTCTTTTCTTTGGATTGAATTTTTTTTAAAACGCGAACCGACAGTTACACGTATATTTTTCAGGATTTGCAAAACGCATCCAGTGTTATTTCCTCGGAAGAATTGGAGAAATAAACCTTGGTTTCTGAATAGGGAAAGTAAGTGGATTCTGAGGTCCGAGAGTCACTACACGGTTTTAAAAGCTTAACAAACCAATTTAATTACCACAAGCAAAAAACAACTACGAACAAGACTCCCACGCAGTGTACGGATGAACGAGGGGTGGAGTACTGCACGTGGGTGGTTGGGGAATTTCTTCAACCCCTACGCAGTCTAAAAATAGATCGAAAGTGGGGAACCACTTCACAGGTTAAAAATAAGTTTCGCGCACGTGCCAACAAAGCGAATGATATCGCAGTAAGGTTGCGTGGTTTGGGGGCTTTATGGCCCGAGGGCCATATTTGGCCATGCTACGCCAGACACAAGACATACAACATCAAGTAATAGACACATACAATGAAAGTTTTACTGATACAGAAGAGAGGAATACACCCAGGGAGGAATGCACCTGATTTGTTGGCTTTGATCGATTGAAGCCAGAGGACATTAAAGTTTTCGAGACATTATTTAAAAATTAATTTTATTGAGAGCAACTTGTATTTACAAGCATACATCCAAAATCAAGACGTCTCATCTCCCTCACATTATTTCTTCTGCTCTATCTTTTATACACTCAAGATTTACATAACTTTCTACTTTCATATGCCCCATACGGCACTACAATTTCAAGTCCTTTGCAGAGGTTAGGGACCGATTCCAACATGATTGAATCTTCTCCGCCTACAACTCGAAGGTTGCTAGCGAAGTGAGCATACCCACGACGGCCTCGAAGTTAAATGGAAGAAAACACAATCCATACTTAAATATTAATAACGAGCAGCATGTAAATAAACAGAGGAACTATTGCAAGGATTTAGCGAGTACTTATATTTCATATACAATTAGTTATAATGCTTCCAACTACATCCATCCTTTCAAGCATATCAAATCACCCAACGTAACTTGATGTTCTCTAGGATTCAAAAGTAATGAGTTTATTTCGGGCTTAATCACCCGCGGAAAATCTGGTTGGAAAATAAGTCCAGTTTATGTATACTTTATAACTTTGGGTTAGGTTACTTAAGATAATTGTTTCAGAGGACTTTCGTAATATATCCTCGTCGCTGTGAAATAAATTCTTATCCCAACTCGGTTTCGCTTCGGAAATCAATCTGTATTCGACAATTTGTATTCGATTATGTTTTATAAAACGTCTTGGTTCCTTAATAAATTCACGTTGGCGTGGTGTGGAAGTTTGGAGAGTGGGGTGCCAGCTCAGGTGTTGCCTCGTCATCTGACCATGGTTCAAAATTACGTGGTGTTGTCCTCGGATCTTTCCCTTTGGGTTTGATCCCGGACCGTTACCAATAGCCCATTGTGTTGCTCCAGTGTGACGTTAATTGAAATACACCCCCCCCCCTTAATAAATACCCATCTTAAGCCTCGAGTCCTTATTAAGTATCGATTACTATTGCTTCAAAGAGGTTAGAATTCATTTAAAATCTAATAAAGGATGTGAATGTTTACTCACCCCTTTCCCTGAATCTTTACCCCTTATCTACTGCTGCACAAAAAAGATCAAATTCGATGGTGTCTTTATTTTATCCACGCTTCTTATTCATTCTTCTTTTACTGAAACTTATCTATTCATTAACACAATGTAGCTCAACCAAAATGAAAACTCATCCTGTAAATTTCACTGATTTGATTGCGCTGAAATATATTCACATTGAAAACAAATAAACAGAACATTTTCTACAGCTTAATACGCGCGTTACAAATCAGTGATCTCTTTATTCCCACGTGCGCATGCGCGGCAGATCCGCATAAACGATAACAGACTCTTATTCGCGACAATTATATACTGCTGGCCACCGTAAATGCAACACCCTGAAGGAAGCATGCAAATAATATGAAATATACAACATGCATTAGCGGAGGTGAGATATGCAAATGATTAGAATTTCAGCGCAGACGCACATCACGCGCGCCTGTGGCGCCACTTCAAAGCGCTATTTAAGGCTTGGAGATTTCGACGATTTCAAGTACGGCAATTGTGTTTTTCTTGTGGTTTTTTCAAAAAAACGATCAATTATGCCTCGTAGAAAACAGCGATCATCTTTTGATCAAGTATCCGAGTTCGACAGAGGAAGAATAGTGGCCTACCGAGATTGTGGATTATCTTTCAGGGAAATCGGTAGTCGTGTTGGACGAAACCAAACAACTGTAATGCGGATATGTGATCGTTGGATGCAGGAGGGTACGACGGACCGACGTGTTCGATCGCATCCACCTCAGTGCACCACTTCACGTGATGACAGGCATATTGTGCGTATGGCAGTGACGGATCGCTCAGCCACATCACGAACCATAGCACAGCACATTCAGTCTGTACCGCATCATCCAGTGTCTTCGCGTACCAGTCGACGCAGTTTACAGCAGAGTGGTCTGTCCGCAAGACGTCCATTGCTTCGTCTACCCTTGACGCAGAACCACAGACGTTTCCGCCGCCAATGGTGCGATGAAAGAAGGATGTGGACGGCAGAATGGAATGAAATTGTCTTTACTGACGAGTCACGCTTCTGTCTGCAACACCACGATGGTCGGATTCGAGTCTGGAGACACCGTGGAGAGAGGATGCTGAACAGCTGCGTTATGCACGCCACACTGGTCCTGCACCGGGTATTATGGTATGGGGCGGTATTGGATATCACTCTCGCACTCCTCTAGTACGCATTGCCGGTACTTTAAACAGCCAGCGCTACATCTCCGAGGTGTTGGAGCCAGTTGTCCTTCCTTACCTTCAGGGCTTGCCCACAGCCATATTTCAACAGGATAATGCGCGACCACACGTGGCACGCATTGTCCAAGGGTTCTTCGTCAATCGCCAGATTGAATTGCTTCCCTGGCCAGCTCGCTCTCCGGATCTTTCGCCGATAGAAAACATGTGGTCCATGGTTGCTCAACGATTGACCCAGAATACATCCCCAGCTGCCACACCAGATCAACTTTGGCAACGTGTGGAAGCTGCTTGGTCTGCTGTACCCCAAGAACACATCCAAAGTCTCTTTGAATCAATGCCGAGGCGTGTGGCAGCGGTGATCTCCAACAATGGCGGCTACTCTGGCTACTGATTTTGGCAGGAACCACACTTCACAGAAGTCTATAAATTTAATCATTTGATACTTGGTCAACATGTTATCTACAAAATAAATTTTGTTGTGATATCTCTTGTCTTTCTTGGTGTTGCAATTTGTGTGGCCAGCAGTGTATTATATTTCTTTTTTTTTTCTTTTTTTTTTTTTTTAATTAACGTCACACTGGAGCAACACAACGGGCTATTGGTGACGGTCCGGGATCAATCCCAGAGGGAAAGATCCGAGGACAACACCACGTAATTTTGAACCACGGTCAGATGACGAGGCAACACCTGAGCTGGCACCCCACTCTCCAAACTTCCACACCACGCCAAGTATTATATTTCAATTGGTAAGATAGGTAGGTATTTAATTAACATCGCACTGGAACAACGCAACGGGCTATTGGCGGCGGTCCGGGATCAGTCCCGAGGGTAGAGATCCGAGGATATCATCTCACATTGACATGGTGTGAATGTTTGGAGAGTGGGGTGCCAGCTCAGGTGTTGCCTCGTCATCTGACCGTGGTTCAAAATTTCGTGGTGTTGTCCTCGGCTCTTTCCCTTTGGGATTGATCCCGGACCGTCACCAATAGCCCATTGTGTTGCTCCAGTGTGACGTTAATTGAAATACCCCCCCCTACGGATATGGGGCCTCGGTGGCCCGGTTGGAAGAGTAACGGACTAGAAACCGAAGGGTTGCGAGTTCGAATCCAGCCAAACACCGTCGTGTACAAAGGGGGCTGGTGCACGTTAAATCTGTCGTGGCCCCAAATGTCCTTACGTTGGCGTGGTGTGGAAGTTTGGAGAGTGGGGTGCCAGCTCAGGTGTTGCCTCGTCATCTGACCGTGGTTCAAAATTTCGTGGTGTTGTCCTCGGATCTTTCCCTTTGGGATTCATCCCGGACCGTCACCAATAGCCCGTTGTGTTGCTCTAGTGTGACGTTAATTGAAAATACCAATACCAATACCAGCAAGTTGTGTTCATCCAGTGTGACGATAATTAAAACACCTACCTACAAGGACCGTCGCCAATAGCCCGTTGTGTTGCTCCAGTTTGACGTTCATTAAGATACCTACCGAGGACAACACCACGAAATTTTGAACCCCTTCAATTGGTAAGTTAGGTAGGTAGGAAACATTTTGAAATTTCATTCTGGTTTAGGGCCGCGTTAGCGAGGTTGGTAGGGCAACGGAATACAAATCGGAGAGTTGCGAGTTCGAACTCGATCCAACCAAATACCGTCGGGTACGTGGAGGCTGGAGCACGTTGAATCTGTCACGGCCTGATATGTCCTCACGTTGGCGTAGTGTGGATGTTTGGAGAGTGGGGCACTAGTTCATTGGTTGACCTCGTCATCTTATCTTGGTTAGAAATGACGAGCGTCTTCTCGGATTTTTCCCTTCGGGATTGATTCCTTAGCGTCGCCAATAACCCGCTGTGCTGCTCCATTGCGACGGTAATTCTACCTCGGATCTTTCCCTTTGGGATTGATCCCAGACCGTCACCAAAGGCCCGTTGTGTTGCTCCAATGTGACGTTAGTTAAAATACCTACGTACCCCAATCTGCAAACACTCACACCAAGTCAATGTGAGACCACATGACGCCACATCAGATTTAACGTACACCAGCCTTCTACGTGCACGACTGTCTTTAGTTGGATCGTGTTTCGCACTCGCAACCCTCCCGCTGGTAATCCCTGCTCTGCCATTCGAACTACCGTGTTCCATATGATAAATTGGCTAAATGAAAATACTAAAGCGATCCATCAACTATTATAATTTTTTGTGAGATGGTTTTTAATACAACTGTTAATGAATTGCCGATTAAGGAATTTCTGTTAAGGAATAGTTATAGCACAGTAATGATGCTTTATAATTAATGGTTACTTAATTGACTAGTTAATTACAAAATATATAATTTTATTATATTGTGAGGAAGAAAATATATTTAAATGAAAGATAAGGCAGACGTGTTTTGCTAAGATATTAATAACAACTGAAAGGCAACACAAAAAATTAATTTTCTGAGCTTAGTTTATAAATTATTAGATATATTCTGCAAATATTGCACTTAGAAGTTTGGCTGGTGTTCATGAATAGAAAAAATAATTTAATTTCTACGTTTTCTTCTCATAGGTGTTTCTTTAAAATTCAAAAACTAATTCCTTCTGAATTGAACGAAAACGCATTGGTAGAAGTTTTTAGTCGTAATCGATTTCCCATAAACAAATGCAAACAACATTCTATCGAAGTATTTAATAGTTTGTTTAGTTAAAACAACTATGATATATTACTTTTGCTTCCCCATAGCTTTAACAAACAAGGCTTTATCGATTGATTTAAATATGCTATTTTAAGTACTATTTGCCAATGGGGAATCGATGTAAGAAAAGCAATTTCTTTCCTTAAACAATACTATTATTGATTTTATTAAACTTGCAGCCTCATTTCAATGGTATTAATATTTTTAAAATACACCTTCAAAAATTTTTTTATATTAATGCAGATGTATATGTGGAATTATGCGTGATCAAGTACATCGAAGCCAGGTCGGAAGAGTAATGGACTAGCAACCGGAGGGTTACGAGTTCGAATCCAGCCAAAGACCGTCGTGCACAAAGGGGGCTGGTGCACGTTAAATCCGGCATGGCCTTAAATGTTCTCACGTTGGCATGGTAGGGAAGTTTGGAGAGTAGAGTGCCATCTCAAATGTTGCCCCGTCAACTGACCGTGATTCAAAATTACGTGGTGTTGTCCTCAGATCTTTCCCTGTGGAATTGATTCGGACCGTCACAAATAGCCCGTTGTGTTGCTCCAGTGTGACGGTGTGACGTTAATTGAAATACCTACCTACTACAAAGTAAATCAAACTGCGGCCGCGCTAGCCCTGTTGAGTTCGAGACTCGATCCAATCAATGACCGTCGTGTACGTGAGGGCTGGTGCACGCTAAATTTGTCGTGACCTCAAATGTCCTCACGTTGGTGTGGTGTGGAAGTTTGGAGAGTAGGGTGCCAGCTCTAGCGTTAACTCTTCATCTGACCTTTTTTGAAACGACGTGGTGTTGTCCTTGAATCTTTCCCTTTGGGATTGATCCCGGACCGTCACCAATAGCCCATTGTGTTGCTCCAGTGTGACGTTAATTGAAATACCCCCCTTTGGGATTGATACCGGAATGTTGCCAATAGCCCGCTGTGTTGTTTCAATGCGACGTTAATTCATTTAACGCCTTCTGGTGGTTATCTGGTTATCCACGCAACCTGGATTCGTACTAGAAACTTTGGTAAAGTTGTCGAATCCGGGGCATGTTTTTCGCCAAGCAATTTTTGTCGCCAAATCAAGATGGCGTCCAAAGCCATTTGCGTAGGGTTGCCATAAAGCTGGATCAAATCGCTAGTGCCCCGGATTCGACATCGCTACCAAAACTTTCGATCGAGGATCTAGCCCACTAGACCGATTGGTCCATCTCATGCGACATTGTTCGTGAGTATTTAGAAAAATATCATTGTATGCCATTAATAAAATTTATTTACGTAACCATTTTTATGTACAGAATCCTTACCAAATTGCGTGCATTTTAATTTGTGCGATAGTCGTTCATAAAAATCGATGTTACATCGCACGATCACTTTTACATTCAAAAGATTTAAGCGAGCGTAAATGCACTCAGGAAATTAAGCGTCATCTCAAAACAACTCCAGAACTTTTGACGAATTCTTTTAAATTCCTCCGCATTTCGCCTGAGGTGCATACTTATTTGTCTGTATTCGTGCAAGAGCAATCACAATTTTGAACGCATTTGCGAAGAAAGTGAATATTGCAAGTAATTTAGCTGCGGGTCTTGGAAAACTGCTATAAGCACTCACGTAAAGAACTCAATGAAGCGAACAGGCTTTATACATACAACACACAAACTGTATCTTAAAATTAGATATTTTCTTTCATTCAATTAAGTGAATTAACTGTTCAAACGAAGGTTTCTGAAATATTTACAGCTCGTTCGTTTCCAATAGAAGGAATTGCAGCCAATTTCCTTTTTCCGAAATCGACATGCGTCATCATCATCAAATATTTCTGGCCAGATCTTAATCTCGTCATAAAAAAATCGGCCATATCTTGATGACGAGATATCTCGTCATTAGTAAAATTAGTTAGATTTTAGTGGATGAGATATCGTCGAAATCAATGGAGTTATGGTTTGAGAAAAGTGGTAAAGGCCCCAACAGAAAATTTTTCGAAATCATTCTTGAATTAATAAATGTATAGGGGATATAACTTGCCTGGCAACAAAAATAAAACGGGTAAAATATATCAGCGATCAAGTTTAGCATTTTAATTTAGTAAATGCCGTTAGGGATATAACTCGAGCTTATTGGATATTTGTGAGTACATAGAGGTATTTGAAGGGGTTTGCAATTGGGGGGGGGAAACATTACCGAACAAAATAATAAATCCTACCGGAACAAAATATTTTGAATTCAATTTACAAAATTGTATTATCTACCTTATTTTGAATTTTAAATTGTTTTCTCTTGTAATATATTCCCTGTTGGTAAGACTATTTGTTTGCCATTAGTTATGCGATTATTTCAAAGTTTTGGGTAATATTTTTGACGGAGTTCCTGATCTATAATATGACTGCTTTAAAATTATGCGGGTAGATATTGGAAGTCCCATGTCTAGAAACAGAATTCAGGAATAAATCTACAGAATTTACGTTTTCCTTTGTATAAAAACTGTTTTTCAAAAACTACTGATTCCTTGCCGGAGGAATAGTAAATCACCTGATTTCAGTTCTCATACGGATCTTTCCCTTCGGGACGGATGCCAATAATACGTCGTATTGCTACAGTGCGACATAAATTCAACTACCTACCCACATACGCTTTTCGCTGCTTGAAAGCGCTTGAAAAAAATTCTAAAGGTAGGTATTTTAATTAACGTCGTACTTGAGCAACACAACGAGCTATTGGAGACGGTCAGGTATCAAACTCGAAGTGAAAGATTCGAGGACAACACGTAATTTTGAACCACGGTCAGATAACGAGGTCACATCTGAGATGGCATCCCACTCTCCAAACTTCCACACCACGCTAACGTGAGGACATTTGAGGCCACGACGGACTTAAAGTGCACCAGCCCCCTTTGTACACGACGGTCTTTTGTTGGATTCGAACTCGCAAACCTCCGGTTGCTAATCCGTTACTCTTCCAACCGGGCTACCGCGGCCCAAAAGATTCAAGGAAGTTGATTAATAGAAAATACTAACTATTAATACAAAATACTGAGTAAAACAAAACCATAAAAACGCAACGGCTTACGAATATCTAGCTACTTATTACATTTATGGAAACGTTATTTTTCTTACATAAACCAATTTTTGCTAGAAAGACAATTTATCAGGTACAGTTTTACTTATTTGAAGGTGTCAGGTCAAGGTATTATGAAGCTTCATGTATCAAACTAACGCTTTCAAACTGTTCATAAATAGAAAAAATTAAAAGTGGTATTCCGCTATAATAATGCTTCTTAATAAGTATCAATTTCAAGAATTTGTATACTAAATCCCAATTAATGACGGTGGCATCTGTTCTACCTCTCGACACGAATCTTTTTGGAATTTTTTATCAGAATACGACAGTGACAAGCCTTCAAGGATTAGAGGTTATACGGTGAAAAATGACTGGTTTACTTTAACAGCGAATCGAATGATTTGTCGCTGCATAAAGATAAGAACTTTAATTATCAACCCCAAATGTATCAGCCAGCGAATGTGAAATTGAATGTCATCTTTATTCTAAGAATAGTAATTTTCGGTTTCTTAGCTAAGGTTAAGCTTTTTGTTTTGTATGTGTCAATTAAAATATTCTTCTCTATAATTGAAACAAAACTCGATCCAATTAAAGATCGTCGTGTACGTGTTCTCTGGTGCTCGTAGAATCTGTCATAACCGCAAATGTCCTGCGTTGGCGTGGTGTGTAAGTTTGGAGAGTGAGATGCTAGCTCAGGTGTTGATCTCGTCATCTGACCTTGGCTCAAAATGGCGAGGTGTTGTCCTCGGACTTTCCCATCGGGATTGATCCCGGACCGTCGTCAATACCCTTTTGAGTTGCTCCAGTGTGACGTTAATTAATTACCAATTCCTAAAATTGAAAAATTTGTACCGTTTTTCATAAAATCAACTTCGTTTATTGTGTATCCTAATTTAAATGGAATGTCTCTAAAAATTTCCGGCACTGTTTCGTTACAATAATTTTTATCAGCTCTGACTTTTGAACGAAAATTTGAACTTAACTTTCATTTAGACCAATTCTCCTTCATCCTCCAAGTGGTTTCGACGAGATATGTCGTCCATCAAGGTCTGACCAATTTTGCTAATCTTAAGATAACTCCTAATAAAAGTATTGCCGATTTTTTATGATTACAAGATCAAGATCTGTGTGGTCAGTTTTCTTCTAATGAACAAATACATCGTCCACCAAGTTTTGCTAATGACGAGATACCTCTTCGAGACAACCACTAGGAGGTTTAAAAGTGATTATTGAACAGATAATTAGTAAGAAATTGTATTCAGGTTGATTAACGAAGTTAAAAGTACTTTAATACTACAAAGATAAACACTAGAATACAGCTATTGTAGTAATGTGCTGTCTGTCTAGCACGGGAATTGCTTCGGAATGGCGATCGCTATAGCAACAGGGATCGTACATTTTGAGTAAGGGTAACTCTGGGAATGTCTTAATTTTATTTCGTTTTCGGCGAAGTAATAAATAAAATAACAAGAATAATAAATGCGTCCAGAAGAATGAAATGAATCTCAATTAAAAGAGAAAAAAAATTATAAAAAAAAGACGCCAACGGCACGCGGTGTTCCCAGGTGGTCACTCTCCCAAGTACTGACCGCGCCCGAAGGTGCTTAACTTCGGTGATCGGACGAGAACCGGTGTGTTCACTATGGTATGGCCGTTGGCATTCGTTTTGCAGCAAAAGACTAATAAGAAACAATTGAGAATTCAAAAGAATCTGGTTTTCTTCGATAATGATGCCCCCTCCACACAAGAAAAAGAACGGAGAAGGAAAGACGCGATATTGTCAGTTCTACAGTAAAGTTGGCTTCAATAATGGGCTCATGACAATGAACAATCAGGAACGAGGGTATTTACGTTACCTTAAGGGAATAACCCCTATTGGGAAGGAGGAGTGATTGACAGCTGTCTCGTAACATGATACTAATTTTCTTCCAGAACCAAGAAGCCGAAGGGGAAAGCATTGTGGAATCCACAATACGCATCCATCGAAAGGGATGTTTTGGAGGGTTGGCCAATGAAACGCTGGCTTCTGATTGGCTGTACGAAAACAGGTCTCCAGAGGCTTTATAAGGGCAAAGCTGATATTCATAATGACTGTTAAAATTTTAAGAAATACAGTATTTATATACTCCTCACGACAATCTCCACTACTAAGTACAAAAGGAAATAAAGTTTTTTCTTTTAAGAGATTGGCAGTGGAAAGAGGTTGTTCACTAGCACAGATCATTAACACGTAAAAACTATATTTAATTCGTCATTAATTGCATCAATGTGATAAACATGAATATGCTTTTCTTCAAACATCCCCTGTGGAAAACAGGATAAGCTCTGTTTCTATGGAAACAAATACATGCAGACCTTGTGATCGGAGCAGTTTTCATGGTAGATTGACAATAAAATATATTGAATCTCAATTTTTACTCGATACAAATTACGTACGAGCCGAGCTACGTGGCCTTTCTGTAAAAGTTCTTTTTCCTATATAACTCTGTCTTTGTTGTAAAGATAATTTTCCAACCACCTTCAGTATAAAACAACATTGAGTCAGTCATACGTATAACGGTTGTGTGGGTTTGAATACGGGGGTAATTCTTCCCAAAATAAACCAATAAGCTAGATATTGGTTTACCAATATTTACGGATTTACTTTTCTGCAAAAATTAGTAGGTACTAGTATGCACATTCTGTCGAATAGCAACTTTGAATTTTTGATTTGGAATTGTGGAAGTCATTTACAATATAAAATGTCAAGAACTTATTCTAAAATTTGTTTATTTTGCATCCCGATATATAGCCCTCTGAGTGTCACGAAATTTAAGAGTAGTGTAGCATTGTTTTTACCCCACAACACACTAAATGAATTGGTTGAAAGAATTCCTGAATTCTTTCAACCAATAGGTATCAATTTCAATCAATATTATATTGGTTCTTTATAGAATTCTTTGGACAGATTCTATTGGTCTTGTACTTAGAATGAAATTCTTTGGAAAAATTATGTTGGCCCATTCTGTAGAATACGATCCTTCAGAAACATTATTTCGCTCCCTTATTGTAGGTGAAAAAAAAGCCGGTTGGCACAGTCCCCATTGTTCCGCAAGGTTTGGTTCGTGAATACTTTACTCCGAACTGCTGGATTGTATTCTTTACTGGTAACTGGGTTAACAGTAGGCAAATCGTCACTATCAACGTCCATAGGCTCATCAGGTGGCAACTAGTTAGATGGTACATCGACGTCGCCGCGTACGCGCGCCTGCTCCTTCTTGCGTCTGTGGTAAGCTCTAGATCTCTCCGCACTTGTCACAGGTTTAGACTTCTTGGTATCATTTTATTCGTATTCAACTGCTCTTTCAACCTGTTTACGTTTCCGATGCCGCAATTGAACTTTAGTGTGATAGTTTGGCTTCATAGTGAAATCTTCGACACATCGTCACTTTCCACTGCACACAATTTTCACATAAATGGTTTAAACTATCAACTAGTCAAACGGAATTGTATAACTCGTCGTTCTCTTCAATTTAAGCTCGCACTCGCCACGACACGTCGATTAGAACTGAAGTTACAGTTGTTAAACTGGTCAGCGTATGTCCGAAATGTGACTCATTTCCCCCACCACGCGGTACAAACTTAGAGGAGAGATAAGGATAGAGAGCGCTTTGGGGTTGCAATCCGGTTCTACGATAAAAGCGGACGTGCGGACGTTTCTTGGACACGGAGAACACTCTCTATGGGATTTAGCATTGGGACGTCAAATTGACACGTTGAAGGCTGCACTTTTAGTGAAAAAAAATGGTTGCATATTGTTGTGCATACAATTGCAAGGAAAGAGGAACTAAAGGATCACCCTACTCATTTCACAGATATGTTATTATTTACTTATCTGCTTTTTTTTAGTATTTAAAGCATTTTTAAAAGAGTAGCGTTGCATCACATCATAGTAAAATCAATGTTTATTCGTTATTGTGAACACTTTTTTTCATTATTTGATGTCGTGAGAACAATTTGAATATCAGTAACCTGATAGAAAATGTTTTGAAGTCATTAAAATTATGCATTTTGCGAAAAAATCGAATGTTTTACGGTTAAACGCAAAAATGCAGGTTGGCGAATCTTGGCGCCTTCCGCTAGAGTAATCAAATATCGCGTATTTAGAAAATTGTTGGTAGTTTCTTGTGTGTATGGCAGATTTGTGCAGTTCATTTATTTAAGACTAATATTATTAATAGATTACAAGTGAGTGATAGCTCCGGATAGCTGTTTATTTGAATTTTGATTTGCAGAGATTGTTTCATTTTAATTGGAAGCAATACACATGTACTTTTGCGTTAAATTTAAAAACTTAAAAACAATTATTTTTTAAGGAATTTTTTATTTTTGAAGTAACGCAGATGGTCTCATTCGATTGCATCAACTTTTTAGAATAGGAGCTGATGGATACCTTTTTAGAAATTTCATTAGTTTTGCTTGAATGATTGTTTAAAGTACGAGTATTTGTTTAATTTGAATTAGCCGTCTAATCTAATTAAAATTTGTGTTACATTAATGCAAAACATGCTTAAAATGATGTCGCATTACTTTCGCAAGGCCCACATCTTGCAAGAAATGTTTCATACGCCATCGAAATCAAAAATTAATTTTTACTACTTATAGTATTAGACTATGCAGTAAATGTGTAGATTTAGTAAATGTAGGAATGAATATTTTAAAATAAGATTACATCATATTGCTAAAGTTTACAACGAAGACCTCCAAAAAATAAATTAAGAAGCATAAATAATAAATTAACTTTATTTAAAGGTCACTGATTCATTTGTATATTTCATGTAAACTAAATGCATAATCAAATATATTTTTCATCAATTTATTAACTTTTTCTTTCCAATATGTCAGTAATTCATTTATTTAAATTTTATTACTGTACAGCTAGTGGCATTTTCATTGGTTTTTCTTTGGTATTTTTTCATATTAAGACAGTATATTTTAGTCATAATTTCCTTCTGTAATTTTTATCTTTGTTCTTTGCTTCTTTGTACTTTAAACTGTCTAGAAAAACTAAAGAAAACCCGAGATAAAATTTCTGAAAATATTTTCGATTGGATGTCCCATGTTTCATGGAATTGCTCTGTTAGTGTATACAATATTTTTGTTCATTTTAAGTTATTTATCTGAGTCATTTTTAAAAATCAATGGTCACCCTGTATATATATATTGACAAAATGCTTGTCCAAAAGCCGTAAAATTTATTCAGTGAAAATATTATATTTGAAAAATAAAATCTGGTTCGAAATCTAATTATGTTTTCTTTCTGGTGGTGGCTACGATTTACAAGTTTTAAAATCAAAACCTTTTCAATATTCACAAAACAAAGAGATCTAAAATCATTAACTTTAGAATCAATTTTCTACTCTGCATCACTGTTTTTTTTAAATCTTTCGTTACTTTGGAAACATTTTAAGTCAGCAAAGTAGCAAAAATTGGTATGCTAAAAAATTACTTTTATTAAATAATGATTCAAAATCGGTACCTCGAGTACTTCAAGTCGAAATTATCTGTTTAATCACGAAGGCAGTATTTGTAACAAAATTAGTACAATTCGTTTATTCTTCTGCTTATTTAGTTCAAAAAGGTGAAGGTATCGCCAAGATTGTTTACATTACATGGGTGATATGAAGTCAAATCTGGTTTAACCGTGGGCTAAAACGTAAAGTTACTCTGGAACAGCTTTTTCGACCATCTGGAATGGGGAAGCGCTCTCTATCTTTATCTCTGCTCTATGGGTACAAAGGTCAGAGGGGGGAGTGGATTAGTGGCCAACCTGGTCGACGCAGCCCACCTTTCTCAACACGATGGTAGGTCATTTATCCCCATAGGCTAATTCCCCTTGGAGTTATGGGGCTTTGAGATTTTTCACTTTCAACACTTCATTCAACACTTTTCGTGACGCGCAAGCCCTGGAGTTATGGGGCTTTGAGATTTTTCACTTTTCAACACTTCACTCAACACTTTTCGTGACGCGCAAGTTTCTGCCTATGACCTCCATGCATGCGCTTTAGACCCCGGACTGATTTTAAAGATGTATTCACGTCAAAATGTATTTTGAGGAAAACGAGAAAAAGTATTTGAAAGTTTCACATTTATTTTGTGCTGTAGGCAGCATTTTTTATGCAATAGAATGTTGTGTGTATCAATAAAACAACTCTATGATCTTAAGGCACTCCAAATTGAACGACATTGAAAAACAAGCTGATTAGAAATAAAATATGACAGAAATTGCTTGCTGCATTAGTATCTGCACTTCCTTTTTGGCATGAAATGTAGAATCGAATTTTAAATTCTTTTTGTCTTCCGATGTCTCTAATGCCTTTAGAAAATAAAAGCATGTCATTTTCAATCTCAGTTATAGATGCACTCTCGTACATTTCGTTTCAGTGTTAGGGTGTTTGAAGTCAGTTTTTGTGTCAAGAATAGATTTAAATACTATCAATGTTCTTATTGTCTTGTATTTCACATGCACATTTTTCTGAGTAAGAAACTTAGCTAATGCACGAACAAGTAATTAACTCTAACTAAAGCATTTTATAACTACATCAATTTTTTCTCTCCATCGTTAGAAAGATTATGACAAAAAATATATGATGATTGTCTTTTTCCAAAGGCATTATATTAACTGTTTTAATTGTCCAAAAAACGCGAATTACGGAAACAAACCTAGAAGGTATCGGTTTATTTTCGCCAGAGATAAATTCTATTTGGAATTTCTGATTTTTGGAAATATGTATTGCTACTGTCGTACCAAGAATCAAATTTAGAAGTTCAGATTTTACTCTTTGAACGCAAGATTTCAGAGTAGTGTAGTGTTGTCTATACCTCACCATACTTAATGACTAAATAACTACCTCTTTCTAAAAATTACATGCATTCTTTCAACCAACAATTGGATTATCTCAATCGTATTGTCACAACATGCTCTCAATGGATATGCTTTCGGGATTGATCCCGGACCCTTCCCAATAGAACGTTGTGTTGCTCCAGAGTAACGTTAATTCAACTATCTACCTCTCTGGATATGAACACAAATAACGTAAATCGGAATTTTTATTCATAGATTGTCATATTTTTCTGTTGATTAATCTTATATCATAATGTAATTATCATTTATTCTCCATTATCATTTAGAATTAACCCATTTCGCTAGTTCCGTTAATGTCATCCTATATATTACGATCATCAATTTTAAAGACACGATTATTCAACTGCTTTACTGAATCTTAGTTGGAGACTCTCGCTCCCCCAACTCGCCTTACGGCTTAGAGTTTTTACCGGGGGGCGGAGATTTCGAGGACCTCCACAGCACTTGAGAGAGGGACACCGGGCAGCCCATCCGGTGGACAGGACGTGCACCGCTTCCCCCAGCGTGTGCGCGCGCGGTCGAACAAATTTATTTGTATCCAAAAATTTACAGCACTGGGGCCGCTCATGGGCCGAGCATATATCTCTTAAAAGCAGAACAAAACATAACGGCGCACAAAACGGCCAAAAGGGCCTAAATATAAAAAACAAATAATGATGATGATGCTATGAGGGTCGTCTCTCACGAAGGCAGGATAAGACCTGAGCTGCGGAAGGAGCCCTGGAGTGTGGTGCAAAAGTGGATGGTAATGTCCCCTAGCCTCCTCTATTCCTGGCCAGACTCTGTCCTCCTATTACTCTCCAAAACTCCACTTCATCCTCTCTTTCCTCTTTTTCAGTCCTGTTTTTCCTCTCTCCTCTTTTCTTTTCCTCCTTCTTTTTCTTTTTCTCATCCTTTCGTTGTGGTGTGCTAAAAGGAATTGACTCATCTGGTGGACTTAGAAAAATTTTGTCATTTCCTCTCTCAGTGAGTCCTCTTCCCTTCATCCTCTTTCATCCCTATCTTTCTCCTTTTTCTCACCCTTGTTTTTTTTTTTAATATACTCACCCCGTTGTGGTGTGCTCAAAAATATAACATAATATAACAAGTACAGGGCCATGAAAAATATATTTTATTAAAACTCATGAGCCCGAAATAAGAATGCACAAGAATAAGAATAACTTCATAAAAGGACGTGTACCAGCCAATTATAGGTCAGAAGGGACCAAAATTTCAGTAAAAGTGAGTTAACTTATTAATACCGTAACTCACGGCGCTATCTGACGCCCTCTATATAGAGGGAGGTGATCAGAAAATATTGATTTAAAAAATTTAAAAATAAAAAAAAAAACAGTAGATCGGTATGTCAAATTTGATATATAAAAGTTAGAATTAAGAATAAATATTTAATAAAATATGATATATATCAAGGATGTGGTCATAAGCTATAAGTAAGCCAACAAATCACCACATCCAAGGACAATCTATTTTAAGAGCGAAATAAGTAATAATGTAACCCAGCGACCACGTTAGCTGCGAGGCTGAACAAAGCGCACCAGAGGGACAGCTCAGGAACTATAGAAATCTTAGTTAAGATCTCAAAAACTCGGGACAGCAACCAAGGCACATCCCCAGGGCATCCACAAGCAGGAGGGAATCGCCAAAGAGAAACGATGGTAAGATGAAAGATAAAACATGAATATTAAAAGTTTTAATTAAAATAAATTATCAATAACATATAATAACAACTCTTAAGACAAAAAATAAAAATTTTAAAAATTTAAAATAGAATAAGTTAAAATTTACCCCGAGGTGAGAGGGAAGGGCAGCGAGCAAAATTACATATTTGATACCTCTCCAGCATAGCCCATACATCTCCTGACCCTATAAAGAGAAGTAGCATTTTCTCTTTATAGGGTAAAAGCTACAACTGAATCTTAGTTGTAGCTTTTTTGACATAACAGTTAACCCTCCAAGTGTTTAGACTAGATATCTCGTCCATGAAGATCCAACGAGTCATATCATCAGCCGGATAATACCAATTTTTTAATGCTAACAAGATCAAGATCTGGGAATTTCTTTTCTAATGACGAGATATCTCGTCCATCAAAATTTGATCAGTTTTGCTCAAGACGAAATGGTAGGTATTTAATTAACGTCGCACTGGAGCAACACAACGGGCAAAAGGCGACGGTCCAGGGTCAAACCCGAAGGGAAAGATCTGAGGACAACACTACGTAATTTTGAACCTCGGTCAGATGATGAGGTCACACCTCAGCTGGCACCCCACTCTACAAAATTCCACACCACGCCAACGTGAGGCATTTGAGGCCACGATAGATTTAACATGCACCAGCTCCCTTGCACACTACGGTCTTTGGTTTGAACTCGCAACCCTCCGGTTGCTAATCCGTTACTCTGCCAACTGGGTTACCGTGGCCCGAGATACCTAGTGAAGACAACCACAAGGAGGGTTAATTGAACATAAATATTCTGTACAATGGACACGTTTTACTGTTCGTCTATAAATAGCCTGCATTCATAAACACATTAAATCTTTGATAACGGTCTATACAAAATCAGAGTTGTGGAATTAAAAAACAGTTTCACGCGCTAGGTATATTTTTTATTTAATTTATAACTGAATATTAATACCTTATCTCATATTAAAATACCAAGTAATTGTCTTTGGAACTCAACCTTTTTTATTCATACTTTTTTTGTATCAAATATCCGTTCACTAATTAAAAAGGAAATTTCAATAGGTTTGGAATGGTAATTAATTAACGTCGCACTAGAGCAACACAACGGAAAATTCAATAGAAAAGTTCCCAATAGCAATTTCATTATGGTTATTATCATGCGGTTATTTTTCCCAGGTGATTATTTTTAGCAATTTTCGAGGTTGTTTTCTCTTAAGAATTTTCATATGAAACAATGAATGAACCGTCCTCTGTGATGATTAAATTTGTGATTTGTGTTTTTCTATCGCAATATGTTGTGAACACGAGGATAGCCTGCAAAACTAAAGGTATATTTTATTCTGCTTCATTCGTTAAATTTATTTCGTTTTAATTGGAGACATTGCATGGTTCTTGAAATTAAAGTTACACAAAACTTTGAATCCTAAAAGAAGAGCAATCGGATTAGCAACCAGAGGTTGCGAGTTCGAATTCAACCAAAGACCGTCGTGTATACAAAGGAGGCTGGTGCGCGTTAAATCTGTCGTGGCCTCAAATGTCCTCACGTTGGCATGGTATGGAAGTTACGAGAGTGGGGTTCTAGCTCATGAGTAACCTTGTCATTTAACCATGGTTCAAAATTACGGGGTGTTGTCCTCGGTCTTTCCCTTCGGGATTGATGCCGAAGCGTCGTCAATAGCCCGCTGTGTTGCTCCAGTGCGACATTAATTAAAATACCTACCTACCTTAGAGCTTCTGTGTCTTTGTACGAGTTGTTGGTCGGGACAGAAATAGTTTGTTCTACACAATAGTATTCACAACATTCAACACAATTCATCTGACATCAATAAGAAAATCATCAAACATTTTATTCCTGTCAAGCTCTCGGTTTAATCCTCCTGGTGGTTGTCCCGACGAGATATTTCGTCAAGACCAAAAAAGACCAGATCTTGATGGACGAGATATCTCGTCATTGGAAGATGACTGACCAGATCTTGATCGGCGAAATATTTCATCATTAGAAGCACACTGACTGGATCTTGATCTCGTCATTTGAAAATCGGCATTATCTTGAGATATCCCTTCAATATCACATTTCATCAGATCTTGATGGACGAGGTATCCCTTCATTATCATATTTGACCAGATCTTGATGGACGAGATATCCCTTGATTAGCACATTTGACCAGATCTTGATAGACGAGATATCCCTTCATTATCATATTTGACCAGATCTTGATGGACGAGATATCCCTTGATTATCACATTTGACCAGATCTTGATGGACGAGGTATCCCTTCATTATCACATTTGACCAGATCTTGATGGACGAGATATCCCTTGATCAGCACATTTGACCAGATGTTGATGGACGAGATATCCCTTGATTATCACATTTGACCAGATCTTGATAGACGAGATATCCCTTCATTATCATATTTGACCAGATCTTGATGGAAGAGATATCCCTTGATTAGCACATTTGACCAGATCATGATAGGCGAGATATCCCTTGATTAGCACATTTGACCAGATCTTGATGGACGAGATATCCCTTCATTAGCACATTTGACCAGATCTTGAGGGACGAGATTATCCCTTCATTAGCACATTTGACCAGATCTTGATGGACGAGATATCGCTTCATTATCACATTTGACCAGATCTTGATGGACGAGATATCCTTTCATTATCACATTTGACCAGATCTTGATGGAAGAGATATCTCGTCGAAACCACGTGGAGGGTTAACAAGACGTGAGATCAAACCTCGCCCGACAGGGATGTATGTCCACAAACGCCACTTGGATGTAATAGAAGGTGCAAAAGTGATAGACACACCAAAGCTTTAGGAACTACATTTTTTCACTAGACCAAATTTTCAAGTTTGACAGTAGTTGTATACTTAATTTCAGATTAGGCTCTGAAATTTACAACCGCTTTACACGCCTGACAGTCGATTCATGGATCGCCGTGCATGTTTCGAAATCCTGTTCCTTTGGGGAATCTGGTAACCACGATGGTAACTCAAGTGATGAGATCTGCTTCGGAGTCCATGGGCGCAATGTGCTTTTCAGGTATCCCCAGAGGAAGAGATCAATGCATGGTGAGTCAGGTGATCCTGGTGGACAATGGTTCGGAGTCAGTTTTAAGCTGCGGTTCGTGGTGTGATTAGCCCTCATGTAGCAAAACATTAACGTGTTGCCAAAAGCAGCTCCTAAAACAAAATTTATAGAGTGAAGAAACAAATTAAATTCGATAACGAAAGATTTCCAGAGAGCAAAATTTGTTTTTTTAACACGCGCATATTTTCACGTCACAAATTTTTGGCGAACGGTCACCATCACTTCTTAAAAGAGTAATAGAGAATCATAGCGATTTGAATTTTTAGTATCCATCTCACGAAAGCATGATGAAAAATTCAATACCTCAAACTTATAATAGAGGGAAAACGTGTAATATATATACTTTTATGTTTCTTTTCAAAGGCTGTGGTAACCCGTTTGAAAGAGCTACGAATTAGCAAACGGAGGTTTGTGAGTTCTAAACTCCATTGAAAGACCGTGGGGGTTATGCACGTTAAATCGGTCATGGCCTCAAATGTCCTCCCGTTGGCGTTGAGGTTTGGAGAGTTGGGTGCCAGCTCAGATGGTGACCTCGTCATCTGACCGCGGTTAAAAATGACGAGGCGTTGTGCTCGGATATTTCCCTTCGGGTTTGATCCCGGACAGTCGCCTATAGCCTGTTGTGTGACTCCATTTGTCGTTATTTCGTCTAGGTAGGTAGGTAATTCGATTAACGTCTCGCTGGAGAAACACAACGGGCTATTGGCGACGGTCTGGGATCCAACCGGAAGGGAAAGAACCGAGGACAACTCCAAGTAATTTTGAACCTCGGTCGGATGAGGAGGTCACACCTGAGCTGGCACCCAACTCTCCAAACCTCAACGCCAACGGGAGTACATTTGAGGTCACACAAATTTAGCGTGCACCAGACCTCACGTACACGACGGTCTTTGATTGGATCGAGTCTCGAACTCGCAACCCTTCGATTGAGAATCCGCTACTATACCAACCGAGTTAGGGTGGCCCCAGTTTGATTTACTTAGTAGGTAGGTAGGTATTTCAATCAACGTCACCCTGAAGCAACAAAACGGGCTATTTGTGACGGTCCTGGGTTAATCCCACAGGGAAAGATCCGAGGACAATACCACGTAATTTTAAACCTCGGTCAGATGAGGAGGTCACACCTGAGCTGGAGCCCCACTCTCCAAACTTCCACACCACTCCAACGTGAGGACATTTGGGAGCACGACAGATTTAAGTTTCACCAGTCTCCCTTGTACACGACGGTGTTTGGATGGATTCGAACTCGCAACCCTCCGGTTGCTAATCCGTTACTCTACCAACCGGGCTACAGATTAATTCGTCTAAAACTACCAACCTCAAAAAGTAACTACAAAGAGTTGCGGTTGCGTTACATGTTTGATAAAAACTAAATTTTTCGATGGGCGCTGAAAAAGCGTCGGTAAAAGATGTGAGGAGTTAAAACAAGTTTTTTAATTTAAAATTCCTGCCTTAGTAATCAAAACCCAACAAAATTAAACGCGTTTCTCGATGGAAACATAATTAAATTCCGTTTTCTTACCTGTAGGCTCTTTCAAGCATTCGTGTTTATAAAAAACGAATTCACCCAAGCGTATGAGATCCTAGATTTCGAGGGCATCAAACGAAACATATTTTATAGGACAGCATCACAAGAAAAAAGGAATATTTAATTTAATTTAAATTAGAGACCAATTTTTTTAATCTCATCCGTGCTAGGGCTCTAACCTTCCACCGGCTGGACTTTGACGGTTTTGAGAATTTTTTGAAATTTGTGAGTGGTTTAGAATTTTTGCCCCGAAGGAGTTTCTAATGAAACGTTTATGAACAATTTGAATTTAATAAAAATGGATACTTCCCTTCATAAAACGAAGTTTTTCAAAAGAGAAATGGGGTCTCGACTTATCAGTTTCATTATGGTAATTTGTATTTTCCAGTAAGGTTTTATATCCCTGTGAAAAATGCTGCATTTTTCAAAATTGCTGTGTAATTTCAGAACCTCGTTTTTTAAAAATTGCACTTGTTAAATTATCAGGAAAGAAAGGCTTTCGATCTGATTTTATAAATACAGCATTTTCGTGTTATTCTAATATAATACGAACCGCGATGTATTTTGAATGTGGCAATGTGTTTTAGATTTAACCCTCCAAGAGGTGTCGACCGTCATGTACGTGGGGACTGGTGCACGTTAAATCTGTGGTGGGCTCAAGTGTCCTCACTTTAGCATGGCGTGGAAGTTTCTAGAGTGTGGTACTAGCTCAGATATTGACTTCGTCATCTGGTTCTAAATGTTGGGGTTTTGTCTGAGCTTTCCCTTCGGACCGTCGTCACTAGCCCTTTGTGTTGCTCCGTTGCGACATTAATTCAACTACCTACCAATTTAGTATAAAGGTTTTTATTAGGATCAATCTAGGTAGGTAGGCAGATGAATTAACATCGCTATGGAGCAGCACAACGGGCTAGTGGTGACGGTCCGGGATTCGTTGAAGACATCACCGCTTCATTTTGAACCACGGTCTGATGACAAGGTCAATACTTCAGCTGGCATACCTCCGTCCAAACTTGTCCACATAACGCCAACGTGAGGAAATTGGCCACGACAGGTTTAACGTTCACCAGACTCTACGTACAGGACAGTCATTGGTTTGAATCGTTCTGAACTCAAAACTCTCCAATTGCTAATCCGTTACTCTTCCCCGTGTGGGGTCGGGTAGTAGAATATCCCCACCGCAGCCCTGCGTGTCGTAAGAGGCGACTAATGGTGTACCTCCCTGTCATATCAGGGTTCGGTGGGAACTGCACTATTGGTCTCCCTACTCGAGGTCAACCCTTCGGGGAACTTCGGGCGGAAGGCGTCCCGATGTTTGGGGCCCGCCGGATCTTGTTGCCGCAGTTCACTTGTGTGTTCCTACGCATGACGTGGAGGGTATAAAAATGGGAGGGTCCCACTCTTCCTCTCATCATTGACACGATGTATATTTTTCGTTTGCTTTGTAGTATTCGAAATATGTACGGTCTAATTTGGCGTCGTTGATGCCCTGAACATCGGTTTGAACCGGGCCAGGAAGGCGACCTGCCGTCGCCTCAAGGGCTGCGTCACCTGTGGGCGGGTTAATGCACCTGTATATGCGTAGACGACCGATCAAACCACTCGCCACCTGATTCAGTTCGGGATATGAGGAGGTCGTTCTGAGGTGATTAATCCGTTACTCTTCCAACCGGGCTACCGAGGCCCCGGCGATGGTCCAAGATCAATCCCAAAGGGAAAGGTCCAAAGTAGGTATTTTAGTTGTGTCTACGCTCTCTCTAGTTTCGACGATATCCCTCGCTGACACCAAGGTCACAGGGTCACAGAAAACCTTTGCACTTTCCCTCTCCAAATATATTTTTAGCCTCTTTTGGGCGGAATTGCTCCTTCCTCTACCCCCGTTAACCTTTCCTCCCTTTTCGACCACTTGCTCTTCGGATCTTAGCTCGCTGTCCGCTTATGTCTGTTCTTGCTATGATCTCCTTGTTTAATGAATCAATTTGTTAAGTTTTGGAAACTACTTGTCTTGTGTCTGATTCTACAGAACCTCAGTCGTCCACAAGGTGTTTTTAATTAACGTCGCACTGGAGCAACACAACGGGCTAGTAACGATGGTCCGAGATCCATCCCGAAGGGAGAGAGACGAAAGGAGAATGTATCGTGTTTTTCAACCCTTATTAGGATCAAAGGAAATATTTGGACTGTGCAAATAAAAACAATTACAACTTCATCTCGAAGTGGGAGGTATGCTTCTCCGGAAGGAATCCACCCAAGGGGAAGGAGTAGAAGTGAAAATAAAGCTGTTACTCTTTAGGAGGCAAGGTTTACACCTTGTTCCTCAGTCGTTATTAACTGGACAGGAGGTAAATGGCCACTCCTGCCACCTAGTGGTGAAGGCTGCTAAAACGCACTTAGCGATGCGTTTGTTACAGGCGTTATTTTAATAGTGTCGCAGCTCGCTCCATTTTATCGCATTGGGATTAAAAGTTAAGCAACAGGAAAATCCAGGAGTTTGAAGTAATTGAAAACCAATCTGTTGGCAAGATAAAATTTCGTTTTTTGTGTGTTTCAATGGTAAGCCGACGAAATATCGACTGGAAAATACTGATCTGTTTACATTGCTAGCTAAACTGTGTTGCGTTGTAAGTGATGTTATGTACGGTGTCCATTAATTTGGTCTGAATGCGCATCTACGAGTAACGATAAAAAATACCTCGGTGGAAAGTTATTGAAATTTAATAACTTTAATCAGGTTTTCAAATAGGAGATTTCAATTGATACAGATAGCCATGTATCTGTAGCTGACATAATCAGAAGGTTTTTATTTCACGAACATCACAGCACATACACATTATGACAGAAAACACAATGCACATAACAAGGAGAGAAGTAAATAATATATACTCGCGCAAATTCGAAATGAAACTAACCAATGGGAGCAGAAACTAAGAAGTGAAACTAGTTCGCTTCACTTCAGTTCACTCTTGATTCTCGATTTCTCAACAAGCCCGTTGAAAATGGTGGTGCTATTCAAGCCACCACATATCCATTGAAATCTCAGATTTGTTGAATATTTTAATAAAACAAGGTACAAAAATGCACACACTCCCCACTCTGTTAAAGTATTATCATAGATGTTCTAAAGAAACCATTTCTATAGAAACTTTCCTCTTTATCTCAAATTGCCTTGTTTCATATTTCAGATACAACGTCGTGATTTTGGTCGTTACGTACGTCCTACCCATCACTTCAATGACCTTCACCTATTTCAAGGTCGGAAGAGAACTGTGGGGAAGCCAGAGCATCGGGGAATGCACCCAGAAGCAGATCGAGAGTGTCAACTCGAAGAGAAAGGTACTTCGCCATTCCCTAAACCTTTCAACGCTTGATATTGTAGCATATCAGTCATCTTAAGTACAATATTGTATTCCCTAAGCCTAACAACGTTTGAGATTGTAGCATATCAGTCATAGTATGTACAATATTGCATTCACAACGCCTAACAACGTTTGAGATTGTAGCATATGAATCATCTTAAGTACAATATTGCATTCCCTAAGCCTAACAACATTTGAGATTGTAGCATATCAGTCATCTTAAGTACAATACTGCATTCCCTAAGCCTAACAACGTTTGAGATTGTAGCATATCAGTCATCTTAAATACAATATTGCATTCCTTAAGCCTAACAACTTTTGAGATTGTAGCATATCAGTCATCTTAAGTACAATATTTCTAATACAGTAACCACTCGATTTTTTTCGATATATTAGTTATACTAAGTGCAATATTACAATTACAGCAACCCCTTGATATATACCCCCTTAAGTACCCAATACTACGAATATAACAACCTATCGACATTAATACCCCGAATATGCAATACATCACTTTCTCCGTCAGGGAATTTTCGGTTTGCAAACAACGGAAAACCTCCAATCGCTCTTTACTATTGGTAGCTCACGTGTTTCTTGATTCAAGTATATCGGTGGTAGGTAATTTAATGAAAGTCACACTGGAGCAACACACAGGCTATTGGAGACGGTCCGGGATCAACCCCGGAAGGGAAAGATCCGAGAACAACACGTAATTTTGAACCACGGTCAGTTGACAAAGTCACGAGCTGGCATACCACTCTCCAAACTTCCACACCACGCCAACGTGAGGACAAAGGATATCTGGGGAAATTACATGTTAAACCTATGAGTTAAGCGGAAAGTCGGAAGACCGGACCATATTATTGTGTAAAAAATGGACTTTAAATTGGTAGGTCTTGTATGTCTCCTACGAGAAATGCTACCGACACCTAGTCTGGGGAATGGCGGTCGTTATAGAAACAGGGTTGGCTCATTTTGAGAAGGGGTGACTCTCGGAGATGACATTTCTTGCGGATTTTAGCTGTCTAAAGAGGCAGTTTACTAGTATAGATATTCACAGCGTCAAGTAAAAATCTCAATGGACGAGATATTATGTCGAACCCTATTGTATTTTTTCAATTTCTAATGAGCAAGTTTTCCTCAGCTGTAGCTATATCGCACTTTTTGTCTTTCAAGAAGATCGATATATCAATGGGTTAATGTACCAACTTTGATTTTTGATTCTATTGCATTACATTTTCAATTTGCGTGCCATTAACAAAATTATTCAATCGCACTTTTTACGCTGGCTTCGTAACGATACTAGTTCAAGATCAAAGGAATTAAAATAAGTTTAAAAAGTAGCAAGTTGAATCATAGAAAAGATTTCTCGAAATTGATACCTTGTAGCTTTCTATAATGATTCACTTTTTTTAATAGTCATTAAAAAACGTTTCGATTGTCAAGAGTGGATTTTAAAGAAACTTGAGAAACCTTTTCTAAAAATAATTAGCTTAGAAAAGAAAGGTATGGATTTAATCCTTAAGACGAAAAAATCGTTTTACTGTGAACGTTAATCTGCCAATTAGAGAAGTATCTGAGAGAACCGAGAAAGTATATGAAACTTTTAGATGTACATAATCCTCTTATTAAGAGAGGAAAGCCCACACAGGGAAATATTAGAAGGAAAAAGTAACGAGTCCAAATCTTCTACGTGAACCTTTTCAGTATTTTCGTGCTTTTGAAAATTAATTCTAACAAAAACTCGTTAGATATTAAATTCAGAATGAACTACCTGTATTGGAAGATTTTTTCATTCACTTACTGTATCATTCCTGAATTCGTAAATATTTAATTATGTAAACGTACGTACTTATAAGCATTTCTAACTTTAAAAAGTCAAACAATCTTACATATTTGCCATGTTATGAAACAACTCACGTGACAGTCGTAAAGTTGTAACATCAGAAAAGCAATGTCACGCTGATTACAGCTACAAAAGGTAATTTAAATATATGAACACAAATGATTTGTTTGCTTTCGATTGCGTTTAAAGTATTTTCTATGCGGGAGACATAACATAAGAAAAATGGAGCCAGAGAACTCTAAATCTGCCTACGTCTTGCACAAAAGTTACTTTAACATTGCGTGACGTATATACAGAATGATTCAAAAGTAACAAAAAAAGTAAAAATTCAATAATTCGAAAAGTATAGACAGTAGCACGATGCGGTTTTCACAGAAATGTAAATGGTTTCTTTTAGTAACGAAAACATTTATTGCCATAGTAGTTATATTTGCCACCGACAGGTGGCGTTTCAGTTGTGTCAATAGTTTATGCAGTGAACCAGCACAGTTCGCAACGCAGCTAGGATTACAAATGTTCAGTGTGACAGCCGTCATTCATGAGAATGGCCGTCAGACGTGGCACGACATTCTGCAGAGTATCGAAAAGGGTTTCAGCTGTAATTCCTGTCAGATGATGGCGAATAGCTTCTTTCAACATGGCCAATGACGTCGGCCGACCTCTGTACACCTGTGACTTCAAGTAGCTCCACAGATCACGGACTGCTGCAGCGCCACCGTGATCTTTTAGTTCGCAAATTATACACATAATACAGCAGAGAATGAAAAGATTTTCATGCCATCAGCGAATTTAATATTTGTAATTGAAAATACTTGTTACAAAATATTTTATAAATTAATCATTTTTAATTGTCACGAAAAATATCGATGATAATTGATAGGGTAACTGGGTTTATGTGCAAGTGCTCACACCTTAAAATTTAACATTTTTACTATGTATGCAGGACTTATACCAACCCTTATATTTAAACAATTAATATTGATATTCGACTTCCTTCTAAGAAAAGGATTTTATTCTAAGAAAAAGAGAGTTAAAATCTTTCCAAAAGATTCTATTCTAAACAAAGGAGCGAGAAAGAGAGAGCAACAGAATATTCCAAGAGATTCCAAGGCCCCGGTAGCCTGGTTGGAAGAGTAGCGGATTAGAAAACCGAGGGTTGCGAGTTCGAAACTCGATCCACCCAAAGACATTAGTACGTGGGGACTGGTGCACGTTAAATCTGTCGTGCCTCGAATGTCCTCATGTTGGCGTGGTATGGAAATTTGGAGAGTGAGATGCCAGCTCAGGTGTTGACCTCGTCATGTGACCTTAGTTCAAAATGATGAGATGTCCTTGGATATTTTATTTCGGGATTGATCCCGGACAGTCGCCAATAGCCCTCAGTGTTGCTTCAGTGCAACGTTAATTCAACTACCTACCCACTTACCTACCAAAAGGTTCTATTCTACAGAATGGGCTGTAGAATGTTCTAGTTCAACTACCTACCACCACATAACTACCAAAAGATTCTATTCTACAGAAGGGTCAACAAAATGTTCCATAAAATTCACATACTTACCAAAAGATACACAGAACACTTACCAAGAGATACAGAATGTTCCATAAAATTCACATACTTATCATAAGATTCTATTCTACGGAATGGGAAAAAGAATGTTCCAAGCAGTTCAACCACCTACCTACCAAAAGATTCTATTCTACAGAAGGGGTCAATAGAATGTTCCATAAAATTCTCATACCTACCAAAAGATTCTATTCTACAGAATGGGTAGTAGAATGTTCCAAAGAGGTCAACTACATACCACCACCAAACTATCAAAATATTCTTTCTTCCGAAGGGGTAAACAGAATGTTCTACAAAATTCAACTACCAACCAAAGGATTCTATTTTACAGAATGGGCAATAGAATGTTCCAAACAATTCAACCACCTACCACCAATCACCTACCATCTACCAAAAGATTCTATTCTACAGAAGGGGCCAACGGAATGTTCCATAAAACTATATTCTTAGGAAACAATCAATAGAATCGTTTCTAAAGGATTCTATTCTAAGGAAAGGACCACAAGAATCTTTCTAAAGAAATTCTCTTTTGAAAGAATCCACGGATTCTTTCGAAAAATGTGGTTATATTCAGTTTTTAAATGTGTTGTGGGCTAAAAGCAACACTAAGCTACTCGCAAATCTTGCAACGCTCAGTGGTTTAATGCACGCCTAATAAAACACCCCTTTTACTGCTCTCATGCTCCCAGCCAAGGTCAGAACCGAGCCCATTTTACAGCCTCAGCAACCTCGCAACATACAGCCCGTGTTGACTCAGCCGCCATTACGAGTATGTGTAAAAGAGGGGTGCCGGGAATATCAAGCCAACGTACGGGCATCCAGATGATAAGTTAAACCTCGTATCCCGAATGTTTATGGTGCCGTGAAATAAAGTCGAGTGCGCAAAATGCCGTCTGGGTGGTTCTTCCAAAACGCGAGACTTCCTCGCACAGCGGTAAAAGGCACTTAAAAGCCCTGCATCTGGAATCAGGCAACCTTTTAAGCGTTCAAATAAGACGCTGTTTGTCTGTTTTGGCCGAGGGAGTGGGGATTGCTTACGCCAAGAAATGCCTTTCGCCTTATTTGCATTCGGGCATGAAGTAGTGTTTGAATTAGCATTTTCTAACTTCGGAAAAGTGGGTCACTTTTGCGACGACTATCTTGTTTCGGTGTGCAAATTCAAGTATTCGTCCAGAGGAAGTATTCACAATCGGAATATATAAAGGGCAAACTCCCGATGGCGTACCGAAAGGGACTGGTGCATGTTAAATCATTTGGGGCCTCAAATGTCCTTACGTCGGCCTGGTGTGGAAGCTTGGAGAGTGGGGTGCCAGCTCAGGCGCGACCTCGTCATCTGACCGTGGTTCAAAATTGCGTGGTGTTGTCCTCGGTCTTTCCCTTCAGAGGATGACCCCAGACCGTCGCCAATAGCCCGTTGTGTTGCTTCAGTGCGGAGTTAATTAAATACCTACCTACCCGATGACGTACGTGGGTCACCTCTTTATCCTAGCTCTATTATTGGTTAAAGTTAAATTCAAGTAATTTCCGGAGATATTACTTGAGCACAAGAAAGAAATATATATCGTGATTATTCAAATTAATCATAATAATATAATAATTAAAACGAACCCTCTTGGTGGTTGTCTCGACAAGGTACTGGCATACCGTCATTAGCAAAACTGACCACATCTTGATCTCGTCATCATAAAACACCGGCAATAACTTAATGACGAACTATCTCGTCATTAGCAAAACTGACCAGATCTTGATGGACGAGAGTGTTGATTCTTTTCTCATACAAAGTATACGTTACGAGAGAGTGACGCTTCTTCAAGGGTAGAATTGCAATACCTTTATTGTCATTTCTTGGCTATTATACATGAATCTATGTACAGTCGCGGAAAAAAACGAACCGCCCTTTTATTTCGAGCACTATTCATAGTAGAGCAAATTGAAAGATATCATTCAACAAGGAATAACATCCTCTACAAATTCAAATGCAAAAAAAATTGCATTAGGGGCCGTCTTCATATCAAATTTTGCACAAACAACAAAATTTCCAATGGAAATGCCATTTTTTGATGCCTTAACCAGATTCGCCATCGTTAAATTACTCTAAATATGAAAATGCATGATTCTACTATCTTTATAACCGGAGATATTCGATGATAAAGTTGGTGTCAATTTCAGGGATCATCTCCACATTGAAAATCGCTATACGCAGATCGAGATTAATTGTAGTTATAGTTACCGGAATTTCAATTTGAACACTATTTCAAACGTATTTTTCAGAGCGTGAAAACGATCCGAGGATTATTATCCGAGATTTTTCACACGTTTTTTAAACATTTGGTTGCCCCCTAAAATCGCAATAATGAGGAAAATTTAATGTAACTCATAAACTAACGATTGGAATGAGCTGAAATTTTGCATGATCATATCAGAAGTTCTTCTGAATCGATTCCAATCAAAATATAGTAAGGTTCGAATTCATAATTACTTCAAAAATTAATTTTTTCAAAAATTTATTTAATATTTATTATTGCATACTAAAAACTATTTTTTAAATAAAATATTAGATGGATTTTGTTTGGGTTTTTTAATAATAACATGGTACAAAATATCAGCGCTATGGAAATATTATTTAGGAAGATATCCATAAAAGAGTCAAAGAAACTGATTTAACATTAGGAACCCCAATCTTTCTGTACTCTAACTTTGAAACGGTAAGACCTAATGACATCAATTTAGTATCTGAAGTTACATTTTGATTCACTAGATTCGAAATTGTGAGTCAATTGGAAATTATGAAGTTAGTGCTCAAGTTATTATAAAGACGTCCCCTTTTGCAAATTTTTGGAATTTGAATTTATAGACCTTAGTTCTGTAGAATGCCGTCTTTGAATTTTCTCTACTGTAAAAATTGCTCGAATGAATGGAGTGGTTCGTTTTTTTTCCCGCGACTGTACAGTTCCAAATCTTTTGGAAGATCGCAGATGAAAACAATCTCGCACGTCCGTCCTCCTCTGTCTCCGCTCGTCCAGTCCCCTTCATCACCCCTCCTGTGCTCCTTACCCGGATGTCTGTCCAAGGACACCCCCGCCAGCGTCCTTCGGGGATCCAATGGTTCCTTCCGACCAACACTCCTCAGTGTGTTGGCCGGAGACTCTCACAATAAGCTATCTTGTCATTAGAAGAAAACTTCATTAGCAAAACTGGACAGATCTTTATGGACGAGACACCTCGTCAGTAGAAGAAAACTGACCTGATCTTGATTTCGTCATCATAAAAAACCTGCAATACTTTGACGAGATAGCTCGTCATGAGCAAAATTGATCAGATCTTGATGGATGAGATATCTCGTCGGTGGTTAAGCTGCTCCAGAGTTTTATTTCACTAGCTGAGTTTGGTGTACAAGTGGGAGAGTAAAATGCTATATGGATAATCCCAAGAATACATTTCAACGAACGATATTTATTACCAGATGGGATAAAGCTTAGTTGTTTTGACTACGTCAGCTAATCGTGGCTCAAATTGACGGTGTTGTCCGTGGATATTCCCTCTGGGATAGATCCCGAACCTTCGCTATTAGCCCTTTGTGTTGCTCGTTTGTCGTTTATTCAAGAACCCCTGGGGATCACGAGTAAGATGAAGAGCAGGGTTAGTTATGTCAGTCCAAATTGACCATTTAGACACTAGACTTTACTTTTCTCATATAGTCTGAGTAATGGCACAGTGGAAAACTTTACGGTTGTCCCTAAATATATAATAGATACTGCTGTTGAATCTTTGGGCATAGATGCTCGTAAATTTCGCAAAAGAATACTTAGGGGTATCACTGAACGCAACATTGAACGCAAAAAGACACGAAAAAACGCAACTTTGCAAATACAAATAACGAAAAGACTACTTTGTTATATGTATGATAATTCAATTTGTACTTATATTTATGCTCTGAACTATCCACGTGGTTTCGACGAGATATCTCGAGATCTGATCAATTTTGCTATTGACGAGATATCTCGTCATCAAGATACTCTCGATTTTTTTTTATGATGACAAGATCAATATCCGGACAGTTTTCTTCTAATGACGAGAAATCTCGTCCACCAAGATCTGGTTAGTGTTAACGACGAGGTTTATTGTTGAGACAACCACCAGGAGGGCTAGGGCTGCGGTAGCCCGGTTAGAAGAGTAACGGACTAGAAACCGGAGGGTTGCGAGTTCCAATCCAACCAAAAGACCGTCGTGTACAAAGGGGACTGGTGCACAAATGTCCTCACCTTGGCGTGGTGTAGAAGTTTGGAGAGTGGGGTGCCAGCTCAAGTGTTGCCTCGTCATCTGACTGTGGTTCAAAATTACGTGGTGTTGTCTTGGACCTATCCCTTCGGGATTGGTCCCGAACCGTCGTCAATAGCCCGTTGTTTTGCTCTAGTGCGACGTTAGTTAACTGCCATTGCCATTGCCACCAGGAGGGTAATAAATATTTTCAAACTGTAGTTTTAAAAGAAACGTATAAAAAAAACTAAGGAACATGTAGTGAATTATATAAAAAGCGGTTTTAATATCACTTGATAAAAAACTGGAAGCTTAAAGTCCCATTCTTTCCCTAAAAAACCCATCCAAAAGAGACTAATTTGATAATGTTTTATCAAACCATTATCTTTAAATTAGGTTTAATGGATATTTGAACTAAATCCTTTCTAAAAGCCATAGAAAAAGAGCGAGTTTCTGAATGGGGATTGCCATCTACACAGAAATGAATCTAGTCTTTTTCATCCAATAGGAAAAGACTTTATTATCGGCTTTTGGAAACGGAATTATTTATTTAAAAGAATAGAGTATTTTGCTTCAGGGTGTATAAAACACGGTTGACGATAAGATATGTACTATATATTTCTTCCTTCCGTTTCAAATGGGTGAATTTCCATTGGTTTTTCAATAATCTATGCCCTCGAAATTGAAATTCAATAGTGTGAGTCAAGCTATCATTTATTTCGTTCATTTTGAGAAAGTAAACACTTTTATAGGATTGAAAAAGCACATTAAATAAACCGTTATGGGGAATTCGGTGAATTTACTGAATAATGCATTTATTTTTAACTTGGAATTGGATGTAAAGAGGATACGAGGTAGGGAGTTGGTGTTTGAATAATATACGAATATTTCGGGCTTATTACTTATAGTGGTTTAAATAAACGATCAAATTTACAGAGCAATAAAACAGAAATAACGCCGAAAATCAATATCTTGTGCAGCCGCTACGCGCAGCGATGAGAACCTGTACACGTCGTGGCATCGAATCATACACATTCTGAATGTCATGCTGAGGAATGGCATATTCCAGATGGCCTCTATCTGATGCCAAAGTACAGCCGTACTCTGCCCAACGAGCGATACGAGCAAGTCGCCGTCCGATGTATAAATGCTCATTGGGAGACATATCCAGGGAACGTGCAGGGCATGGAAGAAGCGGAACCTGTCGTGCACTGAAGAAAGCTTATACATTCCGAGCAACATATGGACGGCATTGTCTTGCTGAAACACAGCTCCGGGAATGCGTTGTAGGATGGGTAGGACCTCGGGCTCTACAACATCCCTGATGTAGCTTCCGCTGTTCAGGGTCCCCACAATTTGGAGTAGGGGGATCGCCCATATTATCCAATAGCGTCCAGTATGACGCTGAATAAGACACTCCGGGAGAAGGCGTTCACCTATGTAGCGTCTGACGAGTACGCGCCCATCGTCATAGTCCAGATTGCAGCGGGACTCATCTGAGAAGACGACTTGTTGCCAATCGGGAAGCCATTGGCTGTGTTGGTGAGCCCATTGTAGCCGGAGACGTCAGTGGTTCAGCGTCAAGGGAATCCTGCTCAGGGTAATCCTACACCTTATACCATGGCACAGCAGCCTTCGACGAACCATTGGGGCAGACAATGACACACCTGTAGACGTGCTCCAATGTTGTGCCAACGCACGAGAGGACGCTATACAGTCCGTCACCACAATGCGGATGAGGTGTCTGTCGTTCCATAGTGACGTCATATTGCGTGGCCCACTGCCGGGGTTTCGACTTGTCCGGTTCCCTAATGGTCCATCTCTTCCACACACGCATCACTGTTGTGGCATTACGCCCCGTACGAGTGGCGATTTCACTATACGAAAGTCCACCCTCACGGAGGCCGATCATGCGGCCCCGTTCGAACTCCGTTAGTTGCTCGTATGGCACTCTTAGGCGAGGCATATTGACTTCTAAACAATCATTTACAGCAGTCAAACGACGATACACACATTTTAACGAACCATTACAGCGCTTTTTATACACGGCTCACTTGGAATTTTAGAGGATGTTTCTTAGCCCACACATGCGTGATCGCTTTGTAATTCTAATCATTTGCATATCCTAACCTGTTTTGCATTTCCTGCAAGTTTCGTTTAATGTGCATGATTCCTTCATGGCGTTGCAATTTTCACAAACAGTAGTGTACATAGTACAAATTTTACGGGTCGCGGTATACTAGTTTGAAGAGTAACGGATTAGTAACCGGACGATTGCGAGTTCGAAGGGCCGGAGGATACGGTCCAGCCAAAGCCCGAGGTGTGTAGAGGGACTGGTGAACGCTCAATCTGTCTTGCCATCAAATGTCCTCACGTTGGCAGGATGTGGAAGTTTGGAGAGTAGGGTGCCAGCACAGGTGTCGATCTCGCCATTTGACAGTGGTTCATAATTACGAGGCGTTGTCCTAGAATCTTTCCCTTTGAGATTGATCCCGGACCGTCACCAATAGCCCGTTGTGTTCTCCAGTGCGACGTCAATTAAAATACGTACCTACCACTACTAGCGTAGTTGTATGTAGTGCAGGTTCAACTGTAAGGTTTGATTCCACCCTGGGTGTATTTTTCTCTTCTGTGTCAATAAAACTTTACACGTTATGAGCATATATGTGACCATTTAATTGACGTTTTGTTGGCACAGATTGGCCAAATATGACCCTATCACCAGACGCCTCAACCGACATACGGTACAAAAACTTTAAAGTACCATCCACTTCTTCATAAACCTAATTTAACCTTTAAATTGATTCCGCCGCCAAAAATCGGGTTTGCGTGCACGGTGAAAAATCGCCCCGGAATATTTTAAACGATCTCGAAATTACTTTCATGGCTCGGTGGTCAGTTTCGTACCTCGCCAGATGAGATTCAGAAACTATATTTCACTCAGCGGCAGAAGCCGCGACGTACTCCGCTGAAAACACCGGATTTTCATTCCCGGAATCATCCCAGCATAACTCTGGTCTCATTTCACGCTTGGGTGTGGCAGGGTCCTTTACAGTGGCTCTTGCACCCCCTAAAGGTGCCTCTTGAGGCAACGCGGCTCCTTCTACGGGCGTGTTTAAGTGGGAGACGGATTATGCCGGCACAATCCTTTCGCATCTTCTTGCATCTCAGATTACGGGTCGATGGGTGAATCTCGGAATTGTTACTGCCCGTCCGATTATCTGGAATCTTAAGTTAACTCGACTTGAAAGAAAGTTGGATATGTGAGTCTTCGCTCTCGTAGTTCGGGAATGAGAGTAGGCATGTAGGTATTTTTAATCAACGTCGCATTGGAGCAACACAACGGGCTATTGGCGAAGGTCCCTGTGATCAAACCTAAGGGGAAAGACCCGAGGACAACAACTGGCCACGGTAGCCCGGTTGGAAGAGTAACGGATTTGCAACCTGAGGGTTGCGAGTTCGTTCGAATCCAACCAAAATACCGTCGTGTACAAAGGGGGCTGGTGGACTTTAAGTCTGTCATGGCCTCAAATGTCCTCACGTTGGCGTGGTGTGGAGGTTTGAGTTGCCAGTTCAGGTGTGACCTCGTCATCTGACCGTGGTTCAAAATTACGTGGTCTTGTCCTCGGATCTTTGCTTCGGGGTTTGATCCCGGACCGTCGCCATTAGCCCATTGTGGTGGTCCAGTGCGACGTTATTTAAATACCTACCGAGGACAACACCACATAGTGTTGAACCGCAAGGGTGTATGAGGTAATGAATATAGGTAGGTATATTAATTAACGTCACACTGGAACAACACAACGGGCTATTGGTAACGAATGTAAGAGGAATTTTATGTGAAGCTAAATGTAGGTGGCGGTAGTGTTTCGACAGCGGAACGATCCTGTACGTATTCCGGAAGTGACGTCACTTGACTTGTTTTCCGTATGCGATTTCCATACAGCCATTCACCAGAAAAGTTCAAAGTAATGGATTTCCGAATTGATATAGGAACCACTTAGATAGGTTGGTTGCTTGGGGTTTTATGGCACAAAGGTAATATTTGGCCAAAAAAAGCAGGCAAAAGACATACAATAACGAGTAATGGACATACACGCAAAAAAATTTTACTGATAAAGAGAGAAATACACCCGGGGATCAATCATACCTCCACCGCTTATAACTCGCTATTGACGACGGTTCGGGATCAAACACGAAGGGAAAGTACCGAGGACAACACCAGGTTATTTTGAACGGTCACACCTGAGCTGGCACCCCACTCTCCATACTTCCACACCACGCCAACGTGAGGACATTTAAGGCCACGACCGATTTAACATGCACCAGTCCCTACCTACGTGACTGTCTGGTTAAATCGAGTTTTAAACTCGTAACCATCCGGTTACTAATTCTTTACTCTTCCAAACGGCGGTCCTAATCGTGTTAGTAATAGGTGCATTGGCAGTAGGTAGTTGAATTTACCTTGCACTGGAGCAATATAACGGGCGGTTTCGGGATTCATCCCGAAGGGAAAGAACCGAGGACAACACTCCACGTCGTTTTGAACCACGGCCAGATGACGAGGTCAACATCTGAGCTGGCCACCCTCCAATTTCCACATCACATTACCGTGAGGGCATTTGGGGATTTGATAGATTTAACGAGCACCAGCTCCTACGTACATGGCGATCTTTGGTTGAATCAAATTTCGAACTGGTGACCCTCCGGTTGCTAATCCGTGACTTTACCAACTGGGCTATCGTTGTACCGTTTGACTCCATCCATTTGAACAATACCTAGTTATTGTCATGTTGTCAAATTTTATATTTACATACATACACTTAGATTGCAGTCATAATAGCTTGTATATGTTCTTTTCATTCCATGAAATTTGCATATTGATAAAACATTGCATTTTGTCAACATGTTGATAAATGTTGATAAAATGCAAACTAAACACTGAACCATTTTTTAAAGAAAACAATAGTTCACAGAAACCTTTCAAATCATATTACTCATCCAGTCCGAAAATAAATTCTGTCTGCCGCGTTCCTCAAGATTCGTTTTTTATTAAATCCACTTTTTCCGAAACGAAGAAACAACACCAAACTCCCGTATTTACCTCCTCTCCCCTCGTAAATCCTTTAGTTTATTTCCGTTCAAAAATTCCCACGAAACTTTACAGGAACAGAGAAAAGAAAACTTTGACTAATTAACAACGTTACGAATTTCAGTGGAAAGCGCAAAGGCGACGCGTAAAAAGTGTTTAGAAACTTCTAGTCTCGAAATTAAATCGCTAAGCTCCATTATCAGATAGATACAGCCTCCCGTTGGATTCTTATGAACGTAATTTTTCTAGTGACTAATGGATTTCCACTGAGCGCTGTCTAAGTTCATTAACATTACGTACGCAACACCGTAATTTTTATAGTTCGTAATGGTGTGTATCGATTCCTAGGGGAAAATGTGGCCTCTGTTTTTCTCGATTCTGTGCGGCTGTCTGCACGGTCTACGCCCTAGTCTTAGAAAGTTGCGTTTGAGTAGAATCGAAATTGGGTGATGGTTTTCCCGAGTTCTGGAAATTTTTCTGCAGGTGTAGCCACGGTTCGACACTGATGACGATGGGGATAGTTTAGGGTTGTCTTTTTGTGTCTATTCTTAGCCATTAAGGCATGTAATTGTCTGAGGCGTTCTTAGAAGACGCTATAAGCCTCCATGTTACTTGTGTTGTAGCTCTTAGAAACGCTCGCGTCCGCGTACAGGTAAAAGAAAGTTAAAAATTGTGAAATATTTTTTAACAATACGCGCTAATTTTATAATATGGAGCAAATCGATGCCTTATTTCTCGTCACTGATAGATTGGTTGAAAGGGAGGTATTGCCTTAAATTAAGAAAAAATAAAGATAATGAAATAGATAGAATGGAGACAGTGAGAGATCGGGGAGTGGGATGGAATTAGAGAGGGAATGTAATTGGGTGGAGATTGACAGTGATAAAGAGAAAGATATTGTTAGTAATACAGACGAAGCTGAGTGAGGGGTATGAAAGGTATAGTTAAGGCGTACGTATACAGTAGATTTTTTTTTAAATTTTGACCTTAAAAATCCAGTTTTTTTACAACAGGTAATTGGTGTATTCTTAGAATCATTTCAGTGAGAAAAAAATTAGATTGTGCAAATAATTAATTATCTAATTGAAATATAATTAACTAATTAGCATGTTTTTGAACAGTGATATCTCAAATTCTAATTTGTTCAGAAAGACGATTCCTGTTGGAAATTATTCCTAACATTATTCTTCATGTTTTGACAATCAATCCAGTTGCTAGATTAAAAAGTTTTTTTTACAATTTTTAATCAAGGAAGTATAAAAAAATCAATAATTTTTCAAGAATTTTTATATTTAAAAATCAAGTAAAAATTCATTTCTTAACTAAATACTCTGATTGAGAATCAAAACATCCACTGTATTATATAGATTATAATGATACAAAAATAATTATAATAGATGAATTCATTGTGGAATTATCACCGTTTGAAGAAAGCATCATATTGCAAAAACACAATTCTTCAGAAATTGAGTATATAGTTTTGGAAACATGTTTTCAGAATGATATAGCAATAAAATTTATAAAAAATATTACCTAACAATAGCTAAAACCCTCTAGAAGCATAAGTTGGTTCTTCTTTTTCAATGTTTTTTGTCTTTCCTTTTTTGGTACCTCGCAAGTACTTCCTTCGCTGTTTCTGCAGCGGTGTCGATTGACGTACACTTTCACTAATTCTTTACTGATCTTTTTTTCTGAATGCCATTAACCATAAAATGACCAGCACTGATGCCCAGGCGCCTCATAACCTCCAATTCGGGCTTAAATCCGCAATTAAAATACATAACAGCATCAAAACCTGAAAGTTTTACAGCGTCAGCACCTGAAAATAGTTTGTCTTTAGTGACCGCTTCCAGATAAGTGAATGTAAACATTCACTGTTGTTTTGGGTTTTGCCATGAAGGCACTTTTGTAACATTTCGGGAGTTGTTAGTCTTGAGTAAATAGGATTTATATGCTTCAATAACTCGAGTGGCAATCCTTTATGTTTATAATCACTTTCCTTCCCAGAGCTGCAGCACGCTGGTAGGAACACCAACTATCAATACCCTTTGGGCACTTGGTGTGTAGAAGGTAATTGTCTGTAGCACTCAGGTGGTAAAAAGTGTTCCAAATTGCAGTTGGCATTTGTTCTACGGATTGGGTATTATTCCGCAGAGCAAGTCCAAAATAAAATTTTGCATGGTATTGATCTCTGCGTCTGTCAACTTGCCTTTTCCTCCTAGCCCTCTGACTGTCTTCTTTAATTTCCTCAAGGCAGTTCCAAGTCTTTTCTGGTAGTGCTCAATGCATTCTTTTTTCTTAATGTGTTTCCCAGGGTACGGTTCGAGATCGCATACTGCGGAATAGCTTTTGTTATATCCATCACCTCGATCTAGATAAAAATCTCGATATTCCAGCCCCCTGGTTTGTAAAGACCGCTGGAAAATTCGTCCTGCACCGATCGGCTCCATGTTGGTGGACGATCCACTGTAGTTTATTGAGCACTTGTGCTCAACTTTCCACGACTCGAACTGCACGAAGATTTATCCTTCCGATTCCACTTGCGACATCCAATGCAGTCCTTCAATAACACTTCAACGTCTAGAACTTCTCCAATGGAAATAGCAGAAACTACTCCATTTAGCAAGGAATGCCAAGTTCCGTCGACAGATACTCCGCATTCTGAATTTCCATTGACTTACCGAAGACGATGAGCAGGTCGCATCGTTTCACCTGCAAGTGGTTGCACGATATTCAGCAAAGCTTTCATATGTCTGTTGTAGGAAACGGGGTTCGGTGGAGGAGGCATGTTCATCACAGTTATGAAATGACTAGCTTCCCTGTGGCCACAACCCATTTGCTTCATGGCGTACACCAAGCGTCTATTAACTTAAAAAAACTGGCCATGTCTTTTATAAGTTAAACACGGATCACTTTCAAAGTCACAGTTGTGGTATGCGAGATTTAATTCGACGCAGCATCTCATTTTCTTGGAACTGTTGCTATGTACAAACAATGTCTTTTCTGTACAATTTGGACACCTCAATAAAGAAAACAAGGCATTGATGCAGTTGACTTCCACAAAAAGGTATTATCCCAGTGAATCATTAGCCGCTCCATTGGCAGTAATGTTGCTCAGCTTAACCTCTGAAGCAGACGATTTCGATTTATTCTGACTAATTTCTTGCTTTTTTTCATCAGATTCAACTTTATAATGTTGATTGTTGATGAACTTTCTCTTCTTGGAACGTGTATTTCGAGATTTCGATCCCATTTTAATTCAAAAATGGCGCGGAAAAATCAGAAGTAAACAGCAGTAAGCACAAGAAGGAATAAAATAAACACGTTTAAAATATACAGTTACAGTTCATTATCGTTGCCATAACACACAAATTAAATAAAAAAATATTTAAAATCAATAATTCTTTTACCAAACATAAAGTTTAAAATAAATATCTTGAAAATTGTTATTGTTTACTTCTGGTTTTGAAATCGAAACTAGAATTTTTGGTGACAGTACCTAACGAAAAACTCTTGTAACTAGAAAAATATTGCGAATATTTACAAGGTCTTGGTATCGTTTGAAAGTTAAAGAGTTGGAGAATATTTTAAAGTAATAAAAAAATCGATATTCTGGTCGATTTTTGCTATTTCTAGTGTATACATACACCTTAAGAGATAGAGAGACATATTAGAAAGAAGAGAGCGTGAATGAGAGAGTAGGTGAGAGAGGGGAGAGTGAATGAGTGAGAAAGAGTGCATGAGAAAGGGAGAGTGAATGAGTGTGAGAGGCGGAGAGAGAGAATGAGATGAGGATGAGGAACAGGATAAAGAGATTGAGTAATAAAGAGAGCTAGAGTGAGTGTATATGAAAGAGATAGCTTGAATGAGTGAGAGAGAGGGTAAGAGTGAATGAGTGAGAGAGAGTAAGAGGGTATGAGTGAGAGAGAGGAAGAGGGTAAGAGTGAATGAGTGAGAGAGAGTAAGAGTGAATGAGTAAGAGAGATTAAGAATGTAAGAGTGAATGAGTGAGAGAGAGGAAGAGGGTAAGAGTGAATTAGTGAGAGAGAAGTAGAGGGGTAAGAGTGAATAAGTGAGAGAGAGAGTGTGTGTGCGATAGGAAAACTGAATGAGAGATATATTGAGAGAGTGAATGTGTGCGAGAGAGAATGAATTAGTTAGAGGGAGATGGAGAAGAGGTAGAATGATAAAGAGAGGAGTGATTGTTTATGAAAGGTATAGTTAAGAGATAGAGAGAGAGGGAAAAGGAAGAAGAGTGAATGAGAGAATAGGTGAGAGAGGGGAGAGTGAATGAGTGAGATGGAATGAGAGAGAAGGAATGTGATTGGGTGGAGAAGGGGACAGTGATAAAGAGAGAGTGAGAGATTGTTAGCAATAAAGACAAAGCTGGAGTGAGTGTGTATGAAAGGTATAGTTAAGGCATAGAGAGAGGGGAAAGGAGGGAGAGTGAATGAGAGAATAGGTGAGAGGGAATGAGTGAGAGAGAGTGGATGAGAGAGGGAGAGTGAATGAGTGTGAGAGAGAGGGAGAGAGGAGCGAGATGGGGATGAGGGACAGCTATAAAGAAAGTGAGTAATAAAGACAGAGTTAGAGTGAGTGTATGTGAGAGATAGCTTGAGTGAGAGAGAAAGAGGTTAAGAATGGAATGAGTGAGTGAGAGAGAAAGGGAGAGTGCGGGTGCGATAGGTAAAGTGAATGAGAGAGATAGAGAGTAAATAAGAGAGGTAGAAAGTGAATAAGAGAGATAGAAAGTGAATAAGAGAGATAGAGTGAGTGTGAGAGAGAGTGAATTAGTTGAGAGAGGGAGATGGAGAGGAGGTAGAACGATAAATTGAGTGAGAGAGAGTGAATTAGTTGAGAGAGGAAGATGGAGAGAAGATAGAACGATAAAGAGAGAGAGTGAGTAATAAAGAACAGAATTAGAGTGAGTGTGTATGAAAGAGATAGTGTGAGATAGAGAAAGGGGTAAAAGTGAATGAGAGAGAGGGAGTGAGAGGAATGAGAAGGTGGGTAAGAGGAAGAGTGAATGAGTGAGAGAGAATAGAGGAAGAGTGAATGAGTTAGACAGTGGGTGAGAGAGGGATAGTTGAGACAGTGAGAAATTATACATCTGAGCAGCCTCAATACATCTAGAATATTCATGTCTGGCGTTAACCATTTCAAGATGGTCGGCGCCCCACGTCCCACTGCCCCTGAAAGAGCTAAGAAGCATTATTTCAACATAAATTTATGTATCAGAGAATATGGTAGCATACAATAAAATGAACTTAATTAAATTTCTAAATAAGGAACAAAGGTATTAGATAATTTTTTTGCCACCCGAATACCTTAAAATGAAAAATACTGTTGCAAAAGACATCGTACACGTCCAGATCAAATTATGATGTGTTGATAAAAGTTGTTATTGAATTTGCATTGTTCTGTTAAAGAGTCTTTCACAACATTTACTTCACTTGTACGTAAATCCGATTATTTGAACAAGAGTGAACCGTTTTAGAATGAATCATGTATGTTTATTGAATTACCATAATTGGCACATCACCAATGGTACCCCTTAATAATAAAAACACTCCATTTTAAGTGAAACAAGTATCCAACAAAAATAGTATTCCGTATGAAAGAAATTCATGGAAGAAAAGTGAAATTAATTTGAAAAAAATTCCACTTTCAGGTATAAATAAATTGCGAGCACTGTTATTCGTATGTTAAACCAATTTAAAGTCACCTTATATAAGCATAAAAAGATTAGACAATAATACAGCCACCAAAATGTGATATAATTGAATAAAGAATTCACCTTACGAATTTGCTTTTAATTTGACGTAATTTAAATGCAATCGAGAAAAGCTATTTCCTCATAAATTAATTCAATTAATTTAAATAGAATACATTTAGTTGACTTCCCGTTTGAATTATTTAGTGGATGAAATTTTCCCTTAATACTGCATATTTAATGTAATATTAAAAGCGATTATTTTCTGTTTGTTCAGAATTTTCAGTTATTTGAGATGTTAGAAGCATTTCATCTCTTTTAAATAGAAATACTCGTGATACTATTATATGGGACTAATGATTTAATTTTCTCTATTGTTGCATTTATTTATAAAACTTAATACTCAATTAAAGCTTTTCATCTTAAATGTGTTATTGACGCTTTCAGTTTTGTGGAGTGTAAAATCTGATTAGGTTTATACTCGGTTGAATGGGAATATCCGATTTATATTTCGTGAACAGATAATAACTTTATTTCCTAGTAACTTAATTTCTACTAATTTCGAACTCCTTGTCAAAACAAGCTACACACTCAAAAACAAAAATTTCAAGCTATTTATTATTGGTTTCGATGACATCTCGTCCGCCAAGATCTGACCAATTTTGCTAATGATGAGATATTACGATAATCAAGATATTGGCGATTATTTCTGCGATGACGAGATTAAGATCTGATTAGTTTTCTCTGATGACGAGATATCTCATCCATCAAGATCTGATCAGCTTTGCTTGTGATGAGATACCTCGTCGAAGCAACCCCAGAAGGCTTAAAAAGGATTAAAATATACATTCCAATATCAATCAGAATGTACTATTAGCGAATAATCTCCCATAATGTTTCATTTCGAAATCACAGTAGAGTCATAAGTGAGACAAATAATTATTCTATTTTCTACTTTTCATTGAGGTGATTTATAAATATTTTAACCCACTTGTGGTTGTCTCGACAAGGTATCTTATATCATTTGCAAAACTAACCAGATCTTAATGAACGAGGTACCTCGTCTCATTAGAAGAAAATTAACCAGATCTTAATTGGCGAAATATCTCGTCATTAACAATATTGGTCAGAACTTGGTGAACGAGATATCTCGTGGAAAAACCTTGGAAGGTTAAAGTGAATGTGTCCCGCCAGTTTTTAGGCTTCCTTGGTGAAAACAATTGTATAAAAATTAACCTATTCTCTCTAGCAACTTGATGGATGGTCAAAACATGAAGAATAATATTAGGAATAATTTCCAATAGGAATTGTCTTTCTGAACACATTAGAATTTGAGATACCACTGTTCAAAAATCATGCTAATTAGCTAATTAAATCTAAATTAGATAATTAATGATTAGATTAATCTGAACTTTTCAAACTGAAATGAGGTTAGGTACAAACCAATGACCAATTATAAAAGAATTGGATTTTTAAAGCCAAAATTAAAAAAAATTTTAGTGTATTCAACCAAGCGCTTCAGGTGTACGTATACACCTGAAGCGCTTGGTTATGAGTTGGAATCATATGTGCAGAAGTCGGGTTTGCTGCCTGAAATCTCCAGATTTCTTCAAGACGATAAATAAATATGCTCCAGATACCCCAAATCTTCCAGGAATGCATGCTCTTCCCAAGTTCACAGTGGTTGTGATGTGGCCCCATGAGTTGTGAGGGGGAAATGCCCCAGCCCAGGGCACCTCCCCTGGTGCCCCTTGTTAAACCAGACTACCACGTTCTCCCCAACCTTGAAGGTTTATATTTCCTTAAGCTGGTGGGCCGTGGTATCCAGGTTGGAAGAGTAGTGGATTTGAGACTGGAGGGTTTCGAGTTCGAAACTAGGTCCATTCAAACCCCGTCGTGTACGTGGGGGTTGGTGCATGTTAAATCTATCGTGTCCTCAAATGTCCTCACATCAGAGTGGTGTGGAAGTTTGGAGAGTGGGGAGCCAGCTCGGGGGTTCACCTACTTTCCTGACCCACGCCTCTCCAACTCACCATGAGGTTTGGAGTCGATCACGGAGAGGGGCGGGGAAATGGTGACTTAAACTAAGAGGACCATCGGGAAACCCCCCTACAGGGAAGGAACCGTACTCACCTACCCTTCCGGGAAAACTACCCTCGGGTGTTCATGTCATCTGATCGTGGTTCAAAGTGACGAGTTTTCCTCGGATCTTTCCCTTCGGAATGAGTCCCGGACCATTGCCAACAGAGTTTTTCCAGTGTGACGTAAACACAACTACCAACTAAGCTTGTAAGCCGAGTATATTTCGTTTTTCATTAGACGACTTTTACCGCTGCTGTAGAAGAGTCTGGATTAAAACAAACTTTTAGGAATGTTTATTTTGCATAAAAACTCAGATTTAAATGTATGTTTTATTTGTAGTATGAGGAAATTCAGGTAGATATAAATAAATGCATTTTCCACAAAAGTGGTAATTTATGGAGCGAATATATATTCTATTGGACATTAGCATAGTAAGATTGGTATATAATACCGGATCGTTTAGGTTACGGTGAATCTATGAAAGATACAGACTAAATTGGATTTATATCTGAGCGCACGAGTTCGAATGAACCTGTATAAATAAATGGATATAATAAAGATTGATCGGCTTTTAGACTGATTAGAATAATATTATTTGTTTGAACCTGCATATGATATTTGATCATCATGTATATAGTCTATATTTGATAAATATTTATTGTATAAGACATAATAATTACAAGTAGTAATTTAATAACTGAATAATTGTGTCAGCATCGCTGATAATGATGTATGAATTTTGTAAATAGTACTATAGTGAAAACGATAATAACTAACTGAATATTAAGTTGTTTTGATTTTGGGATTCAGTAGATGATTTCAGGTAATTTATGATATTGATTTTGAAGTTGATTGGGTATCTCGATCAGAATATGATTATATGTGATTAAGTTTAAGTAATTAATTATAAACATGATTTGTATATAAAACAAGTCTGCTTATCATTACCCTAGTTGTTGACTATAAAATAGGAATACATTTGTATTAAGTGATTTTGAATATGTTGATAAAATATACTTGAATTTATAATACCTAATTGGAGTCCATGTAGATTCTGAGGGTAAATCTTGATGCTGATTTGAACTTTTAAATTTGGGTCTATGAGGTGTTCTATCCGGTATTATTGAGATTAATCCTAAAATAGATTTTGTACAAATATGTAAAATATTAACTATATATATTTGCTCTTGGGAAGCCCTTTCTCTTCTCCTTTTCTTTAGATATAGCGCCTCATAAAAGCTACTTAATTCGAAATGAGTCCTTATTTTTCTTTCTGTTCCTTTCATTTCTGTAGAAATAAATATGGATTATCAGTGTGTCTAATGTTCGAATATTTTGTTGGTACTTGGATATAGAAAAATATGCAAGAATTGTATAGATTGGGTTACTTTTGAAAGTCCTACGAGACTTAACAACAAATCTGTAAACTTGTAAAATTATGAACCTGTATTGTACTGAGTTGAATGTAATTATTGTATAACAGTAAATGTAATTTGTTAATGTAAACTGTGTACTGTTGCCAGTAAAAATTTAAATAATATGTAAAATATTTTTTTGGAAATAAATGCGGTTCGCTCGTGCTGTGGTAGTTGCTTCGCTACCCAAATTATGCCGAATGGCCAAGGCCGGGGCGGCATCCAAATTCTAAATTACCGCTGCTGTAGACAAAAAAAAAGTGTGACTGCAGCTCGAACTTCATGTAACTAACTTTGATTTTCTTTTGTCTCCAGATCGTGAAGATGATGATCGTTGTAGTGGCTATCTTTGCAGTGTGCTGGCTGCCGTACCACGTGTACTTCCTAGTGGCACATCACCTGCCCCATATCACGACCGAGGCTTTCGTGCAGCCCACATACCTGGCCATCTACTGGCTGGCCATGTCCAACGCCTGCTACAACCCCTTCATCTACTGCTGGATGAACAGCAGGTACGTGTTAACGTTTCTAACCTCATCCTTAACTCCTGTCACACGTTTCTTTTCTTTCAATGTATAGGGTATTATGAATGAAGCTTCCTTCGGAATGTTTTTCAAACATTTATTATTATTTTTAGGGTCCTTTTTATGTCATTTGCATATTTTGTATTTAAAGCAGTCATGCTTTTCTTGTACCTTCTTCAAATGTGCTAGGATGAGCACGTTGTGGCCATTTTGTAGTTTTTAGAAAAACTCATTGATTAAGAGGTCAATTAAACAGGAACTGAGAAATGAACTTTAAATTAAGGTTTATTTACAGGTTGGTTATATAATATACAGAAAAGTTTTAAAAAGACTGGGTAATTTAAACTTAAGAATTAATTAACAAATAAACTATTGTTCAAGCACAGCTTCTTCACAAGGCCTCCCCTCTGGTCACACTCCTTCTAAAAAACCTGTTGATTCTTCGGAATCCCTTCGAGGTGTCACACACAAATTGCCAGTTGTTTGAAGTTCCTTGGGATTGGCTGTACAAAAGCGTTCCAAGTCTTTTCGGACATGACATCGAAGGGCCCTCCATACGTCCATCCTGGTCGGTGTCCAACACTCGAGTCCCTCTCTTACCCCCATTCGTTCTCTTTCCACCTCCTCACCCGGATAGCTGACTAAAGGCATCCCCTCCGTCGTCCCTCGGGGATCAAATGGTTCCTTCCTGCCAACATTTTTCATTGTCTGGCCGGAAAACCTTACAACTCCCTGCATCACATTCTAATTGATTCTCCCACTTTCGATCAGCAACAAACCAATCGATCTAGTGGTCAGGATGATGGCTAATAGAGGAAATATAAAAGTAGAATGAGCAATGGTAACCTTTTTTTGTGCCCAGGATCATGTGGCCAAAACTAGTAGTAACGTGACCCTTAGACTGTTTTAATGTGCTGTGTGGAACCTAACATTCATCATCTGATTGGTCCACGGGACGGTAAAACGCCCATACATCGATTCATCATCTGATTGGTCCATTGATTGATCATCTGATAGTAGTGGACTTTGGCAATTTCACAACTCAACAGATTCTTGCACCTACCCTGCCATTAGGTGTTACATGGCTAAACGAGACAATCAGTTACCTAAACGACCAACCAAATCAAATTGTCACAGCGCAATCACGTGACTACTAGTTCACATGTTGGTCGCCCTTTCTGAAGTTCCTTTCACTAGCAATTCTCAGTCCACTTGTATTTCCCGTCTGTGCTGGCTTCTGAATCAAAAGGTTCCTGGCTCGAATCCGGGATAAAGCATGGCTGCTTTTCTGTTGTGAATGCGTGGCTTCTCTATAGACAAGTTGTGCCTAGGATGTATGGTGAGGTGAACCCAACCCCCGTGGTGCCTCAGTGTAACGCGTAGTAGTTCACAAGTCCTCCCTTGTATATATATATATATATACTGCCACAATGATTAATATTTAATTGGCCACCGGTAGGAAAAAAATCTTTCAATAACTAGCGTCTCAATTTTTTTAAAATTTTTTTAACCAATGCCCGGCAAAGCAGGATTAGCAACCGGAGGGTGTCAATTTCGAAACTCGATCCATACAAAGACTCATGTACGTGAGGGCTGGTACACGATAAATCTATCATGGACTCAAATGTACTCTCTTTGGAGTGGTGTGGAAGTTTGGAGAGTGAGATGCCAGACAAGTATCCTCGTCATCTGACCGTGGTTTAAGATTGTGAGGGGCGATCTTTTCAGATCTTTTCCTTCGGTATTGATCGCGGAAAATCGCCGACAGCCCGTTGTATTGCTCTAGTGCGACGTTGATTCAATTACCTAATAAATAAATCTGTGATAGTATTTGCTTAATTATAGTCCAAAGGTATGTCTTTATTAAAATAAGGCTTTAATGTTTTGGACTGCGCCCTAGAGAATTATAATTTTTAAATTTAAATTTCAGCTAAAATGCATTGAACACAACGGTTATCACAGCTTAACCGGATCTGGACTTTGCACCACGGAAATCCAGCTATCCTAATAATATATATGGTAATTTCCTAAGCTTTCCTACGACAACCTAAAGAAAGCACAAAACAATTTCAATTCAAGTTGCGCAGTGCTCAAACAACTCTGACATAAATATTGGTAAGACGTCCGCTGTTCCGATCCAACGAGTCTTATGTATAAAGCACTCAAATATTGCTCCATAGATATTAAAAAAGGACAGTCCAAAACCCATAACAACTGAACACCAAAACATGAATAATAAACCTTTCATATGCCAATGCCTCTGCCCAGTTTTCTCCGCTATCAACGACGGTCTCCATTATTATGACATCTATATTAAAATACTCCGTTCAATAACTTTCACCTTATTTACTTTGCGTTGGTAGGGAGAGAAGGCGAAAACCACCCGCTGGCAAATTAATAACAGATCTCCAGCTGTTGCCTCCCTTTAAGAATAATACATAGATCATTTCAGCTCCTCTTAAGTAAATGTATATTGTGGACAAGAGTGACACATCAATTTTCCTTCGCAGGATCAATCACTTCAAGAGTGTTCCGTTGACTACAGGGCCGTGGTAGACCAATTGGAAAAGTAACGGATTAGCTACCGGAGGGTTGCGAGTTCAAATCCAACCAAAGGCCTTCGTGCAAAAGGGGGTTGATGCACGTTAAATCTATCGTGGCCTCAAATCTCCTCACGCTGGCGTGGTGTGGAAGTTTGGAGAGTGAGTTGCAAGCTCAGGTGTTGATCTCGTCATCTGACCATGGTTTAAAATTACGTGGTGTTGTCATCGGATCTTTTCAGTGTGATTTCATTGAGACGTTAATTAAAATACCTACCTACCGTCGCTGTTTAGAATAACACGCATAGCCTCCCTATCTGGTTCAAGTAAAGCTTGTTCTAATTCTAGATCTTGAACCATGAAACACAAACCAGCTATGTCATCAAGAGTGTTCCATTGTCGTTAAGAATAATACATATTCTTCCCTCTTCGATTAAGAAACTCTTGTTAATCAAGAGCTTCAACAGCTTGCATACTTATCTGACATTTTTTCAGAAATAAAACTCAATTTAGGATTACAGAACAGTTCTATAACCGTTTTTAAGGTGCCTAATGAAATCGAGTCTATGATCAAGAAATTGGATTTTAGGGAATTATATCGAAAAAGACCAGTGTGAAGTTTTTGAGACACTTCACAGTTTCTTATCTAAAAAGAGCTGAAATTGTCAAAAGAAGTAAAAGGTAGTATAATAGCTCACTTAAAAGGACTTAAGGTGTCCTTCAGACAGTTTTTCCCAAAGCAAAATAGTGAAGATAACTGGATTTCAAATCCATTCGACGAATTGCTCTTTCAACAAGCCGAAAAATTATCAATTTCTGAAAAAGAAATGCTGATTGAACTTTGGACTGATTCTTTGCAATCTGATTTCAAAAAAGAAATCTCATTATTTTCTGGATAGCAGTGAAAGAACAGTACCAAGAACTCAGTTATAAAGCAATAAAATATTTATTGCCTTTCACGAACACAGAGCTGGTCGAAAGAGCGTTCTCGTCTTATGCGTATATTAAGAATAAATATCGAAATAAGCTTGATGCTGCTCCTGACTTGAGATCATTTGTCTTCATTTGAACCTGATTTTAAAAAACTTAGCTCCATGAAACAAGCTCAAGGATCGCATTGAAATTCTTGAAGGCCACCTTTGAAAACTTGCCTATCAAGTTGAAAAATTGTTGTGAACTTTCATCATAAGTTTATGTGATTGAAAATTACTATAATGCTATTTGATTTTGATGTTAGGCTGCTATTTTAAAAATTGTAAAATGTAAAATCAAAAATAAAAGCCATCAATTTGAGTCGTTTTACTAATTTGCTAGCTAACCTAAGAGTATTACTACCTAACGAAAACAAACTTTTCTTTGCGTAGTGTAAAGGGATGGGTGAGAAGGGTTATGAGAGAAGGAGTACTCATAAAAATGAAAAGTTTTAACAAGGGGTACGGGAGAGAAAAAAGGTTGGGACACGCTGGTATATAGAGGAAGGTGAGCCACGTCGACCAGGTTGGCCACTAATCCACTCCCCCTCTGACGTTTGTACCTCTTGGTGGGGGAAATGAGTCCCATTTCGGGCATACTCCGGCCTGTTTAACCGCTGTAACTTCAGTTCTAATCGACGGGTCGTGTCGAGTGCGTGCTTAAATTGAAGAGAACGACGAGTTCTACAATTCCGTTTGACTAGTTGACAGTTTAAACCATTTGTGTGAAAATTGTGTGCAGTGGAAAGTGACGATTTATCGAAGATTTCACTATGAAGCCAAAATAACACATTAAAGTTCAATTACGGCATAGGAAACGTAAACAGGGTGAAAGAGCAGTTCAAGACGAAGAAATGATACCAAGAAGTCTAAACCTAATACAAGTGCGGGGAGATCTAGAGCCTACCAAAGACGGAAGAAGTTGTAAATAAATAAATATCAAACAAATATCCGGCCGTCTTCATTTCACCAGCGACCCACATACCAGATATTGCGCCCAAATGTTTTCGTGAACCAAACCTTACGGTACAGTGGGGACTGTGCCTACCCGCTTTTTTTCTGAACCTAGTGCTATGGAACCTAACCGACCAACTGGTCGGTTAGGTTCCACAGCACTATAGCTGCACATGCAGAACAACACTGACATTGCATTTCCATTGCAGATTCCGTCAGGGTTTCAAGAGCGTGTTCCGTTGCTGCAAGTGGAAGGAGGAAAAGATCAACCCTTTGGAGCAGAGGAAGTTCACCGCGACCCGCCAGAACACAGTCAACGGACTGATGGCCCTCCAGACTGTGACAGAGTCACTCAGCGGCAGCAATCCACTGCTCTACAACAAGTACGTGCGACAAGAGAGACTGTCCAATCTGTAAAAAAATGGTGTCTCCAAGAGTGATTAGTCATGAGACTTGATCAAACGTGTATATAGACGTTTTTGTGACATGAAAACTATTTATTTCTGCATTCAAGTATTGTACATTAAGGAATGGGGATTATATACGGATACATTTTCGTGCTAGTCAATAAGGAAGTACTTCAAGTTTTATCCTTGTAAAATATTTTCTGTTTTTATCATTTGACTTCCTACATCTTCGGTTTAAAACAGAAACTCATAAGAGAGTCAATAAGGGAGTATTTTCAAGTTTGATCCTTGTAAATCATATACTGTTTTTATTATTTGAGTTTTTATATCTTAGGTTTAAAACATTAACTCATAAGGGTCATAAGGAAACTCACAAAGTACTTTCAAGTTTGATCCTTGTAAACTATATATATACTGTTTTTATTATTTGACTTCTTATATCTTCGACTGAGAACAGAAACTCATTAACCGTCTAGCTGGTTCTCTGGACGAGATATCTCGTCATTTATTAGATTAGGTCAAAACGAACCAGACCTTGATGGAGAGAAACCTCATCATTAGAAGAAAACTGACCAGATCTTGATCTGATCAGTTTTCATCATAGAATCAACAGTATCTTGATGACGAGATATCTCGTCATTAGCAAAGTTGTTCAGATCTTGATGGACGAGATATCTCATCGATATCCCTTGGAGGGTTGACTGGCAAAATTTATTTTGTGTACAGCTGTTTCAAGACTGGTTATTAGTTTTGGGGTAAAAATTATAAATTATGAGCAGTTTGGTAGTGTTATGTATCCTTTAAACATTATAATGTGACAATATATTTCTCACCATCATGAAAATAAACATTTAATGTTTCCGAAGAAATGTCGGTTGATGCGTTTCTGCTATAAGCCAAAGATATAGCTATTATTATTGTTATTAATGATGTTTATATTTATTGAATGTGACGATATTAATCATCATGATTTTTCAGTCTAGAATTCATCGTCAATTGTATTATTTATTATTACGCCAATTTTACAATTTGCTTGTTTTTATTCTTAATATAACTTCTTTACTTTTAATGTATCTTGTGTAGTGAGCAGGCTATCAGTTTTTGTATTTTGCCCCATAAACTAACTTTGTCTAACTAACCAAACACGTTTGGTCTTTGCACGTCGATGGTTGTTACATGCTGCCTATATAAGTTGCTTAGCAACATTAGACAGAAGAATCAGAAGTATTTTTTGTCAAGCTATAAGTAGGAACGTATATCCTGTACGTATTCCGAATGTTACGTCACTTGGATTGTTTTTCGAATTCAATTTCAGCACTTTGCCAAAAATATTCCTAAGAATGCACTCCGAATTTATTATTGATAGTTGATGGAACAACAGCGATTTGATTACGACACCAAAAACTACAGCGAGAACTACAGTTTAAGCTAACCCCAATCTATAACATGCGAGAGCATTTGGATAGCAGAAGTAAAATCTGCTTTCGGTCTGGTTTGTTTTGCTTGCACTGAAAATCCCTCCCATAATCACTAACTCTCCACTAACTGTTGATTGAGTGCTTAGTTTCGAAGCTATTATCAGATACGCGGCATTTTAGCAATCCTAAAAATAAAACTTGGGGATGCTGCTTTATTAATAACATAATACCTTATTAGTAACTGAAAAAACAGTTGAAGATAAAAATGCAAAATCCGGAACTTACAACTTAGTTCTCGCAACCCGTCGATTTTTCCTTTTCCCATTGGGTGTTGGAAAGTAATTATTGGAGCTTTTTTTTGCATCGCTTGCTTTATTGCAGTAAGTGTTTACTTGTATTAGAACTTGGAAAGTAAAGTACAGAACTTAAGGACGCTGAAATATTTGACCAATTGCGTCTGAAATAAATTAAAATTGGAAAGTGACACCACAGACAATTGTGGCTTAAAACAGAAAAACAGAAAATACAAGTTGCAGGGAAATAGCATTGCGTTTGGTTTGTCCCTCTACTGAATAATTGCTACACGAGGGCTGATTAGATCTGTACCTACGACATGAAGTGCGAAAATAAAGCACCAGATGTATATGCAAATCCGAATTGTGTGCGTTCAGTTGTGTGTGCGCATGTACGTGTTTCCAAAATGCCTTATCAGATGGAAAAACGGACAATTTTTTTACGAAGTGGAATCGCCTCATGGTCAACTCTGACCACTCTATAATTTGAATATGAAATATAAATTGCAGATTATTCCTATAACCATGAATGAGACCGATTATCCGCTGGAAGAATTCAAAATAGGATGGAAACATGTATTTAAATATCGCTCGGATTTTCAACGTCATGCATCAACACAAATTCGGAACTTGCCGTTGAAAATCCGAGCGGGGAATGGCGCCTTACACCACAGAAATGATGTTATCGACTGATCTAAATAGCGGTTTCTACCACCTAAACGTGGCATTTTTTGACATATTACCTTTTAAAAATTTATTTGGGGCCCTCTACCACTTACAATCTGGCCGGATATTTTCGAAACACCCCTATATGAATCTTAACTACCATCTGCCTTTTAACGGTCCACTAATATGATCATTAATCGATTTTGGATAATTTTACTACGATACGCACAAAACTCAAAGATTATGCTAATATTTTGTACGAATTAAGTCTTCAGAAAGATGTGTAAATACATTTTTATCTGAGAATAGAGTTCAGGATGCAGCGAGAATCGACAAAGGAACACAGAATAAAATTACAAATAATTTTTAAGAGTAACGTAGTCCTTTGAAAGTGAAGCTAATTAATTCTATGCTTCTGTCTTAAAAAATTAATATGCTAGTTCTGTCATAATTCCCGATTAAAATCTGCATAAACAAAAAGTCATTCAGTTGAGTAGAAAATCGGAACACGTAATTATACTTTAAAAAATAACATTTATTTCTCACCTCTGAGGTGTTTTATCGTGACTCGATTTATCATTCATTTTTGAAAGAAAATTTTTTCGGAAAATTTGCTTCTTGAATTCACAGATATCGATTTTCCCGGAAATCCGTCTATCCTTC